>CM055275.1:47338034-47409917 GCA_029237695.1 Conchocele bisecta
TCTGTTTAACATGTTATTAGTATTGTTGTTGTTCTTTCTTAAAATAACTTGCTATAATCGGTCACACACCATGATTTTGACGATATGGTTACACTTGATCGGTGCTTTGCTGGACTCTTCTAATTTCTTCACACGCAACAAAAGTGCTATAATTATGCGCATATGCTTTTTATCGTCTGTTTTATCAGAAACAGAACTTCGAATCTAAAACAATTTTAAGATTGACTGTAAATGGGAAGGATATCACAGAGCCATTAGAAATATTGACGAATGAAATTAATTATTATAAAAAAATATGCACTAAAAAAGAAACATTTGAGACTACACTAAACAAAATTCCACTGAACGACAAAAAAAAGATAACACATGCTGAAAAGCAACAGTGTGAAGGTCATCTAACATAATATGAATAGCATTGATTTAAAAGAGATGAAAAACAATAAAAGTCCTGGGTCAGATGGCATAACAGTTGAATTGTATAAACTATTTTGGAACGATTTAAAATCGTATCTTCTAAGGTCTTTAAATTATTCTTTTGAATCTGGTAATCTTACATATCTTCAGAAACAATGTATAATTACACTGTTAACTAAAAAAGACAAATAACTATCTTTATTATCCAACTGGAGACCTATATCATTACTAAATGTAGATTATAAAATGGCTGCAACATGTATTTATTGCCAATAGATTAAAAAAAGTTATCTCATCTATATATAATTGATGCTTCGCAAACTGGTTTTATCAAGGGAAGATATATCAGAGAAAATATTAGACTTTTATTTGAATCCATAGAATATTTGAATGAAACAAATGAACCAGGGTTATTATTTGCTTATAACATGTTATTAGTATTTTTGTTGTTCTTTCTTAAAATAACTTGCTATAATAAAACCCCGAATTGATAAAAAAAGTAACAAATTTTACACTCAAAACCAGTCTGTATTGTTTGTTTTTCCATAAATATTCTTCGCTCTTCAATATATGAGCGATGCCGCCACAAAATGTCCTGTTTAGTGTTTTCAAATCTCAACACACTTGGCTTCGTGACACGGCTATATTTAGGTCACAAACTATGGGTTCCACGCACGAAACGCGGCGTAGCAATGACAGCGAATGTTTGGGAACCAGTCGCATTCTTCTAGAGGCGCCAAAGGGAGAGCAGATCGATAGAGCAGTTGAATATAAATTAAATTACACGATATAAAAACAACCGTCATAAAGTCGTTTTCGATGGATTTCTTACTCCATATTTAGTTTGTTTTCGTTTAATAAAAAAAAAAATTGTTCATTTACGCCTTTATATTAAGACTGACGGTAGCAAATCGAATCTCGGATTATTTGTATTCCTGAAAAAACGCAAAGATCAAAAGAAGAGGTATGTTTATACGGCCAAATAAAGGATCTGCGGTATGACAAATTACGTTATTGTGATTCTACACAGGCTATATGGTGTAATATTGCCCGTCTGAAGGTATGTTCACCCTCGGCTATCGCCTCGGGTGAACATACCTCCAGACGGGCAATATTATACCATACAGCCTGTGTAGAATCACAATAACTTATAATATGTGTGTGTGTTTAAGCAGGACCGTCAAAATTAAGAGTATTAGCCTTATGTTGAATCGTAACATCGGGTGACATGGGGCTGCATCATGTGTAAGGGCAAATCGTACATGTATGTACCACTTGATTGTCACGGGCTGGAAATTCATCCATTCTTCCTTTTGTATCTATCTTGTACTTCTTTTCATTTGCGCTGAAAAATCCATCTCAGTCTTCTTATTTATAGGGACGTAGCACTTTTGTTATCTTATTTTATTTTTTTGCTTGTGTGTTTTTTTTCTCATATCAATTCGTTTTCCTTTACATCCCCGCCCCCCCCCCCCACCCTTTTGTTCTTCTCATATTTCTATATTTGTGGATGTGGTTGGAGAAATGGCGTTTATGAGGTATGCAACCAGAGTGGCCCCATATCATCATGAGCATTCGCGAAGCCTGATTATGGACTACGCTGTATAGCCCTACAGACAATAAAAACATCCATAATGTCCCCAGCATACTATACCTGCCATGATTAAGCCACAAGGATGCGTAAGATCCTTTCTGCTTCCGAAGTCCCATAAACCATTTTCCTCCAATCGCTGCCACACATGCTGAATATATTTTTGTTTTCTTTCGTTGTATATGCACTATGCAAAATTCTCATGCCATGATCATATATGTAAATGTAATAATTGTATCTTTGTTCTGTAAAGTATTGATAAATAAAATATTAAATCACCAAAAAAGGATTGTCAAAGATTGTATGAAGAAAATCAGACAAAAACTGTAGAAGTAGTTCGCCGGAGAGGGAAACAAAATATTTTCAGATTTGAAAAATGGGCTTTATTGCGGATGGATCAGTGGGACAGCACAAATATTTACGTTATGCATTCCTGCACTTGATGGTAGAGCTGTATACCGAATATTAAGAGAATAAGTCAAAAACTGTAGAAGTAGTTCAGCGGACAAGGACAATTGTCTACTGACAGACGGACGGACTGACAGGTAAACACTATATGCCACCGACAATGGTGGCATAATAACAGTGTATTTGGATATACTTTACTTTGGAAAACCACCAGCTATCGAGCGTGGCACATCGTCTCATCTTGGTAAGCATTTGTGGCAAATAATTTGAAAATCATTTGAAAATCCATTCATCGCTTTAGACGATGTGGAGCGGAAACAAAATGTTCAACTGGATCAGACCGGACCGACCGACCGACCGACCGACCGGTAGGCCAAATCAGGGATATTGGAATTCCTGTAAGGATGAAACTCATTGTTCAATTACCCATCCCAGCGGGATGAGCCAACTCACACATCACTGTTTATCATGGTGGCGACACATACTCTTATCATCTTACCCCATGCGAGCGGAACGAGCCATTTCGCACGTGACTTGGTGACGAATACATAGATGACAGATACGGCAATGTCGATTCCCTCTGCCAACATCAGGAAAAATACGACGAGCCACAAATAATGAAGCAGGGCCGCGATGGCTGTACACACATCCTGATGGAAAAGGAAACAAGAAATCATTCGGGAAATTGTAATACTTAACCTGTTGTTTGCCAACAGTGTAGATTCAGATGAGCCGGCTCGTAACGAGCCGGCTCATCTGAATCTGCATTGTTTCTAGATAGTTTATGAATGATCACAAAATTGCCGTTATTCTGATAAATGGACAAGTCACACAATTAGCATCTGCACAGCCTGATCAGGAACTGCACTGCCATTCAATCAGTGAAACACCCGTCATGCTTCTAACAAGCAATATATATATTTTTTCAGGTTAGATGAGTGAGCTATTTGATCAGGAGCTACATGTACACTGTTCACATAATCACCGTCAGCCAGCATCCCAAGTGTAAGCAAGGATATAACTGGTACCTTGTTTTCGGCACGATTGATCCCAGCCAAGAAGACAATGTACGCCAATATCAATGAAACGCACAGGTGCATCAGCAGCGTCGCTCTGGCACTCTTCACCAACCTGAATGAAAACCACATTTGAGACACGTCATGTGATGTGGCACCTTCGGACATCTGAGTAATTTCATTAAATACGTTTATCAACTTTGCAATATTTTTCATAAATAAAGTCAAAAGCGCACACAATTCTCAGAGTTTTTACTCGGAAAATGTTGTCAACTTTAGATGCCATTTACGGAAAATATTGTCAATTTTGTAAACATATTTCATGAAAGTACGAACATGTCCGAAGGTACAAAATCACATGGCATGTCTCATTTGTCAATAATAGGTCTTCAGGGTCCGTTTCACTAAACTTCGAAGATAAATGAAAGTTCCTATCACACTGTTCCATCACCAATGGTACCATTTTCCACCTACATGAACAACATCATTAAACGTTAACACATCAGGCAAATATTTGCCAACTCAGCTGAAACTGGTAAGAAATATTATAATTTTGTTTTCATCACACCTAGAACATCTTAATGTACATGTTGATGGGCTGTTATTTATCACTAAAGTAAACACCAGTCTTGATATCAAGTAACAAACCCATATCTCGGAGTGTTCACAAGCCTGACATACATTGAAACGTCTCTAAACCGGTCACTCTGGGGACCTCCCATTGTCCGGTTTAGTAAGGTTCCACTGTATTTGACTTATAAGGAAACTGTCCATCCACAAACTGAAACAGGACCTCCCAGTCTTAAGGTTTATAATAAAGACAACATACCTCCACACCCTAAGATGGGCGCCGACCGTCAATACAAGACAGAACAACGATATTCCACACCCGATGGCCGATATTATACTTAGAGCCAGAAGATCAGAGCCCGGCTGAAATAAAAGTAAATACAATACGTATTTGTACAAAAATGGCAGATAACTGGGTGAAAACACAGTGCAACATACCCTTGACCCGAATTGTCTGATGATAAAGCAATACATGGATATTAAAGTTGAAACGTCCGTGTTCTTGTAAAATATATATGTTTTCATAAAGAAAACACCATGTTGCACATGTCCAATATGTGTAGAAGACATGAATAAAGTTTCAGATCGATTGACAAAAACTTGTCAGAGGAATTTGATTACGCAAACGCTGTATCCTATACAACTTTGTAATTAAAAGTGTTGAATAGGCCGAATTAGTGTAAAAACAATATGTTTTCGTCATAAAAGCACTATGTTGCACATTTTCAATATGTGTGTACAGTGCCAGATCCATTGACCGTAAGTTGTTGGAGTAGATGGTTATACACTATATGCAGTACAATGTGAAATTGTTCAATCTATTTCAGCACAGTTGACCTTGGACTTGTGCTGAAACAAACCACCTTGAACACACCTGAAGTAATTCAGCCGCAATAGCTCATTTGTAGAGCATCGGACTACGGATCGAAAGGTCCCGAGTTCCAATCCCGACACTGGCCGATTCGGCGTGTCCTTGGGCAAGACACCTTCGTGATAGCCTAGTCCTATAGGATGGGGACTTAAATAGTCGGTCCTGACATGCAAGGTCATCGAGCCAGTGCCGTCGTTAAATCAAAGCATTTACATTTACATTTTACCTGTGAAGTATCATGAAGATATTCCAAGTGATAGATGACTTATGCTATAAACGATGATTTTCTAACCCAAACCCGCAGCCCAGTAAAACATAATATGTCACATTTTCTTTAAGAAGGGCTTATAAAACTGTGATATTTTTTTGTAAATGACGTCAAAAGTTGACATTTTCATAGCAAATACGGAATTCTGTTCCGCAATTGCTTTGAACATTTCGACAATTTTCAAAAACTTTACGGAAAATATCTCAAGTGTTGTCAATATGTCGCTCATCTTCTCATAGTCAGGGCGCCTACGTATTCCCGTGGACATGTAATGATAAATTTAGGCTGTCTTTTGTAATGTAACGGCATGTAAAACATCGAGGTTGCCATTTTTTCTGACAATTTTTTACATATTTATTTTTATTTTTTTGTAACATACACAGTATTGCTTCAAAAACAGAGAAAATGCGCACGGTCGCATTATGTTCCGCATGACGCCCAGCTGGAACACTGAATAGAGAACGCTGAATCCCTCAGAAAATCTTCATGTAACCTATATTGCTGTAGTGGTGTGATGTCAGCAAAATGTGATCACACAGAAACCGTGTTATTCAAGATGGCCGCCAAGATGGCCGACAACAATTAACAGAAATATATCGTCTACACTAAATACTATTGAGGAGTGACATAAACAAAACGACTGGGGGTGGATTTCGTAAAATCCATTGTATGTTTCAAGTTTAAAAATAAGCCGGGCTAGGTAATTCAAGATGGCCGCCAAGATGGCCACTTAAAACTGAAAAGCAATGATTTTGAACTATAATGATTATCATATGATGTATGCTTTATTTGCTCTAAGAAGTCCACCATCAGTGAACATTATTTAAGAAATAAGTACTGAGCGACACCATATCCATGAACGTTTAATACAAGATGGCCGCCAAATAGAGCATCGAGTAATAAAATACTAACGTTTCAGCTAATTGTCATCGATTGATGATACCCTCTATCCTTACACTTTTGTGGACTTTAACATTGTAATGAAACACGATGTAACATGCCCCCAATTTATTGTATCGATGATATTGTTACCACTTAGACAATTATACACTGCCCATTTATTTTCTGATTACGTAATATCAACCGTGTTGATTGTTGTTAGTGTCTGTTGTATATGATCAACTGGCACTTATTTGTACTTATTTGCTATGGTTTGCATCACAGTGAATGATCATGGTCCTCCTCCTCATCGTCACTGAGTCCCACAATATAATGACTTAGATTGCTGCACAATTCGGCAGCAGCTCCATACTGAAATATTTCAGACAATTCATATGCTGTGACCTTCAGGAGCATTTAGTTTTCTTACAACCACACTTGATCGGATGGGATAGCACTGTCGGGGCCGGGGTTCCATTGTTGGAATTGGTAGTAAAGAAGAACTGTCAATGTCCGTTTTCCAGCTATATTAAGTTGGTGGTGGTAAATCTGGGTTTGGAACATCATCCTGATACCACACCATTACCTGGTTTCCATCTCGATTCACCAACATTAGTAATACTGGCTCCGGGATCGTAGAGCTGGTACGCAAATGTCTCAATAGATGTCAAACTCCTGGAAGAATTCAAATTAAGAAATGCAGATGCTATTTCAGCGGAACACTTAGTTAGTGCTGTCCAACAACTGATTTTGCCCTTTCCGGCACACCTTTCAATCTGGTCAGCTCCGCTGAACGCATGACAACCCAACAACGCTTCGGTCCTCAGGACAACAAGAGTACGAACATTCAGGGCTAACGGCTCTTGTACCCAACAAAGTACGTGCCCTCACAAAGTTGGCTGTACCGACGAATGGCAAGCGCTAGGGCATCGATGTCTGGTGATTGAATGTGGATCTCGGTAGCTCCTCGTTGAACTGCTATGCTATGCACAATGATCTTTGTATCAGCCTCTTCTTGTGAGCTGCGCAGGTGCTGTTCATACCGTTGCAAAATCATTTTTTCTTGAAGTGACAACGAATGTCTTTTCACTGTTTTCAAAATGTTGCAGTGATTTCTGAGACGGGTAGACAGTGAGCTCAGCTTTTGTTCTAGTGTCCGATAGTGTCGATGAGGTGTGGTATCTGTAGCGTGAGACAATCCCTGGCTCGTTATTATGTCGTCTATCGTGTGCGACCTCTTTCTTGTAACTGTCATATCTATCGAAAACCAGGTGTATCTCGTCAAAACCGTTAGATTTGTCGTGCTTCAATATAGTAACAACGTGGTCAGACCAATCCGCACAAGTATTGACCCACTCTGGTTTTCCCATTGACTGAACTACAGCCATTCCGCTTATAACAGTAAGTAAACATTCTATGACGGAACACTGGGGTTCGATCGGCGTTCGTTTTGTGTGATGAGTCACACGATTCAGGTGCAATTGTAGCGTCCGTTTCGTACGATGATTCACAAGATTCGATCGCCTGTGCCTTCCAATACTTCCATCAATCTGCTCTTGTCTGTACGCCGTAGTAGTTCCCCAGTCATTCCGAACAAGACACGTGGGACTGAGGTGAGCTCATGATGTCCGATGGTTTCTTTCAAATCGATTTGTGGTCTTGGTTGAGCAACAATCAGCGAAACAGTTCGATCATCTTTCATCTCTACAACTTATGCTTTCTTTTCTTTCTGGCACTGCACTCTTCCACGTCTTAAGTTGGACCTTTTTCATTTTGTTCCATATGTGTGATATATCTTAGATGATTTTTTCATCACCAGTTGATGTGTACATTGTTTGGCATATCTCATCGCGATTGAATAAATCTTTACTTTCGAAATGACATTCGCAAGGTGTTTGGTTTCGCTAGTAAATGGATTTTATGACTCTACGAAAAAAATCTTCAGCATAGCTATGTTATGCTCTTGTCCCTTCCAGACAACCTATTTGAGGTCATGGAGTTGTACTCTTTTTATTGATTCTAGCCCAGCCATCTGCTGTGCTTCTTTGGCCAGCCTACCAAGCTCGGATGCAACCAAGAAGAATCGTTCGTTTGCAATGGGTTGGGAGTAATACCCACAAGGCCTCCAGTCAATTTCATGAATATTGAAAAGTTTCCAGCAGCGAACTCCTGATATATCTCTGCGTCAGTCGTTTCGAGAGCTCTCATCTCGGGAAGATCTCGGCATCTCTAACACGACTCGTTATTCATCTTGTCACGACGGACTTCTGCACAACTTTTGTAAATCTGCTGTGCACATCAGGTCAGTATTTTCTTTGAAGAATACATCAAGATAAAGATCATCGACTGTAATAATATTAGCTTCGAGCGCGCTTTTCATGTGTCTAGCTTCAAAGATTTGACGTCTTGTTGCTGCCTCAGTCGGTGCTTCATCCAAACCGCAGTCCTCTACATAGCTGCCAACTGCTCTGAGGGTTGCCATTACCGCATGCATTTCATCCAATCTGAGCATCCATTTACGCAAGCAATCATCTCGGCCCATGTTCAACTTCTTGGTGCACTTATACAGAGCCACATCCTGAGTGAGCACTGTCTTCCGGTCAGCACCAGTGACTACACCATTGATGTGCTGTGCATGTTTCAAAACTGTCAGGGTTTGCTATTCGTGAGCAGGTGCTGCTACCAAAAGTAGAGCAGCAACTTCAGTCAACGGTTTTGTTGATGCTAGAGAAGAAGTGTAGGCTATCCATGTTGGGATATTGTACTTTTCAGATTTGCCAGTTTTGCTGTGAGATGCATTTCATCTTCGACTGCTTTCGGTAGATCTTTGTAAGCTCGCTCGTTGGAGATATTATCCATGTATTCGGACTCACAAACCTCGCTTGTGCGCATAATACTACGTACATGTAATCAGACTGTGTCATGTGGTGTTGTAAGGCTTGATGGTACTTTTACCAGAGCCAGGCATGAAACTTTGAAATGTAGATTGTCTTGCTAGTTTGCACACTAGGTGCATAGCAAGGGACCAGATCGGTAACTGTTGAAGACTTCAGGGAACGCTCTCTGGCCAGACCAGGTGCAAAATAGGGAAACGTAAACGATTCATGAATCCCATCGTAATGTTCACCCTTCACATTGCTCCCAACCAAAGCAAGTTGAAGTTGGTAATAAAATAATGACCTTTATGTGAACCACGGGTCAACATTTCAACAAATCTGAAAGAGCATCAGTGGTCGAACACTTTTGTAGTTTCATTCAGATCGGTTTTTGGGATGGCGGCCATCTTGGATTGCGTGGTGCCGCCATTTTTCTTATTACCTTTAAAAAGGCTTCAGCAAATAATAATATTGTAACATTTGACCAACATCCGCCAAGCGGTTCCTGAGATATAGCATATAGAAGTTTGTAACTGAAGAATGTTAATTTTGCCTTTCAGCGGCCATCTTGGATGACATAATTGTACGTAATAATGACATTAGCTTGGTACTTGACCATCCCATTTGATCAATTACACGCTCCATAAACGCGCTCGCCACGTATTACAATTACCGTTACAGGGGTACCGGTCCCGGTTGGTACCGGTACCGACTTATAGAGGTCACCCAAAAATGGCGACAGACAGCCGTAGTTAATGCTTCTAAAAACAGATAAAAACGTATCGGTACCTACAAATAGTAACATACATCGGACGTTGACATAACTGTAACTGACGATACAGTAACAACGAAACGGAATGTAGCATTTTAAACGTCACAATGTCTCAATCGCATGTAAACTGAAGATTTACCGCGGAAATTGACCTTTGACCTTTGGCGCAAGATCAAGGTCATTGAAGGTCATTATAAAAAAATGGCAACATCGATTTTCTTGTTGTTTAGACTTTACAGAATACATTTATAATGGTTGCCAAAATTTATCAGAGCATGTGAACGGGAATGTAGAATGTTCGCACTAGCGCCTGCACTATCATACAGAAAATCCTCATGGGTCCGTTATAAAGCGACATACCGTTTTTCCAGGACTCATGAGCACTGCGAAGTTGGTGAAGTGATTACAGGAACAGACTGTGTGTGTGTCACTCGTGGAGACCAATGCACACCCGTCGGACGACCAGGTGCTATAACAGAATACAAGAAAATTCATCCTCTCAACCCTATGTAGCTAGAATTGACTCCTCTAAGTTAATTTTCAGACTATTCCATTAACCGTTAAGTAATTTTTTAACAAAATTATAAAATATCCACAAGCAGTGCGGATCCTGATGTGCGAGCTCATCTGGATCTACACTGTTTGCAAACATTAGAATGTAAGTAATACTATGTAGTGTTGGCATGGTTAACCCTTTCTAAAGGGGCGGATAGGAGATATATGGTCGCAAAGTTAATTTTCAGGCTATTCATAGAAGTCAATATGTAAAAAATCAGAAACCATTTACAAACAGTGTAGATCCTGATGAGCCGGCTCATGATGGGCTGGATCATCTGCATCTACACTGTTTGCAAACATGAAGGTATTTAGTATTGAAATTGTTCACCATTTTGCCATTCCACTGGCATGAACCAGACATTTTTGAGCAATATCAAAATATATCACGAGCAGTTCAGATCCAGAATGCCGTTTCACTCAACTTTATACGACTAAAATATTCGTAAGTGCAAAATTATGATAGTCTGTACATTTTACAGTAACACTATTTTCTTGTAAACAAGTATTGGCTTTTCATTTATTGAGCATAAATGTAAATCCATCAAAAGAAATTTACAGACGATCCTAAATTTTCACTTATGAACATTTTAGTCGTACGTATAGATTGAAACGGCCCGCTGATGAGATGGCACATTATGAGCAGGTCATCTGAATATACACTGTACACATTTGGGATGGAGCTATGAAGTTTTGAAATGTTTAACCCTTTCACCCCTACGTATCAATAGGCTAATTAAAATGGACGACAATAGACTGACTAAGAAAATATTCAATTGGGAATACAGTCTCAATAAAAACAATTGGTGCAGCGATGTAAAATTTATTTTCACAAAATTCGCACTAGAGCAACTATACACAGACAAATCAGTTGGTGGAATGTCCTTAGACAAGTTACTGGACATATGTCAGAATAAACCTTGTGAAAATGAAAAAGCGAAATGGAAAAAACAATATGAATCTGCAACCAAAACTGAGAAGCTATGTTTTGTTTCAATCTAAATATGAAACGGAGTTGTATGTTAAACTGAACCTATCGATTAGACATCGGTCACTATTAGCATGAATGCGATGTGGAGTTCTCCCCCTTAATATAGAAACTGTTAGATATAGACATATTCCAGAACATGATCGTGTATGTGTGATGTGTAACGACAGGCAAGTAGAATCAGAAACTCACGTGCTATTTTCATGTCCCTGTTATCAACGCATTAGGAAAACGTACATTTTCGCATGTTTCTCTAATACTTGCATGTCTGACGCAGAAAAACTTACATTAATGATGAGTACACCAGATTATATTAGGAAAACATGCACATTTCTAGAAGAAGCTATGAATAAACGAGCAACTGCCATGTACATATAATTGGGTCGTTTGCCGAATTACATGTACTGTTTTCTATTTCTATGTAAATATAATTGTTTCACCATATGGACCGGATCATTCAACGAGTACTGGTAGTATTTTCGGAGTCAATACTGGCCAACATTCAAATAATGATGTTAAATATCAATCACGAGCAGTGAGGATGCTGGCTGCCCGTGTATGTTCACGGGCCTGCCCGTATTCACACTGCCAATCATTGTGGTAAAATAGTCAAAGTTCGATGTATCAGTCAGTATACACTCATTTTATGACCTCATTTCATACTACATGCAGACCTTATTGTCTTGTCCCATATCTTGTTCATGTGGTGAACGTTCAGTAAACAGTCCAATCGAGATGGTTCACATGGGCGGTCATGGGCGCACGTATATTGAGATGGGAAAGGGTCGTTATACCATGCATGTGATATGAAATGGGTTCATTAACCTAATACAACCGGTTGTCATTATTTATTATATTCAAAGAAGTGACACGTAAGTCAACATATGGCTGGGTGCTGAACAGCATATCATATACAGGTATGCCTTAAGATAACATGTGTTATGTAAAATAATATATATGTATGCTTGTTCACATGTGTCACTATAATAAATGAAATACTACTACTAACTGGAATAGACTGTGATATTTTAATTTTCCGACCGAATAAAATCATCACAAAATAATTTTCAGACTTGTCAATTTATAAAACGTTTTATTTTATAAAGATTATGACAAATGGTTGCAAAACGTGCAGAACCTGATGATACGGCTCGTCACGATACCACTATACAGGCCTGTGGTGTTGAAAGGGTTATCTAGTTTCGTGACAAATGACAAATATGCAATATATGGTCAGAATATTAGTTTTCAGACTATTTCATTCACAAAAAGTCAATGTTGTACACAATCAGACAATATCCACAAACACTGCAAATCCTGATGAGCAGGATACAACCGAGCCGGAACATCTTGATCTGCACTGTTTTCAAACTCTTTGATGGAGGTATGTAATGTGAAATATTAACGGTTTCACCCTTAACCCTTTCAACACCACAGGTCTGTGTATTGACAGAAAGTGTTGATTCAGATGTGCCGGCTCGTGACGAGCCGTTTCATCAGGATCTACACTTTTTGCAAGTAAGTTTCATATTTCTGAGAACAAAAATACCCCTTATATCATAAATTGACTAGTCTGAATTGTTTTTCTTGATAGTTCTATTGGTCGGAAAATTCGGAAATTCCAGTTACTTAGAGGTGAATGGGCAAATTATCGTCAACAGTTAATTTCTCGACTACTCATCAGAGAAAGGAGATTTCTTTTGAACAAACAATCAGAATGTTGGGGTCAAGTTTTCGGCATTCAGTTTGCATTGTCATTTACGATGTGTTTAATAAAATATATGTTCTTGCTATTTATACTTTATATATGTATCATTACAAAATAATGATCATGACAACTTACGTTTTCCCGAAGTCCCAGAAAACGCATATGGGTCTTGAATAGTTAGGCTGTGAAAACATGAATACCACGTCAATTATTTATACATAGCATAATGCAAACTATACGCTAAGTGGCATCCTTTTTCGATTTCACAATGACAGTGGGTTTTTGGTTACTGAAATTACTGAAATATTGTTAAACATCTTCAAAACTAGTTACAACTGATGGGCTGATTGGTGGTCAATTTGTTAATTGATTGGTTGATTGAACAAATGTTAAAACTAATAGTTGATTCATGTATGTATTGATTGACGGATTGAATAGCTGACTGTGTGATTGAAACAACCACCAATATACTGACAATCGAGTATCCAGATCAATGATATCAGTTAGCAGCTTAATGCCTCGTAAACTTATGTTATGGTGGTCGCCAGATCAGTCAACTGAGTTTGCTCTGAGTTCTCTAGTTTCCTCCCGCATAAAACACCACTGTTACACCTCCATCCATACCAACAAAAGCAGGTATGTAATCATGGTAATAGAAACAAAACTGCTACATCATTGCGTTACTCTCCTAGTACAACTCTTGTAGCTAGTATGTAAATGCTCTGATATTTCTTTGTAACAATTGTAAAATAAAATTAATTAAATTAATATTAAGTTGTTAATTAATTTATTGCAGATGTAACATGTAAAAGCAAAATATTTCTCCCATCATATTGATTGGATTTAATGGTGTTTAACCACCTGTCAACAGCTAACGTCATGTTAATGGGGTCGAATCCCATATGTTACCCTGTTGTGATGGGGGGGGGGAGAGGTCATCACCACACCAGAATCACTTAGTCCCACTCCCCAAAAGTAATAGGATTTCTACTAATCTTATTAATTGCATACTGGGTATAACCGGATTCAACTCTCACGTACCAGAAAACCACAAAATGTACCCGAGGGTCAAACCAGAGATATCGGGATTTCGTTAAGGATGAATCCCATCGTTAAATTTACACTTCACATACTCCCACCGGCCGCCCTCCCCAGCCTATTGAACTGGGGGCCGTTTAACTAATTTTCGTATGACTAAATTGTTCATAAGTGCAAAATTACAATACTCTGTAAATTTAATTTGTTAAATGTTTTTTTGTAAACAATTATTAGATTTAGATTTATTGATAAATGTAAATCCATCAATTGAAATTTCCAGGCTATCCTGAATTCGCACTTGCGAACATTTTAATCGTAGGAAACTTAGTGAAACGGACCTCTGTCACTTACACTGGAATGTTGGAATGTGACGCGAGCCGGAGGGTCCAAGTTAGCCACTGGCTGTTGAGACTGGAATGCGATCGTTACATCAGAGTTGATGTCCATTAAACTGTCCTCAACTTGACTGAAACATAAAATGGCCAAATGAAAGTGAAAATGCAACAGTTAAGATCATACTTATATAGAAGGGACCTCAGTGTTAAGTCTCATCCGACAGACCATTTGCATGGAAATACTATGAAAGTAATTTTGCTTCCTAATGCGTGGTTCGAGTCCACAACATCAATATTAGAAGTCAAGTGTTCTAACCACCACTACGCCACAACCCATCCCCGATGGCCCAATGTAGGTGTCAGTGGAATAAGAGGGCTAACTCACTGAGGGAGCTAGGCCCCTTATTCCTCTGACCATATAAATAGTTTACAATTGCAGGCCTGTTTGGACATTACACTGCTGACAATCTCAGAGTGGATTTCGCTGTAAACCTAAGCAAGATGGTGTCAAAATTTAACAATATGTCAAAGCTAACGTCGAGGATGCTTGAACGTTGTTAAAAGAGACGTTACTTTTGGTGTGTCAGGCTTGATAACCTAATTATATAAATGGGGGCCATTTCACTAAACTTGGTACGACTAACATGTTCGCAAGTGCAAAATTATGATATACTTTAAATTTCACATTAACAATGTTTTTTTGTAAACAATTATTAGATTTACATTTATTGATCATATGCAGCCTATGCTGAATAAATGTAAATCCATCAATTGGCATTTCCAGATAATCCTAAAATTGCACGTACATGTAGGAACATTTTACTCGTACGAAGTTTAGTGAAATGGCCTCCAGGTCTATAACATACTCATTTATCTTCAATTTCTTTGCAACTATGTCTGGTAAATTTCGGAAAACCTGACTAGAGTATTCTTTGGAGGGCATTCCTGAAAATTGGAAACATTTTTCGACATGTACAAAATGAAAGTGAATGGGTTTAACGTCAAATAGGGACTCTACCTGTACAAGTATGTCCACTTCAAAACAAACATAAATGGGTCTACTGCCAAATATATTCCACGAGACCAAAAATAAATGGGTTTAGGTTTGCCCAACCTGACCCTTCTTTACAAACATGGCTTGGTAGGTATGTATACTACGCAAATTATTTTGTTTGTATTGGAAAAGACAAAAATCCATTCTCTGTACTGTTTATTCGTCTCTGGTAAGCAAGGAAAAAATCTAGATTGATTGGTGTGTAACGGCCTATCAACATCTACAGTCATTTAAGGCCGGTCCAACGTGTTCGATCACGTATGTAACCTTGCTGCATTGGGGGGGTGGGGGGGGGGGTGGGATTCCAAAATCAGAATGGAATATTTCCTTAGAAACAAAATGTACTCAGCCCGGAAATTAGAATAACCTGGCCAGCTGCCCGGTCCATACCACATTGCCCCTGAATGCAATAGGATTGCAAATAATTGTAATACTGACATAAGTAGTATATTAACCAGATTCAACTGTCACATACAAAAATGTCAAAGACGTATGTGAGGGCCAAACTAGGTCTCCGATCGGGATTCCGGTAAGGATGAACCCCGATCGTTAAATTACCCATCGCATGCGCCCACCTACATGTGGTCTGTTGACGAACTTAGGGCCTCTAGTTGATTTGAGAAACTGTTTCAAAACGTTTAAAAAACAAACAGAGAGACAACCATATTGACATATGGTAAGTAGGAAGGATAGTTGTATTAATGTGGAATGATGTATCGTTATTACGTAATGGATGTGTGCAATATGAAGATATTAGCTGAAGTCAAAGAGAAATTATGGGTGATTTGAGAAACTCTTACAACAACTTTCAAAAAACTAAACAGACAGACAGACGTTGTATTAATGGGGAAGGATGTATGTTTATTAAGAAATGTATGTGTGCAATATGAAGATATTAGCTGAATGTAAAGAGAAATAATAGGTTATTTGAGAAACTCTTACAAAACTTTTAAACAAATAAACAGACAGACGGACGGATGTACGGATGTACGATCAGTAGCGATGGTAATTGTATTCATGTGAAAGGAAATATCGTTACTAACTAATGCATATGTGCAATATGAAGATATTGGCTGAAGGCAAACAGAGATTGTAGGTCATTAGAAAAACTGTTACATACACCTTTCAAAAAGGAAACGGTCGGACAGACAGACAGATGGACAGACATACAGGGCGAAACCTATATGGCACCTCCGATTCTCGGCGGAGCCCTAACTAGAAAATGTGGTCTGTCGACGCACTTATTGCCCATATAGGTCATTTGAGAAACTCTTACAAAAACTTCCAAAAATTAAACGGACGTACATACAGACAGACGGATGGACGGGGTGAAACCTATAGGGCAGCGCCGATTCTCGTCTGGGTCCTAAACAATGTTTTATTTTTACATTGAAAGACAGATTTAGAGTAGGCACATATAGTTTGGGTAGGTCGTAACCAACACCATTTATTATTATGGCCTAAAAAATGAACGTGTGTCAATGACCTTGACATTGTCGTTAAACGGGGCAAGGGCTATCTCAGCACAATGATGCGGTATGTTGTTACATAGGCGTCAAACTAATGTAACAATTTAAAAAGGAGAAAAAGAAATGAAGAAGTAATTGTAAACTTTACCAGACTTGATTACTGTTTTTAACAAAACAAGACGTATTGTGGACTTTTATTCCATATATCTTTCAGCAATGTTTACCGTTTAGCTAGTGAATCAATCATTTCTCTAACAATCAGCTTGTATGTATATATGTATATCATACAGGTACACATATTAGTAGCACACACTAACTACGGTACAATAATTAAAAGATTTTATGACAAATTGTATGGAATTAAAAATATATCTCAAAAACACAAACCTGCAGAATTCCCCAATGTTTGCAACATTATACATGTAACACCAAACAAGTCAATGCACAGTAATACCTCTCTAATCTTCACACCCTAGGGGTCCCCATGGTGTCAAGTTTAGAGAGGTCCCACTGTAATCCAACTATACAGTCAAACCTGTGCATAAAGGCCAGTCATGGGAAGAAATAAATATTGCCTTTGTTTACAGGTTCATTTATGTAGAAATTGAATAATTGGGAAACAAAACGTGTGGCTGGTATAGAAAGGTAATTGCTATTCGGCGGTGGCCTTTAGCACGCACATGTTCGACTGCATATATAATAACATGTGCTTTGCAAGCATACACAAACAGTACCGTAGTAAAGATATATAACAGTGAAACTAATCCAAATACAACACACCAACGTCACAACAGTGCCCAGTTTCTATAAGACCATACACAATAATTACCAGTACTTTGGTTTGGACATGGAGGTTTCAGAAATTGATGCGGGAGGGCTGTTTTTTATATTTGTATTTTTGTACGAGATCCTCGTTTGTGAGTTTTAAAGTCACCAGTTGCATTTTGCTAGCCACTTTAACATTTGGTTTACATATGTGTTTAATAAAGTTACTATAATCTCTTTAGATCTGAAAAAATCACCATATTTTCATCAGACAAGAATATATAATATATTTTGATTTGTCCATGACAATAACAACTTGCAGGTTCTGATGCAGCGGTATATGAGAACCAACTATTGATGTATGGCCTAATAAGGTAACTGATGTAAGCCACAGGTTAAAGTAACAGACCAAGGACGTTCAAGGCATTAAACAATCACTGCATTCTCATAAAAACAGAGAGTAAAAGAAAATGGTGTGGTGTTTATTTTCTACTTGTAGGTATATTTAATACATGTATATACCTGGCATCATACTTCAACCTCTGATGTAAGCCCAATGTAGTTCCATTACTTGAAGTGACCACCTACCATTAAACGACTTGGCTGGTATAAACAAGGCCGTTGTTGTATCTCCCATCCAAGATGGCAGTGCAACCTGACTGCTGGGGAACGTGTATGCTGATCTATCGGACACGTCACTTCGGCCAATTTCAGCATCTGACAAATATATGATGGAATATGAGACACGCCATGCGATTGTGCATCTGCGGACATCTGCATAATTTCATGAAGTACATTTACACAATTTACAATATTTTCCGTACATGGCGTCAAAAGTTTACAAAGTTTTCAGAGTATATTCCGCATGTACTCAGAAAATGTTGTCAACTTTTGACTTTATTTAGGAAACATGTTGTAAATTTTGTAAACGTATTTCATGAAATTACGCAGATGTCCGAAGGTACAAACTGACATGGCGTGCCTCATTTGAGAAATATGATTTTGTATGGCCTTTGTGGTCAGTGTAGCTCCGGAGTTTTAACGGTGACTATATAGATAGGGTGAATAGTATTTGTGGTCAGTCTAGCTCCTGATTTGTGACTGTGACTGGAGAAATAGGGTTTATGGTATTTGTAGTCATTCTTGCTCCTGATTTGTCACTGTAACTGACGAAATAGTACTTGTGGCCTGTCCAGCTCTTGATTTTTGACAGTGATTGGGATTATGATAAAGAAGAACATGATGTTTCAAGTCAATCCGACTTATGGTTGCACATATATAAGTAATTAACACATATTTTGTACAGATGGATTGATGGACGGACACATGGACGTCATCGTGATCGCGATGTCTCACTTTACACAAGTGGGCTTGACACAAATGTGGTTGTGACTGGATAAATGGGGCCTATGGGTTTTGCGACCAGTGTAGATCTAGATTTAATAGGTATATGTACCGTATTACTTTGGTTGGGTCACGGTCCACTAGAGAACATGTACTAGCTGAGACATTTACATATGTTCTTGTGTGTGTAGTGTTTCGTGAAAGTGCCGGTAGTCGATGGCGACTTACATATGTTATTGTGTGTGTCGTGGTTCGTGAAGGTGCCGGTAGTTGATGTTACTGACTGTTACATATATGTTATTGTGTGTGTCGTGGTTGTGAAGGTCGGTAGTATGAACGGATACATATGTTATTGGTGTGTCGGTGGTTCGTGAAGTACGTGTGATGACGACTTACTTATGTTATTGTGTGTGTCGTGTTCTGAAGGTGCCGGTGTTAGTCGATGACGACTTACATATGTCCTTGTGTGTGTAGTGTTTATTGAAGGTGCCGGTAGTCGATGGCGATTTACATGTGGTCTTGTGTGTGTAGGGTTTCGTGAAGGTGCTGACGATTACATATGTTATTGTGTGCATAGTGTTTCGTGACGGTGCATGTAGTGGATGACGACTTACATATGTTCTTGTGCGTATAGTGCTTCGTGAAATTGCCGGTAATCGATGACGACAGCTGCTTCACCTTCGCCTTGATGAACGTTTCCACAACGTTGACAACAATGATGGCGCCAGGCTGACCCTGTAAATCAGACACAATACGAGTAATTTATACACAAATTAATACATTATATTTTGTATTCAGCCCTTTCACCCCTAAGTAACTGAAATTAAGTATGATGCTAATTTTCCAGCTAATCCAATCATCACAAAATGATTTCCAGACCAGTCCATTTATGAAAAGGGGATACTTTTTGTTCTAAAAAATATGAAACTTACTTTCAAAAAGTGCAGATCCTGATGAGACTGCTCGTCACGAGCCGGCTCGTCTGGATATACACTGTTTGCAATACATAAACGGCTATAGCGAGCTTTCGGGTTCAAAGGGTTAATAAAATAAAATACATAACAGGAATAATTTTCAGTTCATGCATAAATTAAATAATATTTTGAGTGATGGTTTAATATAATATTATTAAACAAGTTTACCGATTCTATAAGAAAAAAAGGCTATGCTAGGTTTCTTTTAAAATCATTCAACATGTTTAATACATATCATCACGAATGTTATGTGTTATTGCCTGCATTGCCCAATTTATGCACTCAATAATACAAATAATAATACAAATAACTAATAAGGAATATTACCAAGCCACAGAAAATGGACACATAATTAAGAGACTTACGTGGTCGATGTGAGCGTTCCAGGTCTTTTCGTGTTGTATATTCAACAAGTTGCTCGCCACCTCAAGGAAGTTCTGAAAATTGACCCAGTACCTCTGATATTAACAATTGTGGCTGTCTTTGTTTGTTTGTTTGTTTATTGGTGTTTAACGGCCTATTAACAGTCAATGTCATTTAAGGCCGGGCCAACGGGTCCGATCCCGCATTTACCCTGCTGCATTGGGGTTGAAAATCTCAAAATCAGAACGGACTATGTCATATGTGGCTGTGACTGGAGAAATGAGGCTTAAGTGTTTTGCGACGAGTGTAGATCCAGATCAGCCTGTGCATCCGCGCAGTCCGATCAGGTTCTGCACGGGCAATTCCATCAATAATTAAAACACCCATCATGCTTTAAACAAGCAATGTAGATCATTATCAGGCTACATGATTTGATCAGGTGCTACACTGGTCAGAAATCCCATAAGCCCAATTTATCCAGTCACCGCCACATTTTACACTCCATTCTCATGCTCGAAATCATCAACATTAGTCGAGGCGGAGATGTCAAAATGATACCACCTCCCTCTTGAAACCACAGGCTACGCGCGGTGACTACCACAGGGAGGTGGTATCATGTTTGACTCTTACATACTACTTGGATTTGTCCTCACTTTTCACACGGTATGGATGAGAAGATTGAAAATTATTTTTAATCGACCGCGATACTTCCTCGGCTGGATGAGAAGTTATCAATGAGATTATACCCTATTAGAGATAAGAAATCCCTATGTTATGCTCAGTATAATACAGCAATCTGTCATAAATATCAACTGACACCCTATTAGAGATAAGAAATACATAAGTTATACTCAGTATAATGCCTACCATAAAGCAAATGAGAGAGCAAGCTAAGAGTGGGGGAATTTCCCTAAGAGGTTTGAGACTCAAGACAGCTATAGCAGATAGGATAAGTGACGCGCGAGCCGTCGTCTACGAGGAGAGTCTGCGGCGTGCGGTTCCGACCGGACGACTGCCTGCCGACCCCGAAAAACGCTCCGAGAAATTGGAGAACGAGACGACGGCCAGTCTGCGTGCCACCGCTTACGCACAGCGTGTAAAAGAAGATCACAGGGCACGTAGAAAACTACTATACAAGGCGTACTACAATACAATTTATCAAGACCTGGTGGGGAGACCTCCTAAGAGTAGGAGAGAGCTCGCCAGAGATTTGGTGGAGGAGGGTCTCATAGTTCTCGTCGAATATGCCGAAGCTAGGGAAACTGTTGATAGGGGTAGGAGGAAGATAGTATGGATTTTCGATAGGGGGTAGACTGGGAGATGGCTAATAGCATAATGAATAAAATTCGCCCAGAGATGACCACGGCATGTTATCTGAGGTATTCGTGTTCGAATCGTATTAGGAACATCGAGACCGACGAAACGATGATCTATCACAAACAATCCAAGGGCAGTCCGTGGATAAATGAGATCGCCAAAGCTGAGAGTTGGATATCCGATAGAGAGAGAGGTCGAATGGACATCGACAAAGTCGACAGACCAAACACAAAATGGACCTTCGTTCGTTGGATATCGGTCGAGGTGAAGATGATCATCGATGCGCAACAACTTCTCATGGGAGCGGGAAAACTCGACACGTACGACGACTACTTGTGTCTGTTTAGGTGCATAGCCATCCACCGTGGAGGGAGACCCGACCGCTGTTTTGAGAAGGCACGAGCTCTAGCTCATGAATCCCTCGGTCACTGTCAAGGTCATTACCAAGGTCAGGAATGATCGAGACAAATTGTCTCCCCTATTATCATATGAACCAAGTATACTTCAATTGTTATGACGTTATGGCCAATATAGCTTGATCTGAAGAAAGAAAAGTGGTAACAATGCAGTTGAAGTGTAAGGGATAGGCTACAGTAGACAAGTACACGTAGTCACTTAATCAATTATAATGTACACTATATTACATGGGGAACACACAGGAATACATGATACATTGATATGCGAACATCACTGTACTGTGCATGATACTATTCAATTACAAGGTTCTAAGCCAATCGACTATTATACTTTAACGCAACTTAAAAGCTATAGACGAATAAACTCAGTATGTGGTATCTCAATGGTCCCGTAGTGGACAATAGTATGAATGCACAAGTACTTTGATTATCGCTAATCAAAGTGAAATAACATACAAGTATAACATGACAGAACGAACATTGGAGGACAAATGACAATCATCTGAGCTACCCCAGTGCTGGCGTATCTCAATAGATAGTGGTAACCTCTGAGTATCAAGGTTCCAAGGTCTGCCTCACCTGCAGTATGAGGTCTAGTCACCAATATGGCTATTATCCAACTTCAAGTGGATTAATCCATAAACAATATATGTAGTCTTACTACAATCCCTTAGCCATGATATGCCAGTATTACCATACACTATCAAAGTATACATATGTATTGCCTAAGCAATGTATTTCCAAAGTCTGAATGTCATAAGTCAAAACCGGATGTGGTTACATCACATGATAGTCAATAACGATAATGTTCCGGAAGCTGGTACAGGAAGTAAAGTTCCACAGGTAGTATTATTTCCGGAAATGGTGGACCAGATGTAAAGTTCCTATGGTATCACTCGACTGTAGCAACCCAGATGTAGTGGACCGGATGTAAAGTATCCATGGTGAATCAATGGGTTGTAATACCGGAAGTGGTAGACCGGATGTAAAGTTCCGATATAATACAAATGGCGATTATCACGTTGGCTAAGACGCCGGGAAAAGTTTCACATGGCTGGCATTCAACTCGGTGGTAGTATAATGATATGATATGTGTGTATGGCGTTTCACTTCACTAATCTATGGCTGTGACTATCTGCTGAACGCGATGTAGCTATCACACACTGCTCTATACAGGCCTGTACCCGGAGCTGCTACACACACTGCGCCAGACAGACGTACGGACACTCGGACGACCTGGTACTCTGCACTGACTGGGGTCTGCCCTCAACGAGTGGACCAAAACGTCCAATGTGGTTCGCTGGAGCGATCTCAAGAGGCTACAAAATGAAATGAGCCTCCAATTACTGGACGAATACGCACAGACAGACAGACAGGATGCACAACGGACTAAAACGGGAGTCAAACAACGGCAAATCACAGCTGAAATAAAATGTTCTAGGTACATACCAAAATCCTCCGTGTCACTGGTGAATACAGTACTATTCTTCTGTTACCAGAAAATATGTGTCCCACCAACACATAGCGAGACATCGCTTATATACGCACCAGTGAAACCACGCACGGAATGATGAATATGCCTACCCCTCGTTCGACATCCCACATAAATATTACAAAACCATGGCTTTTGCCATTTCACCCGTGGGTTATATTTGGCATAAATATATGTTCCCACGCCATTAATTCAACCAAACTAGTGTACAGCCTTCGCGGAATAAATACCATCCAACATGGTATATCCCACACTACCATAAATCTGCACACTATAGACACAGATCTCATAATGCGAAATCTACTCGACTGGTCTCGACATGCGAAGGTCGCTTTTTGGCCCCGCCAAACCCCTCCATATCGGTCCTACGGGCTGTACACTCAAATGAGAGTGTAGCACATGCTAAACTCAAATATCGTGGTCATTTACGGAAATATCACGACACAAAGCATCACCAGTATGGGATCTGATATCCGTGTTGGCCAGTACCAGGCTATGCTGAAACACTAACCCGAAGCATACATAACATGGCAGACCATGGTATGGTCTGCGCTATATACTGGCTTCACCTACAGAAGGTCCCTTATCAGGTGAACAACTGACACGCGGACAAACTCGGCTGGCACGGATAGTGGACATCCGTAATACTGAAAGGGGTCTTTTCCCTAGCGAAACCAGCACACGCAGTCAACGAGTTCTCTACCACACACATGCATAGTCTGTGGCAAATATGGCGTGACATCAGTAAAAGATTTCTCATAAAATAGACGTGTATTTAAATCCGCAAAAAGGACACGCATAAACGTATTTCCACCAATACAACATAAGCCCCGTTATTACACGCACATTGTACATGGCAAATGTATATGCTAAATCACAGGTATGTAAAAATCACAGGTGTGTGAAATCACAGGTATGTGGAATCACAGGTATGTGAAATCAATAGTACGCACAACCATACAACACAGTACCACACATCACAAATATACAATTATACGGAAATTCGGAATGTATAAGAATGCACGTGTCACGCGACATATCTCCCCCCTAAACAAAAAGTGTTTACACTTTCGGGCATAATCGCAAGAGACACGTTGGCACAGCTGAATCTACCCCGATATCCCCACACGACTGCCAGACATCCTTCTCAACTACCGAATAATGGCGTTCCCTTGGCAACATTTTTTTGCTGGCATACGCTATCGTAAGTGGGATACCATCCTGCTCTTGCAACAGTATTGCCCCTAACCCAATGTCGGAAGCATCCGTCCTGAGCACGAAAGGTTTGTCTAGTTCGGGCAGTTTCAGAACTGGGTCCCTAGTCAATAATCCCTTGAGGGTAACGAAAGCTTTCTGTTGGGGTGCCCCCCAGTTGACCTTGTTTGGTTGACCTTTCTTAGTAAGGTCAGTTAGCGGGCTCGCTATCTCTGCGAAGTTGGGCATGAACTTCCTATAGAACCCGGCTAACCCCAGGAAAGCGCTGACCTCCTTCTTTGTCTCAGGGACATTAGCTTCATGAACTGCCTTGACCTTTTCGGGATGGGCCCTTAGTTCTTTCTTACTGCTGATAGTATGTCCCAGGCACTCAAGTTGCCTGTACCCAATGCTGCACTTGGAGGGTTTTGCCGTTAGATTTGCATCGGACAATCGGGAGAGGACTTCATTCAGAGCTCCCAGGTGTTGTTGCCACGTATGGGAGAATATCAAGATGTCATCAACAAAGCTGTCTGCATTGTGGACCCCCTTTAATACTTTCCTCACGAGTCTACAGAAAGTGGCCTGTGCCGTGACCATTCCAAAGGGCATGACCCTGAACTGGAATAGACCCTGGGGTGCCTCGAAAGCGGAATATTCCCTGGAATTCTCATCCAATGGGACCTGCCAGTAGCCCTTACTCAGGTCCAGCTTTGAAAAGTAGCTATGTCCGGCCAACTTAGAGAACATCTCTTCAATATTTGGCATTGGTTCCGTATTAAACACAGTGACTTTGTTAAGTTGCCGGAAATCAATGCAGAATCGGAGCCCCCGTCCTTTTTCCTAACCAGAATTACGGGGGATGAGTAGGGTGATTTTGAAGGTTCTATGACACCTAGCTTCAGCATCTCCTCTACTTCCTGGCTGACTGTTTCCCTGACCTTAAATGGGATAGGGTACCCCTTAATTCTTAATGGGTCTTGCGTTGACAACTTTATCTCATGTTTCTCTACATGGGTGTGTCCTGGTGCGTCCCTCAGGACATGGGTGTTTCTTGCCTAAATCAGGCGACAGGTCAACTTTGCTCTCCGTATCGGACTCTAATCCCATGGGACATAACATGTTTTCTTCGGCACTACACCCACTTGGACTAGGATCCCCCTCTACTGTGTCATCTATCACGGCCGCATTTATTACAGTGAGTATTCCCTTCCCCGGGTGCTCATGCCTAGTCTCGTACCTCTTTAACATGTTTGCATGAAAGGTTTTCAACTTCCCTCCCATGTCAACCCTATAGTCCCACTCATTAACTACCTCTGTTACGGGGTATGGTCCCTTCCACCTAAGAAGCAATTTGTTGTTGTCTGTCGGTAGTAGTACAAGTACCTGATCTGCCACTGCATACTGCCTACTACGGGTCTTACGGTTGTAGTACTTTGCGTACTTTTTGGACGCACTCTTCAAGTTCTCATGCGCGATTTCGCACGTTTTCTCGAGCCGTTCGCGCAAGTCGAGGACATACTGATACGTCGTTTTGACGTTGTCCTCTATGTCCTTCTCGGACCACAGATCTCTTAGTATGCTCATCGGACCCCGAACGGTCCTTCCGTACAATAGTTCAAACGGTGAGAAAGCCAAACTTTCTTGAGGGACTTCGTGATACGCGAATAAGAGCGCGTTAATGTATTTGTCCCAATCTGTGGGACGTTCTCTTGCCATTCTACGAAGCATTTGCTTTAATGTACCATTGAACCGTTCCACGAGACCGTTACACTGTGGGTGGTACAGTGTCGTGGTTAATTGTCTCAGCGATAACAATCTATTAACTTCCTCCATGACTGCCGACGTAAATTGACTACCCCGATCGGTGAGCATCTCCTCGGGGATACCCAGTCTACTGAACATATCCACGAGAACTTCCGCGACTCGTTCGGCCTCGATGCCTGGTAGTGGTACCGCTTCTGGGTACCTAGTTGCATAATCAACTAACGTTAGTATGTAACGATTCTTCCGATCGGTAGCTGGAAAAATTGGCCCTACAATGTCAACTGCGACTCGTTTGAACGGAGTGTTTATCAACGGCATAGTTCCTAACGGAACCTTGTTGATGTGTCCCTTTGACACAGTCTTTTGACATATGTCACAAGACCTACAAAACCGTGTAATGTCACTGCCCACGCCTGGCCAATACAATTCTGATAACACTCGATCAGTTGTCTTCTTAACCCCTAAATGGCCCGCCATGATTGATTCATGTGCCACTTTCATCACGGTAGTCCTAAGTGTTTTTGGGACTACCAGCTGATACTACATCCTACCTGACCCTATCGATTCGAAATTACGATACAACAAGTCTTTTCGGTATGCGAATTTCGATTTGTTTCCGTTCTTACTTGACCGTACCGTTCCGTCTTTTGCGTTATTTCGAACCGACGTCAATGTGACGTCATGTGCCTGCGCCTCTTTGAATTCATCACGTGATACGTTCGCGATTGCGGTAGGGACTTTGAGGGTCTTATATGATTCGTCTCGGGCTGTCGTTTTTGACCTAGTTTCAACTGCGCACGATTTTGCGCCTCTAAAATCGGATATCACTGGTAATTCTGACCCGTGTACATTACCTATGGTAACATCATACATTGTATCTGTCATGCAAAGGGCTTCTACCTGACCTTTGAAAAAAGGTGTATCTAGATCTACCCGGACGGTAGGAATCCCACTCATTTTGCTCTTATTTACCAGCATGCATGTTGAAACCTTGCTTAAAAACTGATCTGGTTGTACTAAACTTTCCCTGACGACCACCCCGGTACACCCAGTATCTCGCATTACTGTGACCCTTTTCCCATTTAATGTGCCCTCTGCTACGGGTAGCCTATCCATACCAAATGTACATCCGTTAATCAACTCCGGCTGTATCTCGCTACCAGAACATACAATAGTGGTGTCGGTATCAACTATACAGAAATTTCCTTGGTTTTCCCCTGGTTGTTCCGTGTTTTGCCATCACCTCTACCTCTGCCTCTAGTGTGCCTTCCATTCTACCTCTATTTCTACCTCTGTACCGACCTCTCTGTTCTTTATCTGCAAAACTTACATGTTTCTCTTCCTCGACTGCTGCTGCTTTGTAAGCTGAGGACCGGTCACGTTTAGGACAATCGTAGGACATGTGACCTTCTTTGCCACAATGGTAACATGTCCCGCGATGCCTATCGTAGCCGTTCCTGCTGGTACTTCTGTCATAACTACCTCTACTCGGGCTTCTATCATAACTACCCTTACTTGGGCTTCTATTTTGGTCTCTATTCTGATATCTGTCCCTATCTCGACTCCTATCTCTGGATCTATTATCTGCACTACTTACCTTGCGCCTCTGGTTATCTACTGACCTGTACTCATTTCTGTTGCTAGTACTGTTCCTCTGAACTACACACTTGCTACCTCCTCTAGCTTCTGCAACGTAATCTGCTGAACCGCCATCTGATCTATCGAGTCAAATGTTTTCTTTTTGAGAAATAAGTAGAGCTCACAACTGCATATACTTAACATCTGATCTCTGATCATGTAGTCTAGTACTCCATCATATGTTATATTCACCTTACCTAACTCAAACCATCTATCTAAATAGTTCTTTGACCGACTGACATATTGCACAAATGATTCACTGTGATCAGGTTTGGTGTTTTTGAACATGCGTCTGAACCCATCTTCCGTTAGATCAAACCATTTCAACAATGCGGATTTCAACTTATCATAGTCAAGAGCATCATCAATAGGTAGTCTAGAATATACATCTAATGCCTTGCCCTTCAAAAAAGCACTCAAGTGGAGTGACCACTTATCTCTCCCCCACCTTTGAATTGCTGCGTACCTCTCAAATCTAGCTAAGTAGCTATCCATGTTGTCATTATTCTGATCAAAATGTGGCAGCTTCGGACCGAATGCTCTGCCATAGTCCCTACGCAGGTGTGAAATGTAGGTGTGAAATGCAGGTGTGAAATATGAAGCGGTTCCATGAACATAATCATAAATTATAATTAATTTACGTTAATGTTAAACCTGGACTCCCACATCCCAGGTTGTAGTTAAACAGGGACTCCCACATCCCAGGTTGTAATTTCGGGAGACATTTTGTTTCGTCCAATATTTACATTTTTTTTTATTTTTTTTTTTTATTTTTTTTTTTTATGCTTATATTTAACGGCGGCACTGGCTCTAGGACCGTGCATGCCGTCTCCCAAGAATGGGAGAATGAACGGAGGTAGAGACTTTTTGAGAGAAGCCGGTAATTCGTATTTACAGAGCAACTACGAATTATCGGTACCCATTTACAGCTGGGTGAACTGGAGCAGTGTGGATAAAGTGTCTTGCTCAAGGACACAACGCACGCAACTAGTCAGGCTCGAACCCACGACCCTTGGATCAGTAGTCCGACACACTAACCATTACGCCACGGCGCTCCACATATTTAGATATTACCTTTTTCTGGCCAAAATAAACATTTGTTTTATGATTTACCATTACAGGATGATTGTGATAATTTGCATTATTTTTTATATCAAACATGCATTGTCACTTTCATATCAGGGGAGATAACCGTGTTACCTTAAAAGGTTAATAGAGTATTCTCTATATTTATTTTTGATGTGCAAGGATCATATTTTATAATATGAAAACAAAAATATTTATTCAGGTGACATATTTAATTGAAATAAATAACTAGGGCATCGTTATTACGAGGCTAATCCCCTCGCTGGAAGCCTTGATAATAATAATAATAATAATACAAATATAAAAAAAGTTTTCAGTGGCCTTGATATTGGGCGCTCGGACGTGGGTCAACAAAGCACCGTCCCTAGACATACATTATGGCATAATATTATCAAAATCGGGGAAGCTGTTCATAAGTTATTGAATACAACAAAACAAATAACGCATTTGCCTTACAAACAAGGTGAACATGAGTCCTCAGTGACCTTGGGTGGTCGGACGCTGGTCATATGTAAAACAAAGCAACATCCCAAGACAAATATTGCGGCCACATATTATCAAAATCGGTGAAGCGGTTCAGAAGTTATTGAAGAAATAAATGTTGCTAACTCACGCACGTACATGGACTAAGAAAACATTCCCCTTGCCCATCGGCGAGGGGATAATTATAACATTCCCTGCCTCATTTGCATATCAAAATAGTGTGATACAAGAGGCAGAAGGTTGTGCAATATGAAAATGTTCCGTGAATGAAAAATACCCCAGTATATAATAATGACATACTGATAATAGTCTTTATTTGTGGCTGTGACTGAAGAAATGAGGTATACGGGATTTGTGACCAGTGTAGCTCCTGATCAAATAGCAAATTCATGTAGCCGGATAGTGATCTATAGTGTTTGTTAAAAGTATGACTGGCGTTTCGTTGATGGAATGGCGAACAATACAGATCCTGATCAGTCTGTCCAGATGCACAGTCTGATATGGATCTACACTGGTGGCAAAACCGACAATCTCCATTTCTCAAGTAACAGCCACATTTAAATAGACCAACAGATAGCTGAAACATATGTTCCATGCTAGTTTGACTTTGTCTGGTAATAATATGACTTACCATCCATGATCAATAATATGACACATGTGCATTCTCAAAATTGACATTATCAATTATGACCCATGGTCAGTTACATGTGAATTCTGAAAAAATAAAATACAAGCCATTATCAATGGTCAGTTAACTATGCATTCGCAAAAACCTACGTTATCAACCATGAGTTACCTGTGTTTCCGTTTCTGATTCGCCTGCGGGAGTAATACTCTCATTTGCGATGTCGGCGACGGACGCGAGAGCATCAACAACGACCGACATGTCACCCTCCAGTAGTTCATCTGTGTCAGTCGCGTTGGCCAGCTCACCCAGGGACGATGTTACATTGGACGATCCCGACCCATCCTGGGCATGACTGATCTGTATTGGTTGGTTGGTTGGTTGGTTGGTTGGCCGGCCGGCCGGTCGGTCGGTCGGTCGGTCGGTCGGTCGGTCGGTCGGTCGGTCGGTCGGTCGGTCGGTCGGTCGGTCGGTCGGTCGGTCGGTCGGTCGGTCTGGTCGGTCGGTCGGTCGGTCGGTCGGTCGGTCGGTCGGTCGGTCGGTCGGTCGGTCGGTCGGTCGGTCGGTCGGTCGGTCGGTCGGTCGGTCGGTCGGTCGGTCGGTCGGTCGGTCGGTCGGTCGGTCGGTCGGTCGGTCGGTCGGTCGGTCGGTCGGTCGGTCGGTCGGTCGGTCGGCGGTCGGTGGTCGGTCGGTCGGTCGGTCGGTCGGTCGGTCGGTCGGTCGGTCGGTCGGTCGGTCGGTCGGTCGGTCGGTCGGTCGGTCGGTCGGTCGGTCGGTCGGTCGGTCGGTCGGTCGGTCGGTCGGTCGGTCGGTCGGTCGGTCGGTCGGTCGGTCGGTCGGTCGGTCGGTCGGTCGGTCGGTCGGTCGGTCGGTCGGTCGGTCGGTCGGTCGGTCGGTCGGTCGGTCGGTCGGTCGGTCGGTCGGTCGGTCGGTCGGTCGGTCGGTCGGTCGGTCGGTCGGTCGGTCGGTCGGTCGGCTCGGTCGGTCGGTCGGTCGGTCGGTCGGTCGGTCGGTCGGTCGGTCGGTCGGTCGGTCGGTCGGTCGGTCGGTCGGTCGGTCGGTCGGTCGGTCGGTCGGTCGGTCGGTCGGTCGGTCGGTCGGTCGGTCGGTCGGTCGGTCGGTCGGTCGGTCGGTCGGTCGGTCGGTCGGTCGGTCGGTCGGTCGGTCGGTCGGTCGGTCGGTCGGCGGTCGGTCTGTCGGTCGGTTGATTGGGTTGTTGGTTCACTATAGGAATGAACAATATGTTTACTGGATGATTGACATTTGTTCAGATTGTCCAGAATCCAACAAAATGTAAACGAATGCTTGCATGCGTTGTTTGATATTTCAACTGTAGTCGATTTGCACGAAAATTGTTAAGCATCTAAGTATAATTTGAGGGAGAAATCATTTATTTTCCCCGAAGTGCATTATTTCATATTTATAGAACTAACGACTGAATGCTCTCTGTGTGACTGACTGCTTGATACAGTATGGTAGATTATGATAGATTATGATAAAGTATGCTGCATTCGCTCCTTTGTGTTGTTTTATCATAATTAAACGATCTTCCACGAGTGATGATTTAATATGACATGTAGTGTTTACCCTAGTGTATAAACCAATGACAGATCAGCGATAGTACAGCGATTCGAAATCACGTTTAGGGCCAGAGCTTCGCGAATGTGCAGTGTAAATAATAAGTAAGTTATAGATCACATATTGAATTGTTAATAAACTAATTCCCTGCTCGCTAGCCCTCGCTAGAAATTAATTTTTTAAAATGTCAATATGTCATCTGTAACTATTACTTATTAAACGAGTTTATTGAGTTCAACGAGGCTATGCCAAGTTTCTTATGAAATCAGACCACGAGTTTAATAAAGATCATATTAAATCAACACAATTGGAAGACTCTATTTATTGCATACGCACAATATGATATATTTAAGCTGTATTGGTCATCTATCACGTTTCCTACAACGGTCGGATTTGCGTATTGATTACACTAGTTCAAAATGATTTTTATTACTGTGTGGAAACCGATTTTAAGCATGATTTTCCTCGCCAATGAGCATACCTGTTGTTGTATGGTCCGAATTGTTTGCTGCACACAGTGATATTTGGCTGACGACCATTCTCCATTCTTCTTGCATTTCCTCGTAACTGTACCTACAAGGTAATTCGGCTCTCAGCTTACACAACGGACAACTACTGTATTTATTTTAATAAACGCCCCCGGGCTGTGCAATTCGTAGGGATCAGAACGTAGAAAACAGGACCATATATGTGAAAATAATATATTTAGAATGTAAATATTGGAGGGAGGATGCTATTGGAGAGGGGGCTACTATTATAATAAATAAAGCACTTGATTTACTTGCATGCAACATCAATGTAATTTGTGACTGTGACAAATAAATGGGGCTTACAGGATTTATCATCAGTGTAGCTCTTGATTAAATAGTACAGTCTGAAGCCTGATAATAATATATCTTGTGTGTTAGAAGCATGAATGATGTTTATTAATTAAATACAAACCAGTGCAGATCCTGACATATTGTGCAGGCTGTTCTGGAGATCTACACCGGTGGCAAAACCAATAAGCCTAAGTTTTCCAGCTAAAATTATAATAACTAGAAAATGTATTCATAGAACACGGATGCCCCACATATCGCTTAAATAGTAAACGAGGCAAAATTGCTCATGCCAGTGTGCAAAAAAGCGAGATAATCAATGACCCAGTATCAAATCAAAAATATAAATTCACGTTGTGCATCTACACACTATAAAGAAGCTATATATCAAGCATCAAGCCACCAGCTAAGTACGATGTATGTAGGACTAATACTATTGAAGATACAAGCTCAAACAACAAGAAAATGTGGCCTATCGACACGGCACACGAACGCCCCCGGTGGCAGATTGGAGAAACGGTGGCAAAGTTAATAAACAAAAGTGATAAGTATTCATAAGCACTGTTGTGTAGGTCAACGCGTCAAGGTCATATTAAAGGCAGCATGGATGTGCGACATTTGTACACAAGTCTTATTATGTAAACTCCGGTAATAACTTTTAAAGTGTGAATAAGTTCAAAGTGGTCAAGGTCAAAAGGTCAAACATATATTAAGGACAGCATGGACGTGTGCTATTTGTGAACAAGTGTGATGGATTGAAATATTAAAGTGATCCATCAAGGGGTATATAATTGACAGAATTGAGAATCTTAAAGTGTGAAAAAGTCCAAAGTTGTGAAGGTCAAAATATCAAGGTCATATTAAGGGCAGGATCTATGTGTGGCATTTGTTCACATGTATGCTGTGCTTAATTATTGAAGTAATCCTCCAAGGGATATATAAGGTATGACTGAAATGAGAAGCTCCTGCAAACTTCGTAATTTGCGAAATAGTATAACATAATTGTCTGAAAACATGTACCTTAGTTCGTCCGTGTGTACATATATACGCATTCGGCTGTCCGTGCGGACACATACGGGCATTCGATTGATTGTATTGTACAGCAATGTGACCGGTCAGAAAAATGAATTGGCTCTCTGACATCAGCTATGCAAATATCATGTAAGCCTCTAAAATAATTCGACAAGGATTTTCTATTAATGTAGGTCGATTGCGACGCAATTCTGGGAAAAACAGTCTACTAAGTTGCCGGACAATACTATTGTCCAGATTGAGTGATGGGAAAGATCGGGTTCGGGGCAAATTGGAAACGCTGGTGGATCAGGTTCCCAGTGGTATTAATGTAAATTAAAAACTGTCAATATCGGATGTTGGATATAATGGAGGAGTTCCATAATGAACACTTTGGTAAACTCTATCTTGATTGGCTACATGACGATACAATGACAGTTCCGGAGGCGGCCGTTAAGCAATTGCGTCTTTAATCCAAGGTTGATATAATGTTCAATTTGGAAGTATCTGGGAGCAGAGCCATTTTGACAATCATTGACAACACTTGGAACATGGTTACAATAGTTATTGTTATATTTTAAATAAGACATTTTAGGTCTGGAACTGTGAAATAACACTGACTTCTAAGAGATATGTATTCTAAGCATCATCTGATGATAGCAAAAACTATACGGTCACGACAGAATTGTACACTTATACACGTATTTAAAACATTATTAAATTTAGAATTAGCTGGATGTTGGAGTTGTTGACTTTGTCCTAGAAAATAGTTAAACCCATAACTATGTCGTAATAATTCAAAGTACTGCAGGTCAGAAGGTCAATGTCATATTAAGGGTAGCATGGATTTGTGGCATTTTTCCACAAGTATGATGTATTGAACTATTAATATAATCTTTCAAGGGATATCTGTACAAGTTATGGCAGAATTGAGAAACTCTGGCAACTTCTTAATGTATAAACAAGTTTGATGTTGTCAAGATCATATTGAAGGTACATGCCCGCTCAGTAGGCACAAACTGTTCTTTATAGGAATGAAATAAGTTTATACTTGTGTCACTATTCCACCAATTCTAAACATTACGAGTGTAGTCATTTAGTAATATTTTGTTTACTGATAGTGACGCGCGGTAGTATCAGGCTATTTGCATATGCAAATGAGGCATGATATTTTTTAATTATTTATACATGTACTAAGTAAATGTGTCACGTGAAACAATAACATTTTCGACAGATTATAAAGTAAGATCAGTGCACATCAACAAATAAATACAGAGAATAAATAGTAATGTCCGTTAACATTTTAAGGAGACACGGTTGTCGCCCCTGATATCAGTGTGGAAATTTACGTTTGAAATAAAATGCATAATAATGCAAATCAATACTTGGGGTAATGGTGAATGGACGCTTATTATATAAATAAAATGCAGTACCTATTGAGTGGGCATGCACCTTTAATGACAGCATGGATGTGTGGCATTTGTCCATAAGTATGATGTTAAAGCAATATATCAAGGGATATAGAAGTTGTGACAGAATTGAGAAACTCCGGCGAACTTCTTAATGCGTGAACAAATTCGAAGCTGTGAAGATCAAAAGGTCATGGTCAAATTAAGGGCAGCATGGATGTGTAGCATTTGCCCACAAGTATGATGTATTGAAATATTAAAGTAATCCATCAAGGATTATAGACGTTATGACAGAATTGAGAAACTCCAGCGAACTACTAAATGTACCGGACACACGGACAGACGGGCTCACGGACACACAGTCCAAACATTATATGCCTCCGGCTCTACTGAGACCGGGGTCTTAAGTATTTTAACCAGGGGGACGGACGGACATCCTTAGACCATGTATTTGTGTCTACAAGCTCCATAGTGCACCTGAGTACAACAGAATAAGCCACATGCATCCGTTTTTAGGTTATTAATGTAACTAGCCATTTCCCTATCCATGCCTGTGGGGACTAGCCACATATCCCTATATATTGATGCGGACTGACGTCCCTAGGATACACCCCTTAGGTAGTACATCTATTGTTTTCGAACAACATAATTACCTCCTAAGAAACACTAGGCCTAAGTGGGTACAGAATAAGTTGCATTGTTTTTTTTGGTCTCAGGTCACATCTCCAACCACCTAATACCATAGGGGCCTTTTCACTAAACTTCGTACTACTAAAATGTTAGTAAGTGGAAATTTATGATTTCAAATTAACAATGTTTTCCTGTAAACAATTAGTTGATTTACATGTATTGATAATCGGCTTCATATGCAGCATATGCTCAATAAATGTAAATTAATTAATTGACATTTCCAGATGATCATACATTTGCACTTACGAATATTTTAGTCGTTCAAACGTTAGTGAAATGGCCCCCATATTTTCTGCCCAGATGGACCGACATACAAACTTTTAAGACAAAACCTATATCCAAGATAATTTATGAACAGCGAGGAAACACACATATACATGTATATGATTGTGACTGGAGAAATAATGCTTATGGGATATGTGACCAGTGTAGCTTTGGTCAAATACATATCTCCTGATCACATGTGTATCAACAGATGGCCAGTATGTTGGTGTCATATGGGTGTTTTGGTGGATTTGCGTGGATTTCGTTGTTTTGGTTAATTAACATAGTTGTGTGCAGTTACTAATTCTCAATCATTACACACGACAGAAATCATCAAGTATCCGCATATTCACCGTCAAAATACCCACAAAGGAACATTATATTACCGTACTTATACGCGTAACTCGCGGGAGGTGACCGACGGAGATGGGATGGATGGACAAGGGTATCAGTAAATACCCCCTCCATTATGATGGTGAGGCATACACACGGCAATGAATGTATATTGGCCACTCGATGTCCCTTTCATCCAGGGCTTGATAATACTGAACTTGAAAATGTGGTCTGTCGACACACTTAGGGCCCCTATAAGTTGATTTGAGAAACTCTTACAAAAACTTCCAAAGTTAAACGAACGGATAGACGGACAGACAGGGCGAAACCTATAAGGCACAGCCGAATCTCGGTGGGGCCCTAATTAAAAAAAATGTATGTTGTTTAATTTTTATTTTTATCAGTAAACACATAGTTTGGCAACGCTTCTGAATCATTTACAATGGAAATGATTCTAAAGTGCTGCCAAACTATGTTTTATCAAGGAAAACGGCAAACTATGAAACAACAGCAAACAACAATTTTCTTTTCCCGCAGGGTTATATTAAGCGTGGTGGGAATACAGACCAACAGTTTGTGTGGGGCAGTCTTGTACGGAAATTGTGCTCACTGCCGCTATGGGCCATTCAATGCCTCTGTAATCCAGAGCTTCCTTACACACGGTTGGCTTATCTGGGTCCACTGAAACATCAATAGTTACAACACATGAAACCTGTTTCTTTTAACCATTTCAATCATATATAAATGGAATGGACTGATATGTTAATTTCCGACCAATCCAATCTTCATACAATAGTTGTCAGGAGGCCTCGTGGTGCTTTACTTGAACGAACATCAAGAAGCTGTGTGAAAGTAAACATAAATTGAAAGAAATTTCTACCAATGTTTGTGAAAGAGTCCGAAGGTCATGGCTTTGGCATGGCATGATACATAACCATTAGAAGAAGGACTGGTTGAAATATCAAAAGTGGGGTGAAAGGAATTTCCCCCAGTGTTAAGTTTGTGAAAGCACTAAGATTTTACCTTTACATTTGGGTTAGCGGGGTATGACGCCCGTGAATTTGTCACAGCATGATCGAGAATCATTAGAGAAAGGCATGTGAGAAATATCAAGATTTTGGTACAAGGAAACAGAAATAATTAAAAAATCCTCAAAGTTCAATGGAAATGATTCTGAAGGTGCTGTCATAGCATGTTGTAAATTATACTAAAGTGCTGTCAAAGCATGTTTTGATGATACAAATGGAAAATAGAAAATAAACAGCAGACGACAACAAAATAAGATAGCGGTGTAAGGGTTAAATATTTTTAGGCATGGTATGACAACATGGTTAAGCAAGGTTTTAGAGCATAACATTGCTACAGTGCAGTCTGCGTTTTTGTTCCACCGTAGACAACACTTGCAAACTCAACGCGAACGCAACGCGAACGCAACGGTTTGCTGTGTTAGCGTTGTATAGTTCGATTTAAACGTATAATACTTTCGTACACGTGTATACATTGTCAAACCGTTTAGTTTAAAAGCGTTGTATACGTTGTTTAAACGTATAATACGGTTCGTACACGTGTAATACACATTGTCAAACCGTTTAGTTTAAAAGCGTTGTATACGTTGTTTAAACGTATAATACGGTTCGTACACGTGTAATACACATTGTCAAACCGTTTTAAAGCGTGTAATACGTTTAGCTTCAAGGCGTATAACACGCTTTGGCGTATACATATGTAGCGAGGTGAAAGCGTCCAAACGTGTACAACGCTTTACCTGGAAGCGTCTAGCTATATGAAAGCGTTGAAACGTGTACAACGGTTACACGGTTACACGTTTTAACGCGAATACCTGTTCGGCCCCGATCGCTTCGAGGCGGCCTTGTTTCGTCCCTTTTAAAATATCGCGAATGCATGTACCTGTTCGGCCTGGATCGTTTACAGGCGGATCGTTTCGCACCTACATGTACCACCATTCCGCACATGCGAATTATTGTAAGGCAGACTCATTTCGCCCCTGATATGGAAAATGATACGGGTGTAAACAACAATACATTGCAGCTCCATTATAACGCGATGGTCGGGGTACGTTGTATAGTGCTCGCGATAGACAGACGCTTATTACAATGTATAATGCTCGCGATCAACAGGCGCTTAAAAGGATTAATTGTTAATAAATAATGGTCACGTGTCCTGCCTAATCATGCGGACGATTAGCTGTTGATACGTGCATAATCCCACCGAAATTCCGCATGAACTCTGAATTTTGTGTCAACTTTTCAACACCATTTACGGAAAATATTTTCGAAATCAATATCGGCGAAACATGGCGACAGATCTGCGTATAATCCAGTGTTTTTTTTGTAATCCATTCCTTTCGGAATACACATTTACGGGTATGAAATTATTAAATAATTTATTTTTATTTTTGTTATTTCTCAATGAAAGTATACGTTGTGACCACTCATTTGAACCGTCTCGACGAGACGGTTTAAATGGTGCTCGCGGCATATACTTCTGAGTGCATAGAAGGAAAATATTTTCCCGCAAACATAATCGTATCCTCAGCATGAAATGGGTTACTGCATGATTGCCCCATGAGTCACACGTTCGCGACGTCTGCGGAACATCAAAGGGCGCGTTGACCAATCGCCACTTAATTTCATTTGATCAGTCAGTCCGTATGCCACTCAAAACGCACAAATCACGTAAACTAGTATGGGTTCCCCTCAAGCATCTATAATCGATACCCAGCCATACTATATCACACACATATAAGCTGATGGGTGCTATAGGAGGCCTCAAATTATAGGTTACCATACCTGCATAGATTCTCCTATATTTGACGCACATTTTTGGAGCCTGAATTATAAATGCAACATTTAACAAAATTCGGAAATATAAACCAGACCGACGACCATCGGCCTGCTTCTTTACTGGGCTATATATCCCGGGTATGGAAGGTGTTCATGCCAATTCCCACCCTTATATATGAGCCGAATGAATGAATCAGTAACATTTCAAAACATAGCCTAAAGGAGTGGTCACGACGCATTTCTCGTGCTGAATGATGTCATACAATAAGCACCTGTTAGTTGACAGGGCTTAGTGTTATCGATTTGTTTGCACAAAGCGACACACAAATCTCGTCTGTGTAATATCACAGGTTGAAGTAACGGACCGAGGTCTATAAATACATTAAATATGCCTAAAATCTTCAATTAATGAAGAAAAAAAAAAAAAAAAAATTATTTTACACCCTCCATATAAAAATTAATTTTGTTTCTTCATTCACTGATGCTTTTAGGCATATTTAATGTATTTGTAGACCTCAGAAATGGCGAATCTAGGAACTCTCGTATCTTTACGCTGAAGCCAGTCTATTTCAGTCACTAATCCGCTATACACCTCTCCCACGCGTGTGTTAAGAAAAATCGATATATGGAGAAAATGAATACACAGCGAATACACTGGTTTAACAGGGATATGGCCCGCGGATATGTGTCATAGATTACTTGGTCAAAACCGGTAAATTTACAAGGTTTATAGCGAAATAGCAGCCGAATGGCAATTTTTCTCGGACCGATTTTTAAGACTAGTTTTCAAATCTCAATCGGTCGGAGAGTTCAAAAATCGGTCCAGAACCGGAAAACTGAAAATTTTAGAAGCCCTGCAGTCTAGAAGTATATATACACAGACGAAGAACGATCTGAGCATGCTGCGCATTCTACACGATACACGGTTGGCATACCAAAACGTGTAATGCGTTAAAACCCGTGGAAACGTGTTATACGTATAACACGGTTTCATCTGTACGGTGCTGTGTACATGTAGAAGCGTGTAACCGTTTGTGAAAGAAAGCGTTAAATCGTTTAAACGGTTTACCTTAGCGTTGTATACGTTTACAACCGTTGTATACGTTTACAACCGTTGTAGACGGATTACACGCTTTTGAAACTCAATGCGTTGTTTACAACCGTTGTATACGTTTACAACCGTTGTACACGGATTACACACTTTTGAAACTCAATGCGTTGAACACGGTTTGCTCGACTTTCGCGCATGCGCAAGAGTGGGGAAACGCAACGCATGGCCGAAAACGTATTACACGTAGACGACACACGGTTTGAAACGCAACTAACGGAAACTCCACGGATACGCAACGCACAACACTTTGTACACGTATAAACCCGGAACATTTTGACAGAAACAACTGTAAGTCATTCAATCAGAAAAAGTAGATCACTAACCTTGATGGGTGGGTGGTTTTGTGGCGAGTAATACAGGGCGAAATATCTGACAGAATTTCATTTAAACAGGGGTTGTTGCCAAAAAGGGCTGTGACTGGAGAAGTGGGGCTTATGGGTTGTGCGACCATTGTAGATCCAGACACAAGTTGTGATGTTCTATAGTGGTTTACATTTAATGAGTATTTCCTTCAGGAACCTACACATGTTTTGTTAACGGGCCAATCCTTGATTTGTTCAATAATTTCTCTAGTTTGAAAGCATTCGGTCGTCTACAAACATATTTTGATAAATATTTATTTCTCATTTCGCCGAAATACGTACATTCAAATACAAAATGAAATTCGTCACCTATTGCATAAGTTAAATATTCTGTTATGGCGATCTAGCTGTCGCCATCTACCAGTTTCAAGTGGTTATCAGGTTACGGGTGTGTGCTATTTGAGCGGGGGCTACATGCATCCCATAAGCCCTCAGAGCTCCAGATAAGGCACGTATTGGCGTATTTTACATACTTATTTTAGCAGAATATGCATTGATTATCAACAGTGGGAGTACAAAATACTCACAGCAATGTGAAAATATACATTTATTTTCAAATTATGTAGTGGAAATTCTGTGATAAAGATGAAGATGTACTTTGTTCTGCTGCAAAAAGCAAAAATGCTTTTTTGCAGCTCAACAAAGTAAATTTCAACTGTATTACAGTATAAATAAGTAATAATACACTCAAATGAGTAAATGATTACATTTGTTTGGTCAGTTTTTCCATATTTAATAGTGAAGAAAATAAATAATACATTCGTAAAAATTAAATACACGTTTAATTTGAAATCAGGGGATACAACACTCTTTAGACACAAAGCTTATCTGGAGATCTGAGCCTCATTTATCAAGTCACAGCCATAATTTAACGTCAATGCCACGGTCAACATAAATCCTAATGTGCACAAAGCAAACTCCAAAGTTTTATTCAAAATCAGACCAGTTAAACACTGTTACCCTTCCACCGCTAAATATCTGATATTGAGAGTTCAATGCTCATTTCTGGACTATTTACACTGTAGATCCTGTCGAGACGGCTTGTGACAAGCCGGATCAACTGGATCTACATTTTTTAAAAATGTTGGCTTTAAAGGTACATGCCCACTCAGTAGCACACAATGTTCTGTATAGGAATTAAATGAGTGTATAATTGTGTCACATTTCCACCGCTTCTACAATTTACGAGTGCCGGCGATACAGATATAATCAGTTAGTAATATATATCTTACTGATAGTGACTCGCGGTGATATCAGGCTATTTTCATATGCAAATGAGGCATGATATTTGTTTTTATTATTTATACTAATTAAATGCATCACCTGAACAAAATAATATTTTCGACGTATTGTAAAGTACAGTGGCACAGAGGGGACATGGACATATGTTTTACTTTCGCGTGCGCGATAGTCATTGCGTGCGCACGCGATTGTCATTGCGTGCGCACGCGACAGTTTTTGCGTGCACACTCGATAGTCAGTGCATGTGCACGCGATAGTATGACATGTCACCAGTAAGTATACATAGCAGTAGGACATGTGTATCGACACTGGTGTGTATCCGTACAAGTTGCATGTCATACTGCTGTCTATACATACTGGTGACTGGCCACACTGGTTTATATACCTGGTGGTGGCATGCCATATTGGTGTGTATGTATGCTGGTAACTAGCCATACTGCTGTGTATACATGTACATACTGGTGAGAGGCCATACCATTGTGTCTACATACATACTGGTGACATTCCATACTAGTGTGTATACATACGTGTGACATGTAATACGCGTGTGTATGTATACATACTGGTAACACGCCATACTCGTGTGTGTATATACATACTGGATACATTCCATATGTGTGTTTACACATAATTGTGACCTGTCATACTGGTGTATTTACATACTTGTCACATGTGATCCTGCTGTTTATACATATTGGTGGCATGTCGTACTGGTTTGTACATACACTGGTGACATGTCATACTTCTGTGTATATATTGGTGTCATTTCATACTTCTGTGTATACATATTGGTGACAGGCCATACCGGTGTATATACATACTGGTGAGGGGTCATACTGGTGTTTATCCTTACTGGTGACACAGTCCATACTGTCGTGTGTGCATACGTGACATACCATATGTATGTGTAAACATACTGGTGACATGCTATACTAGTGTGTATACATACTGGTGACTGGCCATACTAGCATAGCCTCTTGTGCGCGCACGTGAACTAAACAATATGTCCATGTCCTCTCTGTGCCACCGTAGTAAAGTGTGATAATTGCACATGAACAAATAAATAGAGAGAATAAATGTAATTTACGTTAACGTTTACGTTGTAAGGAACACGGTTATCGCCCCTGGTATCAGTGTGGAATGACACGTCTGATATAAAATGTATAATCATCTCAATCAATACGTGGGGTAATGGTGAATGCATGTATATTTTGCCAGAAAATGTCCCAGATGATGTCTCTGATATATATATCATTTGTGCCTACTGAATGGGCATGTACCTTTAATGTCTGTGGGTTTGAAAGGGTTTATCAGCAAAATATGTAGGTTAATGTTCTGTTATTCAACAGCAATGTGCAACGTGTAAAACGGTGTACCTTTAGTGGGTATCACGCCAATATAGCTTACTGCCCTCAATCCCATTATGCCCGCTTCGTTCTCAGCCTCGCATCCGAACTCCGTAGTTGCAGTAATAGCCGTAATCATCAACTTCGCACTTGTCGAATTACGTACAATTTCGGCACCTGTTAAAACAAATATGTGGCCGTGACTGGAGATATGGGGCGTATGGGCTTTGCGACCAATGTTGATCCAGATCAGCCCGTGCATTCGAAATTTTCTTCCCACTCTTTACCTCCTTTTTGCCCCATTGTTTCGCAATAAAATCAATATTTGATGGAATTTCATCAAATACAAAAACATGGGGAGGGTGACTTGTTTGTTATTGATGCAAAAGTACTTACATTTCAATATGTTTTACAATTAAAGGTACATGCCCACTCAGTAGGCACAAAATGTTCTTTATATCAGAGACATCATCTGAGACATGTTCTGGCAAAATTAACATTCATTCACCATTACCCCACGTACTGATTGCCATTACCATACATTTTATATCAGACGTAACTTTCCACACTGATATCGGGGGCGATAACCGTGTTTCCTTAAAATGTTAACGGACATTACTATTTATAATATGTATGTAGTTTTTGATGTCATACTTCATAATCGATCGAAAATATTATTGTTCTGGTGACGCATTTAATTAGTATAAATAGTTAAACAATACCATGCCTCATTTGCATATTAAAATAGCCTGATACCAACGCGCGTCACTATCAGTAATATAAATATTACTAAATGATTATATATGTATAGCGGGCACCCGTAATATTTAGAACTGGTGGAATAGTGACACAATTATACACTTATTTAATTCATATAAATAACATGTAATGCCCACTCATTGGACATGTACCTTTAATGTGTGTACTAGCCAAAAATACGTCGGCAGCAAAGCCCCAGCAGTAACAAACTCACCCGCTCTGGATTGCAGCAGCTGACCATTCATGTACCAGTGAATTTCAAACTGCCCTTCCAATGGGCGAATCACTTCACACATTAGAGCAACGTTCGTGCTTTCGTTGATGGTCTGGCTGGCGGGATTCAAGGTAACGACGGGCTGGGATATAACGGTGACCGTGATGTTGCGACCAGCCTCCACTCCACTAGCCTTGTGAGCCAGAAAGCAGGCGTAAGAACCTGAATAGAAAGACACCATTTATTTGGGGAAACACATAAACTAGACATTATGTTTGTAAAACATGGATATGCCCCCATGGCATACTCTACTCTAACTAGAGATTGTGTATAAAAAAGAAAACTTTAAATTTACACAAATTTCAAAGTCAATTGTGAAAGTCTTACAAACTTTTTGACATAACAACAGTGTTTCAGCACCATTTTGAAGGTCACAAAGGTCAAGGTATTTGGTGGTGCAAGTGCGTCACACATGTTCAGATGATTGAGCTGTCCAAATATTAAAACAATCCTTCAAGTAATATTGAAGATATGACATGATGGAGAAACTTGTTGAAGTAAGAAAAATATTTCAGCACCATGTTGAAGGTCACACACTTTAGGTATAGGTCATACCATTGGTGGTGCTAGTGTTTCACACATGTTCAGGTGCATAAACTGTCCAAATATTATATCAATCGTTCAAGTAATATTGAAGATATTACATGATGGAGAAACACTTACAAATATTCCGACTTTTCGACGTAAACGTACTCGGACGGACCGACTGACGGACGGACGGAAGAGCAAAGCAATATGCACCATTGCTATCGTTTATTGGGTATACAATATGGTACAACAGTGAGCCTGCCAATATTTAAGTTTAGTATGGCACACTGGTTGTATCGCATTAACAATGGATTTGGATACAATTTGTTTTGGAAAGCAAATTCTGTCCAAATATTTAGGATTAAATATATTACGGTAGAATCGATTGCAAGGTTCGGACAGAGACGGGGAAATCCCAGTCGAGTGGTGTGATAATAGTCTACACTGAGGCTATGCCGAGCCTGAGATGATATCGCAACATGAGACTGGGATTCCCTGTCTCTGTCTCCATCATGAACCCTGCCATTAATGATTGTTCTCGCACACCGACCGCATACTACAATATGCAAACACAAACATGGATCGGAATCGGAACGTTGGACGTCATTTACGCGGAAAGCCAGTAAATATAATGGCATGCCATTAGTTACGTAACAAACTAGTAAGCAAGTGAGCAGAGGCTCACGTATACCACCGGCCGCTGCCTTGACCGAGAAATATAAACGTTAATACAATTCTTACAGACGGTCGAACGGATGAAATGACGAAAACTATATATCCTCGACATACTTCGCATGCCGGGGGTATAAAAAGATGAAAGTGTTTAACGTTCCAGCAACCGTTAAGGTCAAGAGATAGGACCTCGGTCGCAAGTGACATTCAAAAGACCCGATCGAGACGGAGGTATTTGTTATGTCTAGGGCAGGGAGAGGGATCGAAGTCCAGTATTGATGTTTAACCCTTAGAATGCGGGAACCGAACATTTTCGTCTGCTGTTGTTTCATATTTTGTATTTTCGCTCAATAAAAACATAGTTTGACAGCACTTGAGAATCATTTCCATTGGACATTGTATAAAGTGCTGTCAAAACATGTTGCGACACTGCATGTCTATGTCCCTATATGTGCAAACATTGTAGATCATTCGGCTCATAACAAGCCGTCTCATCAGGGTCTGCTCTATTTGTGGGTAGATTTCTTTTTTACAACATTACTGCTTTCTGGTAGTTGAAATATTATTATAAATTGGAAGAGTCCAAATGGGAGTCCAAATACTTAGGGGTGAACGAGTGAAACATGTTACAAGAAGGCGATCGCCGGTGAGTGTCTCACCCACTAAATGAGGCGATCGCCATGAATGTCAACGTAACGAAGGTCAATGTCACACTATGAGAAAAACAAAATGATTGATGCAAACGTCACAGTCACCAAGGTCAATGTCACACAATTGACATTGGGTGGATAGCCATCAACGTGAGGAAGGAAGCTATTGATAAAGTTTGGTAATGAAACGTACATCAACAAATATTGACACAAAAGTCAAGGTCACCAAGGGGACGGTGATGGTCACCGGAATAACACTGAATGGATACATATCAATGTGAGCTAGCTATTAATCAAATTTGGTAATGATATAACTATCGGATCAGGAGATATTCAACATTTTAACGTATGCCCACAATTGTTTACACCAAAGCGAAAGTCACCAAGGTGAAGTTCAGCCGAATTACACTGGTAGATATCGGTGAATGTGAAGAAGCTATCGATACAGTTTGGAGATAATCCGAATAATGAATCAAGATATATTCAACGTATGGATTTACGTCCACAATTATTGACATGAAGGTCAAGGTCACCATGGTCACGGTCGTCTAAATGAGACTCTGGATGGATAGCCATCCATGTGAGGAAGCTATTGCTATTGCTATTGCTATTGTTTGGTAAAGAACCCGACTAACGGATCAGACGGTTTTCAACATTGGTATGTACGATGTATGTACAACATTATTGACAGAAAGGTTAAAGTCACTAAGGTGAAGGTGAATGTCACCCAAATGACAGAGGATGGATAACCATTAATGTAAGAAAGCTATTGATGAAATTTGGTAATGACCCAACTAACGGATCAAGAGGTTCGGGAAATGTGGTTAAGTCCAAAATGTACGTCCCACAAAGGTTAAGGTCACCAATGTGAAAGTCAAGATCACCCGAATGACAGTGGGTGGATAGCCGGCAATGAGAGAAAGCTATTGATTGCATTTGATAATGATCAGACTAACGGATCATGAGATATGGGAAAGTCCAACATTTACGTCCCAAATTGTTGACGATACCGACGACGCTTTCGACGGCGATGCCGCCACCGGAATTGTGACCGCTATGTCTATTTCCACTATCATGCGTGAGACGAAAACAATATATATGTGGCTGTGACTGAAGGAATAGGGCTTATGACTTTTGCAACCATGACTTTTGTAGATCCATATCAGCCTGTTCATCCGCAGTCTGATTAGGATCTGCAATGTTCGCCATTCCATCAATGAAACACCGATCATGCTTCTAACAAGCAATATAGATCGTTATCACACTACAGATGCGTACTATTTGATCTGGAGCTACACTGGTAACAAATTACATAAGCTCCATTTCTCCAGTCACAGCACATACAATGTTTACCTGAATCATACAAGCGTACAGGTTTCAACCTGAGGCTCGATGCTTTCTCCGCTGGAAAACTCAATGTGGATGAAGTGAGAGAAAATCTTGAATTGCTTGTCGGTTGAATGACTTTGTTGTTGTATGTCCACCAGTACGTGAATTCCTCCGTCTCTGAATACCCGATGACGACAATTATACATGTCAGTACGAGTTTCGCGTCATTGCCATTGTATACATTCAGTGGCGACTGTGCGATATCTTCCACCATAACATAGCCTCCTGCAATATGTGACAAGATCAATAGCAAATTTCACCAACATTGCAAAATATACTTATCTTGAAAAGTATACTTTTAGGGAGAAATTTTCAATTTAAGGATACATTTATTAATTATTATTATACTGATTGTATTACATTATCACAGCAGCGATAATGCATATAAGTTTATTCAGATAAAGATTAACGCTGTAAGCCATATGGCCTCTGAAGCAATACACATGTAACAACATACAATTATGGATAACAAAGGCAACAGCCGGTGCATAAACCGTAACTTTAAGAATGCAGCTACTATGTATTGTATTTGATGCAGCTATGCCACCGTCGACCACTGACCATAACACATGGCGAATATCCTGCGATGGAATAGCATGCCCAATAAGCATATACAAAATGTTTTGGTTAATCTATGAAAATACATTAAGTTATGGCGTTGCAGCATTATTATATATAGTAGTGCATTACACAAGTACTACACAACTGAACACGTAAGATATCATGCAATAATGTCAAGTTAATATTTGCAAATACATATGCATGCCGTATTTATTTATGTATGTATTGGGAGAAGGCGACCTCAGTGATGTATATATAAATGTTCATTTCTTACTTGAAACGCTTGGTATATGTATTGGCCTGACTGTCTTACAGTTTGTGAATGTTCCGATTTAATCAGCTCTACGAATTTAACCATACTTGGCCTGTTCCAATAATACCGGTTTATATATGTTTTCCTGAGATCCATATACATTGTGCATTCTAAAATAAAATGGTATTCGTCTTACAAATGTTCACACAATGTACATTTCCGGTTTTCAATTGGAGTTGTGTTCCATCAGCCTGGTTCTACTTCTAGGCGATGGGACGAAACTTTTAGTCTAGCAAATGCGTACCTAAATTTCGTGAGTGTGATGTCCTTGAAGTAATATTGCATTTTGAAGTCGCATACATTTCTATAAAATAATGCTCTGCTAGATCCGTTAATTCTGGCTTGCCAATCCTGCATAAAGTTATCGGTCAATCTTTGTTTGAAAACTATCAGAAACTCTTCTATATTTCCGACCCCTTGATTCAACCAAACATCAAGAAATCCGTGGTTCGATAACACTTGTTTCACTAGTGACGCCCAGTTTGTTTTACTTGGTGTGCTTTGCATGTCTGCTAACATCATGTTGTATATATGTTCATGTATTTGTGATCATCTGACGCAGATATTTTGAATCAGAATTTAATTATATTTAGATAGCGTCGATGAACAAGCGGGGTACGACCAAGTTCTCCATAGATACAATAAGTTTGCGTATTTCTCTTAACACCTAGTAAACTTTTGCAAAACTGCAAATTACCTTTTTCTATTTAATTTCCCTGCACAAATCCCCATATTTCAGCAACGTGGTTAAGAATCGGTTGTATCAATTTATGAAATAATTGTAATCTATGTGTGGGTGTTATGTCTGTAAATTTATACAGGTATTTGTTAAGCTTGAAAATAGCTTTTTGTGCTCGACCAGATAATAAAGATTGTGTTTCCATGAAAGAACCACCAGTTGTAAAGACTATGCCCAGATACGTGAATTTACTTACTGTTTCGATAATATAATTGCCATAATAGAATTATATGTTTCTTGGCAATCTACCTCCTTTTCGAAATACAAGTATTTTGTTTTTCCCGTATTGACAGTTAATTTCCATTTCACACATGCAAAATAACTATGTTATCCCGTGTACCAATTCCCTTCCTGAACCCTGCTTGTGCTTCCACATACACATGATATTTTTCAGCCCAACTTGATAGTCTATTATTTAAAACACGTGAGAATAATTTCCCAAGTGTGCTCAATAGGGTAATACCTCTGTAATTATCCACCTCGTTTATATTCCCCTTTGTATGTAGTGGTATAATATAACCTTCCGACCATGTATCGGGATAATATCCTATATTAAACGTTGTATCAAACAATTGTGTATGTGTTGGTTACAACGACTGGTGCCCGTGTATAATTAATTCAGTAACATGTCTGGTCCACACACACCGACCAGCTTTCAATTGCTTGATTGCTATACTGACTTCATCGCAAGTAATGGGAGAATCAAGTTCAGAAAACATTACACGCAATTCATTATTTAAATATCTTTCGTTGAAATGTATAACATCTTCATCTGGTGAAAAAAATGGATCACTTGGGTTATTGACAGCTTTGAAGTCAGCAGTAAAATTATCCAGAGAAATATACGATGTATCTATACCCGAGGTTTCTTTTAGCATGTTCCAATATCTTTTAGCGTTTTTGGAGCGAGCTTGTTCTAATTTAATAGTTTTCTGCAGGTCATGTTGATATTTGCATTTTCTAATTAGTGATTTATATTCTGACCTAGCTGTAACCATTTCCTGTCTATTAGTATCCCATGGAGCATGCCTATAATTATTTAGTTTTCTGTAAAACGTATGTTTCTTGTCATCACATTCTGTAGTGAACCACTGATTGTCTTTATGATTTGTCATCGGTTGTAGATCTGATTTAGCCTTAACAGTACGATTAATATCAGAGCAAATATCTTCAAAAATACTTCCAAAACTTAGAAGACAACATTTAATATCCTCGTTGTCATGACATTGCTGTATAACATTCCGCAGTTCCTGAAATGTGTTACATATATCTTCCGAACCCAACCTTGCCTGATATACACCTACGTGTTCGGTACTCCATATATACTTAGATTGAATAGGTAAGCAGTTATCGTTACCTATATCTTGTTCACGTGTCAGTATGTTTTCAAATCTCAAAGAGAACTGTATTGCGCAATGATTGGATACATATTTGGTTCACATACGTCGAAAGCAGTAATATTGCTAAACATATCGGGAGACGTGATGATATAGTCTATAACACTCTTGCCATTGCTTGCCACATACCTGTACTCACCGACATTTGCATAATTGACAATTCGTCCATTAAAAATACATAGTTCAGTCTGTTTGCATAAGTTAAGCAATGAAATACTGTTATCATTCGGACGCACTTTGTCTTTTGAAGAACGTGGCAATGGCATATCAATACTATAGTCATCGGGTAGTACATTTATGTGGTCTGCAGTATCAAATAATACAACATCTGAGTCATCTGATGTACGTGCAATAAAATCGCCACAAAGCATAACATTACACATGCCATTGGTATTGCTATCAAGTTCTGCCATACAATTCAAGATACGATCAAAACTATTGGTTTGTAACATAGTACTTCTACTGGTGCCTGCAGGTAATACATAGTATAAACATAAATATAGGTCATGTTGTAGATTTAACAAGTTTCCGTTAATTTTAAGCCAGATAATATCATCCTTATCTTTTTTTGACAGTATATCTGGCGTAATGTACGAGTTTCGAACATAAATAATAATGCCACCCGAGTCACGCTTAGAACCAACTTTCTTTTCACGCCGATTCACATGAAAATGTGTAAAACCAGTAACATTTAAATCGACCATGTCATTTGCCCATGTTTCCGTCAACATTACTAATGCCGAGATTAAATGAATATCAGCGACTTCGAGCGATTGGAATGTTGAAATCTGGTCGGCGTCACGTTTACGTCGCCGCTCAATTTGAAGTGTCGCGCATTAAAATAACGCGTCTAGCAGGACGATACAGAGCACGTGGATCAGTTGATGATCGCCCTCGTCGTGGATGCAAATGGTGGTCATACGCGCTACTGATTTCTGAGTGACTTAGTATGATGATTCGCAACGGTCTGTCGTCAGCAATTGGTGGTTAACTTGACATTTTGTTAATGAAATTATCTCAAGACTTTTGAATTTCATATTATATTTGAGAATAAAGTAAAATGTAATGGTTACTATACATTTATTCGCAATCGTATGTATGTATTGTTTCTTTTGTGACCACATGGTATCTCTGCTTCAGCGGAAACTTGCTACAAATGCTATGCATTGATGACAGACTACATGACCCAAAGCCGCTAACCGTTAACACATGTTAAAATACGTGCAATTCAGTACAGTTGCCTTAACAAAATTAGCTTACTAAATATTCCATTCCTGTATCATGTTTATATTTAAAAACTTTACTGTACTTCCATACAATGTTAACGAATATTTCTACTTAATGCAAAAACAAACCGATTTTCGTGTGCATCCTAATTCCGGCAAGTTGGAACAAATCACATAATTATTTATGCTGGAAAAGATAACTTGCAAAATCTCATATCTTACCGACCGAGCATAAGTAAATCGGAATAAAGCTGAATAATTAATTACGTGAATTAACATGATTTCCAAGTTAGCATTCTTAAAATTACTTATTTTTGCTGACGGCCAAAACAATTTAACTTACGATATCTCATACCATACGAGCGAGCATAATTAAATTTGAACACAGCTGAATTTATAGCATAATTAAGTGAATTACCTTGAATTTCGAGTTAGCAGTCCTAAAATTACTCATTGTTGCTGACCACCAAAATATTTAACTTGCGAAATTTCATATCATACCGACCGAGCATAATTCAATTTGAATACAGCTGCATTTATAGCATAATCATGATAATCAAGTGAATTAATTTGTAATTATAAGTTAGTAGTCAAAGTCCTAAAAATTACTTATTTCTGCCCGACTGATACTCTGGGCAATAGTAACGCAGGCGGTTGTGTATTTACGTAAAGCAGAGAGTTGAAATTGCCAATATATGTTCATTAACGCAAACGGTTGTGCACATATAGTAACTTTGTAATTTGAATTGTACAAGCCCAGTTTTATACAACCGCACGACGGATGTTTTATTACTGGTATGACGAACAGTGATGATCCTGATCAGACTGTGCGGATGCACAGGCTGATCTGGATCTAGACTGGTCGCAAAAAACATAAATAAATGCTAGATTATCATCCATTTTTTTTTCAAAATGGGGGGGGGGCGGCGGGTGAAATGTTATTTTTTATTTTATATTTTCAGGATATCGGAAAAACCGACCATCGACAATTGTTTGTGTTAACTCTTTGCATGCGGGGAATGAAAATAATGGCTCTACTCTTTAACTTAATAGAAAATGACAATTCATCAATGTTTTTCTTATTTATCTCAGAAAATATGTAATTACCCATCGCATGTTCCCAACCAACCACCACGTATTGACAATAAAAACAATCGGGGCGGGCCTTAATTCTCGGGGCAGGCGGGGATGAGAATCTAGCATTTATTTAATAATAGCCTAAATAAAACGAATGTTACATTTTGAAAATCGGTGAAAAAATCTATTTTTAGACCCTGTGATAAATTCCCATATGAAACTTGTATTTGTTTCGCAATAACATCACTATTTGATTTCATAAAAAATCATTTGCTTGGGTGTGGGATACTTTTTTGTTATTGATGAAAACGTAATTACATTTAAATATCCTTTAGATTCGTCGGCAGCAAAACGTGGAAGAAACAGCAGAAAGGATCGTGCTTTGGTCTGCGTCAACATTGACACGTAGCAACTATCCTTAGCCCCAGTTCTCAACAGACTCATACACACGACACACATATAGGAGACACGCTGTGTGATTTTGTACCTTCGGAAATATGCGTAATTTCATAAAATACGTTTACAAAATTTACAATATTTTCCGCATGTACTCTGAACATTTTGTCAATTTTTAACTTTATTTATGAAAAAATACTGTGAATATTGTAAAAGTATTTCATGAACTTACGCAGATGTCCGAAGGTACACAATCACATGGCGTTTCTCACATACTAGTATACATATTTGTTGTGGACAAATAAAAATGCGTGACTAAATGATTGACGTGTGTAGCAGGCGGTTACCATGAAGCATGCATAGGTCGTGTAATTCAGGGTATTGTATTGTAGTTATTGAAGCTTACGTGTAATCTTCCGTTCTGTAAGTCATACTTTCCAAACTTTGTTGTTATTGTACAATATATTTAAAAAACAGCAAATATTTATACCACTCTCACTCTAATAACTATAATAACCGCGGTACGTTGCTGTTTGGGGCGAAATGGCGCAAACAAGATGATTCTTAATTGTACCGCCATGGTATTGGGTTATTTACATGACAGTTTTAAACTATCAGAAAGTAAACTTAATGCATTACACATATAAGTAATAAAACCATGGGCTGTTACGTTTACTGAGGTTGCAAAACATCCGAACATTATCCAACCTGAAAATTAGTTGCGAACTGTAACTCTTGCAATCTACTCCCGTAGCAGGAGTAGATTGCAAGAGTTACTGTTCGAAACAATCTGAAAATAAGTCTATGAACGTTTTTTTTCAGAGATGAATGTCAAATATACCGACCTGCAGTTCGGCATCCCGAGCCGTGAGGTGTGGTCAGGCAGTCGTGGCAGTTCCCGTACGCAGGATCGCACTCGTCGTTCGTACACGTCTCTGTGCACACGCTGGTACAGCTGGACCCCCATCTGCCCAAGGTACACCCCTGCGCGCATTCCCCCGTCGCTTGCACGCAGTCGCCGTCCTGACAGAAGTCGCAGGTTCTATCGCAGCCCGGGCCGTGGTAGCCCGAGATACACCCGGTCGTGCATAGCGTCAGCGCCGTACAATGGGACCCCGCACACGTCGCGCGACACGGCTGCTGGCAAAGAACGCCGTAATAACCCGCGAGACAGCCATAGTCGCAATGCCCATTCTGGTATTGACACTTCACATGATGCTCGATCCCGCCGAGCGCGCAATTCGCGTTGCAGCTCTTATCACACAGCGTGTCCCACCAGCTCGGCTCGCAACCCTGCACACACACCCCGCTGTCGTCGCAGGCGCCGCCGTTCACGCAGTTCCTGCAGGTCTGCCCGCACGTTTGCCCGTAGTACCCCATTCGACAGCCGGTAGAGCACCGCCCGTCCGCCTGGTCGCAGATGCGTCCGGTCGCGACATCCGCGCACGTGGAGCTACACGTATCCGTGCATTGCGAGCCGTATTTATCATTCGCGCAAGTGCGGCATATTCCGTTACTTTTCTCGCAAACCAGACATGACTGACACGTCTGGTCGCAGCGCGAGCCGTACCAACCATTCTCGCACGCGTCCGGACAGAAACCGTTGTCCGCATTGCAGCCTTGCCCGGCGCAGTTTCCGCACGTGAGGTCGCACGTGGGACCGTACTGACCGGTCACACAGCCGGCCGTGCAAACACCAGCACGTTCGCACGCGAGATCCTTACAGCCATTAGAACAATATCCGTCACACAGGATCCCCCGTCGACCCGCATTGCAAACGCACTCTCCTGATGACTGGCTGCACTCGGCTGTTCCAACCTTGTCGCATTGACATAGGGACGTGCAGTATGGGCCGTAGTAGTTCAACAGACATCCGGTTTCGCATTCCCCCGTGTGGTGTGCGCACTTGTTGTCCAGGCAGTAAGCCCCGGGGCACCTCTCCTCGCACAGGTTACCATAGAAACCAGGGTCGCATTCTGTAAGTACATCACGTGGTGGTTAACAGGTTATCAGGTTAACGCTACGACATTTATACGTTATATAGAATAGTAGGATAGTGCCGTGAATGGGAAAAAAATATATGGCAAGGCTTAGGAAACGGGATGGACGAGGCTCTGCCTAGCCCATCCCGTTTCCGTGCCGCGTCAGATATGTTTTCCCATTCACGGCATTAATCTACTATTGTATTTATCCCGCCAGCACTACAAATAGCTTTGAAATACAAGCCAGATGGCCGCGGCCACCATGTCGAGCTCAGGAAACGGGTTGGGCGGGGCTCTGCCGAGCACATGCCGTTTCCGTGCCGCGCCATATATTATTTCCCATTCACCATACTAACCTATTATTTGATTTATCATGCCATCACATACAAATAGCTTTAAAATGCAAAAAGTTAATCCCAGCCGTATCCTCAAAATCGGAGAATTGACTAGTATGACAGCCGTACATATTCATACGCAGTGATTAGGTCGTATTGACAGGATATCAAAAATGTTTCACGGCACCGTGTTTCACGGCACATACGCATTGTGTTGACGGGATAAATCAGTCAGTACGTATTGGACAATACTCAATATACTCGTTGCCTGATAAAATGATATACATTCAATCATTGGTCCAACTCAAATGATACGCACCTTGAACCCGGCAGAGTGGACCAATAGGAAACACGCGACAGTCGGCGCATGTGCCGAGTTCATCGCATTTGCCATTGGTGCACGTGCTAATACACCCCGTCTTGCACAGCGAGCCGTAATATGCATTTTCGCAGCCTCCGACGCAGGCCCCGTCATTGGTACTGCAATCCTCAGGGTTGATGCAGTGTAAGCTGCACGTGTCCAGGCAATTCTGGCCGTAGTACGAGTCCGCGCAGCCATCCCGACACGTGTTCGCCGTATCCACGCAGTCACGGTTCCGACAATTGGCGCTACACAAGTTCTGGCACTTGTCGCCGTAGTACGTCAATTGACACCTATCCGAACAGTACCCATTGTCGTTGGTGCATACTTTATCTCCAGAACTCGACGGCCTACATTTATCGGGACATGTCTGCATGCACGATTGGCCCCAGTACCCTGGCTTGCAGGCCAGTGGGTCGCAGTATCCGGTGTCCTTCTGACAATACACATTGTCCTGGCCGTCCTGAAGGTTAGAAAACACGAAATAGCTTATTTTAATATACAGCCAGTCCGTCGTTTTGTATATACATTCTTTAAAATATAGGTTTAAACGGTGGTCGCATTAACCACTGTCCCTCACAATAGAAAGTAAACACACTAAATAGTTGTCCATAATATACAGCCATTCCGTTCTGAATTTAATTTAATAAAACTATAGGTTTAAACGAGGTCGCAATAACCAATGTCTCTCACAATAAACAATGCCCTGGACAGGAGGTTAGAACACACTAAATATATTTCCTTAATATACAACCATTCAACGTCAGTAATCTAGGCAAGATTAACGCAGGAGGCTGTGTAGTAAAAAACAACAAAATATATTTCAAGTTGGTAGATACAAATCTAATTTGTTTTAACATTCATTAAAACACATGTATTATAGTGTTTAAACGGGGGTCACAGTAACCGGTGTCTTTCTCACAATGCACGTTGCTTTTTCCGCTCTGAACGTTAGAACACACGAACTAGTTTTCCATATTAAGTCTGCACACATTTTGTATTGGCTCTTAATATCGCTCAACTGTGGACTAAAATGCATTGTGATTACTATTTACTGAACATTTTATGGCCGGGCTCGATTTGTGTATTAACCGTTTCACCCCTAAGTAACAGGCGTGGCTTCTGAATTAAATCGTCACACAATGATTGTCAGACTACATGTAGTCCATTTATGAAAATGGGGTGTGTTTGCTCTAAAATATATGAAACATACTTGCAAAACGTTTAGGTCCATATGAGACGGCTCGTCACGAGCCGGCTCATCTGGATCTACACTGCTTGTCAATACCACTATTGTTCAGGTGTGTGGTGTTGAAAGGGCTAAAGGTACATGTCCACTCAGTTCTTTATCTAAGAATTAAACACGTGTATAATTGTGTCACTATTCCACTAGTTCTAAAAAATCACAAGTGCCCGTTACTCATTTAATAATATTTATTTTACTGATAGTGACTCGCGGTGGTATCATGCTATTTTCAAATGCAAATGAGGCATGATATTTATTTATTTATTTATACTAATTCAATGCGAGACCTGAAACAATAATATGTTCGATATATTATAAAGTGTGATCATTGCACATCATTACACAACTACAGATAATAAATAGTAATGTCCGTTAACATTTAGAACAAATATACTTTTATCGCCTCTGATATCAGTGTGGAAATTTACGTCGGATACACAATTTATAATAATGCCAATCAATACGTGGGGTAGTGGTAAATGAATGTTTAGTTTACCAGAAAATGACATATCTACAGAATATACAAAACTATCTGTCTCCTTATAGTATAACCTGGCGTGTGGGACCACAGCTTTAATACGTCGACAGTTGGCTGTCAAGCAGAAATATAGAACCATTGATTGGGATGTGTAACCAGACCGTGTCTGTGGCCTCAGATGCATTTGGGACTATTTTTTACCGGACTAGTTTCGCCACTTTACAACCCCATGCTGGCATATTAATACCTGGACGATTGGATAGCAGTTGCTGCTACACTCATCTTCGCATGTTGGCCCCCAGCGGTTCGCAATGCAGACGAGGCAGTCGCCCGTCGATAGATTACATGTTCGACACTGGGAGTCGCACAAATTGTCACATAGATTTCCCCAATATCCGTCTCTGCAAATAATTACATTAATTGTTCGCCCTACTTTCTAAGCAAATCGCTGGTCATGCAGTATCGAGCTACACTTATTTCACATATTGCACGATTTATCACAATAAGTTACATATTACCAGATTTAAACATTAATTCAATACTCGGATGGGAGATGCATAATAAACATTGGCTGAACTATAAATATGTTATTTTTCACATATTGGATTTGTAAGGAACTAAATGCTGTGGTCGTTACCGCTCCGTCGCATTTAATTCCTTAAACATCCAATATGTGATCAATAACGTCTTTAAAAATAGTTGAATGCTATGCTTGAAATCAAGCAGCTTGATTGGATGACCCTGAACTTTGCTACAGCTCAGGCTCAGCCAATCAATATGTTGATTGCGAGCTGAGACTGACAATAGATGGTCAGAACCGTTATAATCTGAGCAAGATTAGCGCAGGTTGTTGTGTAATATAATTAAACAACACAATATATTTCAAGTTGGTAGAGACACAATCATCTAATAATTGCAATGCAAACGGACTGTTAAATCCTTAACTGAATGGTTAAACTCTCTGTTTTAACAGAGATTTTAACCATTCAGTTAAGGATTTAACAGTCCACTACAAGCGGCAAAGGCCATCCAACAATTATATCACGATCAGAAATTATAAATGATATTAATCTTTGTTTTCAATCACTTTTTTTAAATCGTACACTGATGTAATAACAAAGTATTCATGCATTTTCTGTGTAATGTGTTTCCTTTCATTTCATCATAAAGTATCAAGCTCATGTAATAAAATAACGTGAACAAATAAATTAGAATTAATATGAAATATTGTAAATGTTAAAATGTCATATATTACATGTTATATTTATAAAGAGATGAGATATTGTATTTAACAACACGGGTAAACTTTATCCATTTTTTGAAAAAATAAAATTTTGCCAAAATTGGATGCAATTCCAGGGCCTTACCGCGCCTATCTCTTTATGTTACTGTAAAACATTTACACCGTTTACATAGCTAAATCATTTAGACAGATTTATTGAAACATGACATTATCACATCTTTGACACATTTCCCGGTGTTGTTTCTGTATTAACACAGCTCATGTGCATGTTACATGTATGTGCATGAAGATGTGACAAATAAGTTATATCACGTTTGTCCGCAAGTACGAGCCACGAGCTAAAGCTCGCATATTATCGCTCGTACTTGCGGACAAACCGTGATCTAACTTTTACTAAATGCCCTAACATGTCGATTATTACAGTACATACCTACAGCCCTGGTCACACTCCCCTTCTATCTGGGCACACCCAGTGCCCACCTTACACTGACCACACGTCCTATGGCATTGGACGCCCCAGTCGCCCATGTTGCAGCCCTTACACACGTCGTCATTGCGATCGCAGTTGTCATAGAGACATACTTCGCTCGTACATGTCTGGTCGCACAGCTGACCCCGTAGCCCGGCGGGGCAGTCTGAAAATGACGGTGTTAATACAGGTAATACAATACACTACAATACAACAATATTGTTGCATTTTATTGTAGTGCATTATATGGTGTTGTATTTTAGTGCAATACAGGTATTAATCAATCTTTTGCAACAGCGGCGGTAATACTACCGGTAGTACAATACAATATCATACAATTGTATTACAATACAATCATATTGTATTGCAGTCTGAAAACGACGGTGATAATGTATGTATTACAATACAATACAGTACAATTATTATATTACAATACAATCGTATTGATTGCAGTCTAAAACGGCGGTGTTAATACAGGTATTAGTATGCACATAGTTTATTCATATTACGCTATGTGATATGTACATGATGTAAATCACGAGCAAAACAGGTATTACAATACAATACACTAAAGTTGTACTCAATGCAATAGTATTGTATTGCAGTCTGAAAACGGCTGTGTTAATACAGGCATTATATTAAATACAATACATTAACGTTATACACAATACACTGGTATTGTATTGCAGTCTGCAAACGGCGACGTTAATACAGGTACAAATGTTGTAATGAATGCACTGCCTCACAGTGTCAAACATCGAACTTAATACATATATGCATGCACACATGAAATGTAACACTATCTCAGTGAATACACGTTAAATACATGTATTCACAACGGTATTTTCAGGCTGCAAGGCAACACACAAACTCTCTTATAATGCTGCTAGGGTAGCAGTCTGAAAACACCGTTGTTAATACAGGTTTAATACCCTGTATTCACAAAATTATTTTCAGACTATCAGTCAACACACAAGTGCCCGTTTTTGTAATGCGCTGCCTCCGAGTATTGCCGTTATAATTGAGACACGCCATGTGATGTTGCACCTTCGGACAACTGTGTAAATTTATGAAATAATAATTGAGACACGCCATTTTGTACCATCGGACATCTGCCTTATTTCATAAATACGTATACAAAATTTCCAATATTTTCCGTAAATGGCGTGAAAAGTTGACAAACTGTTCAGAGTACATGTGTAATTATTCTGCATGTACTCTGAAAATGTTGGCAGCTTTTGACTTCATTCATGAAAAATATAGTAAATTTTGTATACATATTTAAGGAAATAAGGCAAATGTCCGATGGTACAAAATGGCGTGTTTCAAATATCAACACGGGTATATGAGGTCGACATTGGTGACAATGGTGCCTGGAATGTCTGAAATACGGTTGCGAATATAGTTATTAATCCTCACATGGGCTTGTAATCCGCTGCCTGGTTGTCTGAAATGAAACATAGTACGAGCTCGTATACCGCTACCTACATAGTAGCATGCTGAAAACACCGGTGGTCTTAAAACCACAACTATTAATGCACACTCGGGCGCGTATATCGGTATATTGCGGGGCTAGTCTCTCACATATCGGAGGTATTAAAAATGTACAGAATAACCGAGACACATGACAAAGTGTCAGCTTTGTGCAATTATATTAGTGCGTGCATGTGAGAGAAGCGTTATGTGCGTTCAGCAACTGTTTGGATTTAGGAATGAATGGCCTTTTGTGGAATTTATCAGGGTATAAACTTGGAAAAGTCGCGGGAATACTGGACGAAGGCCGGAAGGATAACTGATTGGATAAGCATTAAACCTCTATGTCCAATATTTGGGAAGCAAATGCATTTACAGAAGCACAGGTTATCCATTTATTATTTAGTCTAACAACTGCCAGCATGATATTTGAACACACACGTCACTCACTGAAGCTCACTAATATATGGGCAAATACCATACCGCCGTGGATTATCTTCTCTTTTTCTTTCGTCTTCAGAATGAGTGTAACGCAACTCGTATATAATGATAAGCCGCGAAACGACCGTAGTTGGGCCCCATATCATTATAGCATACCTTGTATAAGCCAATATCGATCATTCCCTGCCTGGTCTATTTTGCCCTGACCAACCCTTAATTATCATCAACATATACACAAGGTGTATGATCACGTGGTTACAACAACAACAACAACAACAAGTACTGACACTTCCAGAAGCTCTCAGATTCAAAGAACATATTATTATATTTTGTCCTTATTATGTAACGGATTTTGATGACATCTGGCACATCAAACGCGATTTGTTAAGCTGCATTTGGTAGTCTCTGTACTTTGGCCAAAACTTCTGTCGTTTTTTGCGAAGAATCGATTCTTCGAAAAGAAAACGACAGAAGTATGTGCCGAACTCCCGGTACGACGAAATGCAGCTCATGAAGACGCGTTTGCTGCGCCATATTTCGTCAAAATCCGTTGCATATTATGAAAAATATCAAATAATACTTACTTGGAGTGGGCAAGATTTCAACGCTTTCAGCCACTGTTGTTGTTGTTGTAACGACGTGATAATGCACCTTGATACATGAAGGATAACACTGTTACGGCTGTGCATATCACATGCACACTCAGCGCTTTTCACGGTCTGACAAACCGGCATACATGTAGTGTGATAACCGGCACTTGCTAATAAAGTAAGTTAAATTAACCGCAACATCGCCTCCTTCATTTAATGCGCATATTACGACTGTTGCTCAGGAGCCCATTTCATCAAAATTGCAAAATATACTTACATTATCTAGCAAAGTATACTTTGAGGGAGAAGTTTTCAATTTAAGTATAACTTTATTAATTGTTATTATATTGAATGACTGTATTACATTATCACAGTCAAAAGGGCTGTGGTAATGTAATAAATTCAGTATCATAATTCTGCATACTTTTAATCATCAAATATATGCAGTGGTTAGTTCTATATGAAATTATGCATTTCGGGAAAAAAATATACTCTGCAATTTTGGTGAAAGGCTACAAATATTAGTAAATTCGGAAACAAACGGGCCAATCACCATTGGCCTGACACTTTTTGGGCTCAAATGTCCGGGTTTGGAAGGTCATCGAACCAATTCCTACCCTTAAATATAAGCTAAATAAATGCATTTACTTGATGAAACCACACTCGAAGGGTATATATGACACATCATGTGATTTTGTACTTAACAAGATGTGCGCTTTTCGTGCAACCTATCCACAGAAACTGTGATATTTTCTGTGAGTGATGTGGTAAGTTGACGAACTTATTCAAGCAAATGCGTAATTGTATTCGGAATTATATTCCACATTTGCTCTCTAGATTTTATATTCAGACTTTCCATTGTCATTTAATGAAAATATCGTAAGCTTTGAATATAATGTTCGAAATTCATCGCATATCTCCGTTAGTACAAGCTCGTATGGCTTTTTTTTCTGATTCGATATATGCTGTAAACGAACTAAATGTAAACGAACTAAACTCCCATCGGAGTACAATACAGCCTGCGCCAATATTGACAATATTTGTAATTTATTTCAAAATAATCAAATATTCTGCTTGAAATCAAGTAGTTGATTAACTGAGCCTGAGCTGTATCACAGCTCAGGCTCAGACAATCAAACTGATAGGTTTCGAGTAGGCATTTGCAAATAGATTTTCAGAGACGTTGATAATCTGGGCAAGATTAACGCAGGCGGTTGAATATCGTATCATATAAATAAAACGAATATACTGGTAATAATAATACGTACAGTGCAACATCTCTACAACAGCCACCCATGGGAAGACGCAAAACTGGCTGTTGTAGAGAGGTGGCTGTTTTGTAAGGAGGTTAATGCTGAATTAAATTTTGTCCGCTGTTGTTTATTTATTTACTTTGATAAATATCATCAAATACATGCATTGACAGCCTTTTAGAATCATTTCCAATGGAAATGATTCTAAAGTGCAGTCAAAACATGTTTTTTATTGAGAAAAAATGCAAAAGGAACATCAGACGACAATGTTCGTGCTCAGCAGTCTAAGGGTTAGCCATAGAGGAAATCATCCATTTGGGATATAAAATAGCGGCTGTTACAGAGAGGACGTTGTTGTAGAGAGGTGGCCGTTCGGGGAGGTTCGACTGTATATACAAAATCATGTAGCTCTAATAACATTTCATTACACTTTTATTACATAAGAGTTATGACGGAGTAGTCTTTCCAAATGTGAGTTTGAATCGTGCTTTGTTTACTTTCAACTTCGTGGAGAATGACCTATGCATTTTGCTAATACACACTTTATTAGGTAAGTTTATGGTAATATTTTGTGTCATATTGTAGAATTGTCTCTCAATAACAATATAGCTAAGTATGAACGTCAACGCCCTGCAGGTTTATTCTATATTTTAGTGCGCGAAGTGTAAATTATATTACGCACATTTTTACTGTGTAGCGTGATGTAGCGATATGGTGTTGCCTCTAACATTCTAAAGCGGAAAACGTGCAGTTAATATAGTTATCACACATCCTTTGTCCTCGTCATGTACTTCAGTGATTATGCTCGTAATAAGATTTGAGATATCTCGAGAAATGCATTTCGAAAATTTACGATATTTTACGTACATGAATGCGAAAGTTGGCGAAATCTTCAGAGCAAATGCGGAATAGAAACCCGCAAATTTCGTCTACTTTTTACCTTTTTTACAAAAAATATCACAGTTGTTTGCAATATCGCACAATCATATTCTTATCTATATGTATTGCATGTACATTGCAATATTAATAAGCTCAAAAATAGGGGACCTTTCCTGAGTGATTATCTAATAATATATTTATTAAACGCGTTAACTTTACTGATTTCATAAGAAGCGAGGCTACGCCGAGTTTCTTGTGAAATCAGTCAACGTGTTTAATAAATATCACATTAAATCAACACATATGTTAGATCCTATTTATTGCATAAGCACATGGTCATACCTTGAAGCAATACTGGTCACCAAACCTGTTTTCTGTAACGGGCTAATTTGCATATTTATTACACTAGTGCACTATGATTTTTATTACACCGTGTTAATACACTGCGGCCCGTTTTACGCAATAACATCACGTGTTTGGATACTCGATGGTTACTTGTTATTTCAAATCACCACCGCCTGCGTTAATCTTGCCAATATTTGCCAACTTCATTATTTCAAAATACTTGAATAAAGCTTGGAATAAAGCAGCTTGATTGGCTGAGCTTGAGCTTAGCTCAGGCTCAGACAGTCAAGCTGCTTGATTGCGAGGTGAGGTTGCCAATAGATGTTCATAAAAGTTGACATATGGGTAAGATTAACGCGGGCGGTTGTGTCAATGATATTCCTATAACTGAGAAATGTGTAGTACTACATTTCGGTACTGCATGGTAACTTGTTATTTCAATACTACAAAGCGACTATGATACTACTGGACCGTATTTCTAGAAACTAATTACACTACACGCATTGAATTTCGTCAAGCAAATATATTATACGGAGCCCCGCAGGAGACATGGACTTTTTATTTATTAATTCGTACCCACGAAATCACAATTCGTTCCCTCGAATTAACAAATCGTTCCCATGATATAACAATTCGTTCCATCAAATTAGCAATTCGTTACACGGAATGACAATTCGTTCCTTCGATTTAACAATTCGTTCCCTCGAATTAATAAATCGTTCCCACGATATAACAATACGTTCCCACGAATTAACTATTCGTTCTCGTGGGAACTAATTGTTATTTCGTGGGAACGAATTGTTAAATTGAGGGAACAAATTGTAAATCGTGGGAACGAATAGTTAACTCGTGGGGACGAATTGTTACATTGAGGGAACGAATTGTTATTTCGTGGGAACGAATTAATAAAAAAAGAGAATTATACGTCCCCTGCGGGGCTCAGTAAATATACAACATACATACACTTGCGTTAATACTTCCAAAATGTCAACTTTTCCGAACATACATTGGCAATGTCAACTCGCAATCGATCAGTTTGATTATCTGAGCCTGAGCTGTAGCGCAGCTCAGGCTCAGTCAATCAAGCAGCTTGATTTTCAGGGACAATCGTCACGTATTTTGAAATAAAGAAATTGACACATCTTGGTAGGATAGGCGCAGGCCGTATTGTAGATGCAATGTTCTAGTAATCTAGGTCCGCAAGCTTTTCACCATGATCACATGTTAGCAACAAAACTGAGCAGCAGTACTCGCTTCCCTCGAGCACGTATACGCACTTAGGTTGGAGAGACTATATATGTGGTGGTGGTGGTGCTGGTGATGACGACGACGACGACGACGACGACGACGACGAGCCTGTACCAATACTTTACAATTGTTTTATTTCAGAATGATCCCACAATGCGCCTGAAATCAAGCAGATCGATTGGCTGAGACTGAGCTGTTCACAGCTCAGGCTTAGCCAATCAAACTGCTTGAGTGCGAGTTGAGATTGCCAATATATGATTAGAAACGTCGATATATTGGCAAGTTTAACGCAAGCGGTCGTGTATTTACTTTGTATTATACATACCTGCGGTCCGGCAAAGGGACGTGGGATGCGGTTTGTCACATTCCGCGCACTCGCCCGTATCTATATCGCACTTGCCGTCCGTGCACGTCTTCCCTTGTTTGCATAGCAACATAAAGTCGGGCGCGTAGTAACCGACAGCACAACCTAGTAAGCATTGCCCTACCCTGTCGCAGTCGGTTCCGTTGCAGTACTGCGTGGGAACGAATTCATAAAATACAATCCATGTCCCCTGCGGGACCCCGTATAACAGCACTGATGTCCGTCCGTTGATGGGTGATAAGGTGATGGGTGCTATGCAATGCTACATGTATAGGAGGCCTTGAATTATATGTTACCATACCTGCATAGATTCTCTTTTCTGATGTATATGTGGCGCACACTTTTGGAGCATGGATAAATGCAACAATTATCAACCTTTGGAAACATAAACCAGGCCGAAGACCATCGGCCTGCTTCTTCCCTGGGCTATATCCCGGGTATGGAAGATCTTCGAGCTTCTTTCGATTCGTATTATATTTAAGGGTGGGAATTGGCTCGAACACCTTGCATACCCGGTTCGAGCCAAATTCCCACCTTTAAATACAAGCCAAATGAATGAACGGAAAATGCACAACCATCATGGTCGCGTGTGCCAACAGATATGGGATTAACAGCATGCGGGAATTTCCTATGGCATTTTCAGATTGCTTGAATTTTTTTGCACAATATGCGTACGTATAAGAGGTCTTATATGGGGCCTCTATGCTCATACGATATCCGTACATATATCGTATATACGTACGAATATCGTATATTTATATAATATTCGTATAGCATGTTTGCATAATGTAAGCGAACGGTATAATTCGATAATACGGTACATACGTACCAATAGTATACGATCATACGATATGCTCATTTCAACTGACCCATTCAACATATAAAGCGTGGTACATGCTAATAAACAATGCCAGTTCGTGATGCATTGAACGGCACTCGCAACTACTCTGATTGTTAGCAGTCCGTTAATTATTTGCTAGCCGCACCCATTGACTAGTTGCCAGCGTGAAACAATAGACAAATGTCGAAATATAGCCAAGTTGAGTCAACGTATTTGACTTGCCAAACCAGTTTGTCTACATCCTATTCTCGATAGCTTTGCAATTATATTATACAATTATTTGTATTATGTACAATAAGTGCATATCGGATATTCAGTGGTTCCTATTGTGTTATCTGCATATTTGCTAAACTATTTTTTACATTTTCAAAATTTTGCTCATTCCGATTCCATATATATATATCAACTTATTTAAGGGCTGACATTGGATATAGATAGACTATTTCAAGTTTTGTTTACACATTTTTACCATACGTGACACGTATTTTGTTGACGCGGCCGATGTTTATTACACTAGGCTAAGTGCATTATGAGTTTTAATGTACTGTGATATTATACTGCAAATGCCCGTTTGATGCAATTGTTGTACAGCAATACATAAGTGTACCTTCCTGAAATCACTCAGAGCAGTTGCCTTAACCGTTTCAATCTTAAAGGCCAGGGGGCTGTTTCACTAAACTTCGTACGACTAAAATGTTCGTACGTGAACAATTATGATAGTCTGTAAATTTCACATTAACAATGTTTTCTTATAAACAATTATTGGATTGACATTTATTGAGCATAGGCCTATGCTCGATAAATGTCAATATATCAATTGAAATATGCATATGATCCTAAACGTTCACTTGCGAACATTTTAGTCGTACGAAGTTTGGTAAATGATTGGCCCCAGAACACCAACATGTGCACACACTGTAGATCCAGATGAGCCGGTCTGTCACTTTTGATACATACAATGAGCTTGAACACAGCCACGGAGAATCATGCGTGCAAAAAATGTTAGGAGCAACACTAGATAGTGCGATGGATCCAGATAACAAAATTGTATTTCTGCGAGAAACATTCAAGTGCGTAAGACAATGTTTCATATCATACTTCCAACACATGCGAAATTGCTGACATACTAGGTTGGTGACACTGATTCCTGACAGCTGTTCGAGTCCACGTTCAGGATAAAATCGGAAACTATATTTATCCCGTCAACACAGTGCGTATGTGATACACGGTGCCGTGAAACATTTTTGATATCCAGTCAATACAATTTTTGCATTTTACAGCCATTTGAAGGTGTTGACGGGATAAATAGAATAGTAGGTTAGTGCCGTGAATGGGAAAACATATCTGGCGCGGCACGGAAACGTGATGTGCTCGGCAGAGCCTCGCCCATCCCGTTTCCTGAGCCTTGCCAGATATGTTTTCCCATTCACGGCACTAACCTACTATTCTCTATCTATTTTCCTTATTTCTGAACCAAAGTATATGTTGTGACCACTCATTTGAACCGTCTCGGTGAGACGGTTCAAATGAGTGGTCACAACATATACTTCTGATGAGAAATAAAGAAATGATTGAGCCTTGCCGGATATTTTTTCTCATTCACGGCACTAACCTACTATTCTCTATAATATGGGTGCCGAAACGCAACTCCAGTAATTGTGGGTTCAGCACCGATCTGGGTCAACGCTGAATGTTTTTGACAGTTTATCCATGGTGATATGACTCGGTGCTTACACATGTGTGTAGTCGTATATGCACTTGATACAATATGCACACTATGTAGCTTCATGATCTCCGAAAGTGCAAATGCTTGATCAACTCCACAATAATGTATTTATTATCATATGCACATATCATTATTCACTTCATTATTCTCATATGTTTAATTTCCATGTTTGTTCTTGTATATGTATCATTCTTGTAACACTTTACAATCTCCGGACTGGAGGAAATAAAGATATTGAATTGAATTGAATTGAACATGTAGAGAAATTTGTCCAAGTCTGTTGCCAAAATAGAAGTATGGCATTGGTTTGACAAGATCGGTGTCTACATGTAGGTACTTCTTGAAGGCTTCAAGAGAAGTGATATTACGAGCCTCAAGTGGGAGAAGATTCCATTCACTGGTAGCAGAAGGTAGGAAGGATTCCTTATAGAGAGTGCACACATGCACAGAGTGGACTACCTACATTGTGTTTCGTGAATAAGTGCTGGTGCAAACCTTTGATTTCGTGCGTAGCCGTGTGTGATAAATTTGCCCATGATAATTTGGACACTTATTTATACTGTAAATGTATGTATAGTTAATGTATTTATAGACCTTGGTCCGTTACTTCAACCTGTGATCCAGGGTTGAAATGGTTAAACATTATGGAAATCGGTATCTGATATGTGTTATACCTAATCCTGGATCTGCCTCCCAGATCAATTGAACCATTGAAATATTCAGTCACGTGTGAAACAGGAATTCCGTCTTCGCTAACTTGTACAGGCATTTCATTTAAATGTTATCCCAATACAGTGTAACCTCTCTAAACCTGACACCCTGTGACATCCCCAGGGTGTCCGGTTTAGAGAGGTTCCACTGTAAATCAGATATATGACGATGCCAAGTCATGTTGATGTTCCTTGTGAAGTTCAGCAGGCATTATCATCACCGATAGATGATAACAAAACACATACAATTACAATACATAGACATAACACACAACAATACATAGACATAACATAGACATAACACACAACAAATAATCAGATGCCTTATTTACAGTGTCCCAGGGTGTCTGTTTGAGCGAGGTTTCACTGTACAGTGAAACCTCTCTAAATCGAACACCCTGGGAGGTCCCCAGGGTGTCCGGTTTAGAGAGGTTCCACTGTAAATCAGACATATAACTGTGCCAAGGCAAGCACGTGTTCTTTGTGAATTTCAACAAGAATGATCATCAGAGACAGATGACAATGCAACAAATAACCTTAAAATACATAAATTGTCTTCGTGTCCGGTTTAGCGAGGTTTTACTGTAATTGCAATGTGTACACAACCGTCTGCCGAAATCTTGTCCAGATATCAACTTTCAAGTTTGTCATATTCGGCTCGAAATTTCAACGCGTTTCCTAGCATTGCCTGATAAATTTAAAGGGGCATATCATGAAGACTTGTGAAAAATTTCATAACTCTTAAAGGCAAAATAGATTGTAGAGAGATGAAATCGTTCATGGTGACAATAATCAGTCGTCGGCTACTAAAATGTGGTGGAATATTACGATAATTTTCATAGTCACATCCCGTCTGAATATTTCATAACCCTCCTTATGCATATGGGGTCGCTATTTTGAGCAACTGGATTTGCTCAAACATGATTTTTTGAAAACATACTATGCAAATAAAAAGGTGTTTTTTATCATGGCTCTGTGCAACGTGGTTTAATTGAAGATATATGACGATATGGCTGCTGAGTTGTTACTATGTTCCATCGGTACTACTTCCATATCGCATATTAGCGTTCAACAAGATAGATAATCTGATACCTGTGTACCGATATCGGTGATACAAACTGAAAATTATAACAACCCAGCAGTCCTAGTGTCGTCATATATCTTCAACTAAACCACGTTGTACGGGGCCATTATGAAAACACGTTTTTATTTTGCATAGATGTTTTTAAAAAATTCTGATATGCCCCTTTAATATGAAAAGTCACTAGCCTGGTATGCTCTACATAATACGGCGTTGACGAATTAAAGAAACGAGTATTTGGTGCATTTATTGAGTGAATCCACCTTTCTGTCGTTTGATGGTGATTCTGTTAGGAATTATTTAACATGTAATTAATTGAAGAAAGATTGAATCGATTCACCCCGAAAAATTCCGAACGTTCGACGGTATTTCTCTTCTTGGACATTACGGGCATTTTCGTGAAGTGTATACATACAAGTATAGTGCATATCACTATAAGTGTATGTATATATTGTATATATTGTGTGTAAGCATGTGTAATACTATCAGATACAATCATTTATATAGAGGATAGTTGTTGTTTTCAGTGTAAGATCGAATTATTTTTCATCTCGTGAACACCAAACGGAGTATTTTAATAAATTACATTAATGCCTTAAACACTTCAACAGGACACACCATAACGCAAATATTTGTAAACACTGTAGATCCAGATGAGACGGCTTGTAACAAGATCTACAGTGCTTGTCTGTCGTTTCCAATAGTACAGGTACATGCCCACTCAGTAGGCATAAACTGTTCTTTATATCAGAGACATAATCTGAGACACTTCCTGGCAAAATGAATTTTGTATCAGACTTAAAATTCAACACTGATATCAGGGGAGATAACCGTGTTAACTTAACATATTAACGGACATTGCACTTTTTTCTCTGTATTTATTTGTTCATGTGCAATGATCATACTTTATAATCTGTCGAAAATATTATGTTTTTCATGTTTCGCATTTAATTAGTCGCATTTAATTAGTATAAATACAAAATGCCTCATTTGCCTATGAAAATAGCCTGATAGCACCACAAGTCACTATCAGTAAAATAAATATTACTAAATGATTATATATGTTTAGCGGGAACTCGTATTTTTTAGAACTGGTGGAATAGTGACACATTTATACACTTATTTAATTCCTATAACGAACATTTTGTGTGTACCTTTAAAGAAACACAGTACTTTTCTTATGAATGGAATGATCTTACTTTATAATCTGTCGAAAATATTATTTGTTCAGGTGTCGCATTTAATTGTATGCCTCATTTGCATATGCAAATAGCCTGATACCACCGAGAGTCACGATCAGTAACATAAATATTACTAAATTATTATATGTGTATAGCGGGAACTCGTATTTGTTTTTAGATCTGGTGGAATAGTGACACAATTGTACACTTATTTATTTTATGTCTACTGAGTGGGCATGTACCTTTAAAGAAACGCAGTCCTTTTCTGATGAATGGAATAGTCTACACATGAACACAGAATTATCAATGTCAAATATTTAAATATGCAATGGTTACTAGTACATGTAACTATAAATTTGTGATATGTATTACAACATCGTACCATCTTGTGCATATCCCAAATGCATCGACA
>CM055275.1:47410417-47571417 GCA_029237695.1 Conchocele bisecta
TTATGCTGCCGACAAACTTTTGGTTACGAAATATATCACAATTGTTTTTAGTTGACCACATTTCATCAAATAGTGTTTCATAGGGAAATCATAATTGTATATAGGATATTATTATGCGGACTAAACATAGATTTATTTTCTTAAAAAATTTGGAATTTGTGGTCGGATTTTTAAAATGTAACTTGTTATTGATGAAAAAAGTACTTTCAATGACATATTTGTTAGATGTAACGGGTTTAATTTCAAAATTGTCGTCCGCAGCAAAACGTGGATTATTAGCATACTACATGAATATGAATGCACTAGTATGTCAGATATTAGCCTAATCATGTGTTGCCAGCGCCCTCTATTACCTTTCATCCAGCGTGTTCTCAGCAACACCATCAGCTGCATGTGGCGCCCCTGGAAACATAGTTTGTAATCATTCTGTAATATCACATACATAGAGAATACCAGCAGCCGATTTCATATAAATTGCAAAGCATACTAATCTAGCAAAGTGTACATTAATGTGTTAATCATTTACTTTTCCCGAAATGCATTATTTCATTTAGAACTAACGACTGCATATATTCGATGAATACAAATATGCTGAATTATTATTATTTTAATTTATTACATTATCACATCCAAAATGGCTGTGAATGTATTAAATTCAGCATAATTCAAATTTAATAAATTTATACTTCAATTGAAAATTTCTCCCTCAAAGAGTACTTAGCAAGATAAGTGTACATGTACTTTGCAATTTTAGTGAAATCGGCTACTGATAACGTATTTTTATGTTAAGTTTATCAGAAAACGTTTGCAAACGCGGAGTTACTGCCGGAGCACCGTGGGAGGGGTATTTTTTTACGTATATGCCTCTCACGCACCCTAATTGTACAATCATACGGCCGAACATATTCACTTACATGTTTCAATGAGAAAGTACAAAATACGCCTGTTATGTTTGACTTATTACACACTTATTACACACTTATTCCAATGTTAATGCCTCGACGCGGTTAGTGTATTCAAACTGAGCAGGTGTGCACGCTTCCGCATCGGTGACCCAAAATAGGCTTGTCATATCTAACCGGGCCACCTATATGTTTGTCTTTATCAGCAGACGACAATGTTCATCTCTGCGTAGCGACTACACAATTAACGTCCGGGTGCACACAAATCGTTAGCGGTGTGCATATGCTAACGATAAGTATGGTGAGCAATAATCACCTATTAGTGGACCGGCCCTCCTTTTAAACATACTCGTACTTGTACGTATACCTGCAGATAAGGAAAGGTAAAAACCATTGCCAGTGGCTCGTTTTAAGCACCACGGAGCTATGTCGTCGTAGCTGTCATTGGGACCACTGTAAAGTTAACCTTGCCCGACTGCGGAAAGGTAGCGACACAAAGCACTGCACAATATGTGGAATATGTGTTATGAACTGTTTATCGTTGTGTTAAGGTTGCCGATATGAGAATGAGTTTGTTAAGGCCTGGTAGCGAAAACAACGGGTCCTCGAGAAGGAGTTTCGACGTCTGGCTGCGATAGATGCTTTCTAAATTTCCTATTAGATACAGGATAGTAATGTGCATACCCATCAGACATGGCCAATATGGATGAATTCATCGAGTAACTGCTTGCAGAATGCAGACACCCGAGCCTCTCCATGACGTTGTCACGAATATCATGGATGAGCCCATTATGGAAGAGGTGAAGAGGCGTCTACTAAAGCTCCTGCTTCCAGGCAGTTATCGGCCTCCCCATGAAACATCTGAAGAAACGGAAGGCTATTCAGAAGGAGTTTGACCCCTTCCCCCCTCAGAAATCAATTCGAACAACGCATGATTACCAGATCATACAGCTGCAGTGCAACGAAAAGACGAATGAGCTGGTCTTCAGGCAGACCCACTGGGTGATACGGAAGTTTCTGAACGGCTGGCAGATGGATTTCCCCAAGGAGCAACCCTTTGCCGCAGACCCAAGAGCCTTCGTGGAGGGAGTGCAACCCTAGATTCAAAAGAAACTCATCGACAAGATACAGGCTCTCGACGGAGTCAAGTTTCAACTTGCCTTGATGGTGCAGCTTCGAAAAGGCAAACCAGATGGAAATGAGGAGTAGACAGACCCTGTGCTCCACCACAAGCAGGAGGCTCTCATACAGGTTGGTGAGATCAACGAGCAGCTGGACAAGGCCTTCCCCCGCCGAAAAATGGACACAGAGAGGCTCAGGATGGGTTGTTGATAGAGTACCCACGCTGGATACTGCTGATCGAGTAGGCCGGCAAGTTGCAATACATGTGGATCAAGGACATCAACCGGCTTCTCTACGACCAGTCCAAGCACCGGGAGGGCAAGCACTTCTGTGAGAGATGCCTCCACGGTTATTCGAGGGGAGACCTCCTGCAGGATCACATACCCGAGTGCCGGGGGATCGGGTAGACGGCGGTGAGGGTGGAAATGCCTGCAGAGGGGGATAACAAGCTGGTCTTCCAAAGCTGCAACAAACAGCTCCCAGCCCCCTACGTCATATATGCGGACTTCGAGGCCCTCACCACCAAGGTCGAGGGGGCCGAGCTCGACCCCGCAAAGAGCAACACACAGAAGACGCAGAAACACCAGGCGTGCAGCTACTGCTACGTGCTCATCCGCTGTGATCCGCTGGGAGGATCGGCAAGCCTATGCAACAGCTACATCATGCCATGTTTGCGACAAGCCACTGGAAAAGGACTCCGTCCGCTACCACTGTCATATAACCGGGAAATACCGAGGCGCCGCCCACAACGCCTGCAATCTAAAGCTGCGAAGATTGCGACCATACCTTTGTTCTTCCACAACCTGAGGGGCTATGACTCCCACTTCATTAGGCAAGCAATATCAAAGGTGGAAGGCCGGGTCACTTTCACCCCCAACAACACGAAGTAGTAAATCAGATTATATTTCTCCCACGGACAACTCCGGTTCATCGACTGTGCCCAGTTTCTGCTGGCCTTCCTGAACAAGCTTATCAAAGCCAACGCGCCAGAAGCCTTTCGAATAACGGCCAGGTTCGAGCCCATCAGACTAAAATCGCGATCTCTTACTGCGCAAGGGCATCTACTGGTACGAGTACATCGACCCTTGAGAGCGGTTCGCTGAACCCAAAGTCCAACCGAGGGAAGCATTCTATAGCAAGCTGTCCGACGAACATACATTTCGTTGTCACATAGTTCGTAGGTTCGCCATCGCCGTAAATATGTATAGCGTACTGATTAAATAATTAATTAATTAATTAATATTAAGCAAGTTTAATTTGGGAGGCATGATGGTCACATTCACGTTTCAGTATTATGGCGACGTGTTTGCCCGCTGCTGCTCGAAACATGAACAAGTATTTCAACCAGTGTATAGTTGTGTTGTATATCATGACATGTGTAAGTCATATGTATTACTTGTAAACACATGGCAAAGAAGCGAAACATTGGAGGGATATATGTTATATTTAATTAACAGATGAATTATGCATGTTGTATATACAAACATGTTCAATCAGACTTTACGTTGTTTAAAGTTAAAATTACTTTTTATCTTATGGTATAATTTTCCTCTAATGTATACACATACGACTACGCATTGTCAACTGGAAAATACATGTGGCTAATTTTCATATGCGTGTATATACACGTGTATATGTACCTTCGAATGATCATTATCAAATTAATCTCCTTTCAACAATGCTTATTTCGAATATTGCATTAACATGTATATAAATCACAGGACCTGATTGCATTCTACGGAGCGGACACGTAGCAATAAATAGCCGGTTGATTAATATGCATCGTTGTTCATAAAAGTATGACACATGTCTGAGAACATACAAAGTTACGTGTGCCTTAATACATAAACACAAGTACTAACAACACCATATTTCTGATAAATACCACATAATGCAATAACAATTAGAAAACACTAACATAATAACAAGTAAAGGTACTTACTTGACTGCTTCAAACGGTATCCTCTCATATAGAGGACGATGCAGAGGAGGACGATGACACACACGACAGCTAATGCACCGACAACCCCACCCACTACTGGAGCCAACACGGACGATGTCTGGCCACCATCACCTGTGATTAATATAATCTATATCAGGGTTCGGACTGCGACAGTCAAGCGGTGTTATATAATGTCTCTGGCGAGGCTGTGCAGAGCTTGAGACGATATTGAGACTGTGAATCCCAGTCTCATTCCCCAACCTGCAATTGATTAGTTATCCTGCATACAACATATCTTCACTGTAGCGATGAACATCATCTATGCGGGAAAAAAAACCTGAATATGACGTCATGCCAATTAATTGACATGATCTGAGACTGGCATGGGATCTTTATTTACGATAAAACTACTTCAGGAGTGATACAGCATCGCTGTCAGTCATTGGAGAGTCAATCGACCATTCACTGGTACATATATACAGGGGGGTGGGAGTATGATCGGTACATGGGTACCTTATGTGAGTCAAAAAGATGCACGTGTCTCAAAATGGCGGCGTCTAGTGGTAGCAGCACCACGAGGTTGGTACATTTTGTATTTATTTTCACACATACATTCAACTTTGAGCAAATACTTATAGACGAGGGCGTGGCGGTATGTGTCACCGATAAACGACTACTAATGTCTTCACTGATAGTTTTGACTAATTCCCTGGGTTCTGACGTGCCTGAGCAATAGTGCCGCGTGCCTGTGGAATAGTCAAAACATTTTCAACCTCGAAACTCATGACGTCATTATTTTTGTCGAATATTACGTCATAAAATGCATAATTTAGTCGATGCGCCCCGCGCCAAATTTAAGTTAATTGTGTCATACACGTAATAAAACAGGCTATACTAATGTTATTTCAGGGTCATTCGGGGAACAGTCAAAACATATTGCCCCTCAGCGGGCCGTTTCACTAAACGTCGTACGACTAAGATGTTCGTAAGTGCAAAATTATGATATTCTGTAAATTTCACATTAACAATGTTTACTTGTAAACAAATATTGGATTTGCATAAATTATGCAGCCTTTGCTCAATACATGTAAATTCATCAATTTAAAATTCCAGACGATCCTAAATGTGCACTTACGAACAGTTTAGTCGTACGAAGTTTAGTGAAACGGCCCCCAGGTCGTCCACCGCACAGTGTTGACTGTTCCCCGAATGACCATAAACTAACTGTATTATATCCTGCTATTCTCTATATAGCGGGATGGTAAATGAATTGGCCATAGTTCTATGTCTAACATGACACACGATAGGTATATGGAACGCCAAATTTACACAACACAAATAAGTAATGCTAGCTCTAATTAATTTGAGATGGCGTTAAATATTTAGAGCTATCTCCAAATGATTTGGAGCTAGCTCTATATATTTAATGCTAGCTATAGTTATTTATCATTTGAATTATTTGTATGTAACATTATTGTACATTGTTATGATAGGTACAAACATATACCAACAATAATTGACCACCCAAGAAACGCTGAAAGTATCAAACGTAAATGTATTTACTTATCTGATACAATTGATATAAAACACACTACAATGTATGACGTCACAGGCTGGACTGCAGCATTTACTTAATTACACATACCGTGGAACCTCTCTAAACCTGACACCCTGGGAGTTCTCCAGGGTGTCCAGTTTATAGAAATTCCACTGTAATTAAGCACTTCATGTGTGACCAGTATAATTAAGCACTTCATGTGTGACCAGTGTAGATCCAGATCAGCCTGTGCATTCGCACAGTCTGATCAGGATCTGCACATTGTCAAGAATGATCCGACACAGAAATGAGATATATTACAGTTAATTCCATCTGAAATAAACGTAATGGGATGCCCAGCCCAATACACCAATACACGTTATTACGGTTATTGTTCACATAATTGGATGTTTAAGGAATTAAACGCGAGAGAGCGTTAGCTGCCGCTGCAGCATTTAGTTCCTTAAAGTTCAATATGTGAACAATTAAGATGCTTATAGTTAGCCATGTTTATAATGCAGTCATCCATTTTTACCTTCTTGCTGTTAAATCTTGCTATATCTGAGATAAGTGGTGAGCGCGATACTGGCCAACGATTGGTTTAGACAGTATGGATAATTATAATGGGAGAAATGAAAGCATATAAAAACATTTCGTCTCAATTAATCACATATTGCTACTATTTCTCCAGTACATGATTAATACTAAATTTATACATTAAACACGTAGAATGCTATATTTTAACCAGACCACTCGGCTTGTAGTCAGGAATGCACGTGACACATCCTGTTCAGATGTGTACATGTGCACTTCGGTGTAAAACGGCCAAGAACGTAGCAGCTTCGCCAATCGAAAACGTGAATGGGCGGGACTTGCATTGAAACAGACATGGACACGCGAAGAAGGCGGTGCTAACACTATGTTATAGTTAACATATTTTGAATGCACTAATTTGAAGCTCGCTTGCGATCGCTCGAAATTAAATTATTGAAAATGCAATATCTGAACTACATGTGTAAATAATATTTAATATGATAATGAAGAGTATTGACCTGTTCCAATATTACACACCGTCGATGCACAATTGGGACAGTTCTGTCTACAGTCGGCTCCCCAGTGTCCCGGCTCGCATTTAAGGTCACAGGCGCCCGTGGTTTGGTTACACGTCCTGTCGCCGGTACCGTCCGCGACACAGTTGTCGCTGCACGTCTCCGCACACGTGTCTCCATAGTAACCAGGCTTGCATAGGCTGCAGCTGTAGATAAATAATAATACGTTTATTACTACATACATGTATATTATAATGCACGTTTGTTTTGGTTAGTATACATACTAGACTTATCGTTTTTTCCTTAGAATCTCGATCAATGGAATCACTCCATTTTGTCTCCATTAATCACATAGTGTGACACTTTCGCAAATATCTAATAAATTAATAACTATTAAATGTTTCAATAGATAGAGGCTCCACCTTGTTGACATAATTCCCAGCGACACGAAACATGTCACCGCGCATGCGCGATCGATATATTGTCAAACAGCCAATAATCACATAGTATCGAAATTCGAAAGCACGTTTATGGGCTGTACTTCATTTCAACAGACAGATGCACGTGAAGAGGCTGTGTCAACAATAACATAGTTATAATTCACATATTTATTTTTAATAAACTAATTTCTTCCCTGGCTAAGATCGCTCAAAATTCATTTTAGTAAACATTCAATATGTGGACTATAACTAGTACATGTGCATGTAATGGTGAAGTCAAGTCTCGCTCTCTGATAGCGTCCCAGGTCAGGCAGAGACTCCGATCGTAACCCATCGCATGCTCCCACCTGCCACGATCGGGGTTCATCCTTACCGGAATCCCAACCGAAGACCTGGGAGCCGTTTCACTAAACTTCGTACGACTAAAATTGATGGATTTACATTTATTGAACAAAGGCTGCATATGCAGACTATGCTCAACACATGTGTATCCAATAATTGTTTACAATACAACTTTGTTGATGTGAAATGTACGAACTATTATAATTTTGCACTTACGAAGTCGTACGAAGTTTAGTGAAACTGCCCCCAGATTTGACCCTCGCGTACGTCTTTGCCATGTTTCCATATGACATTTGAATCTCGTTATACCAGGGCAGAATATTTCACCTTAATTGTTGATATGCCGTTAAGCACCAATTAATCAACCAATCAATAAATCAATCAATCGCCAGAGCCTCGCCTGCATGCAAACAAAAAGAGCTAGCAAATCTATGTAAACTCAAATCATTAATGCTAGCTCTACATAATAAGAGCTTGCATTGCATATTTAGAGCTAGCTCCAACTGATTTATAGAGCTCTTCAAATGATTTAGAGATAGCTCTAAATATTTAATCGTAGCTCGAATTATTGTTTATGTACATGTATATGTGTCGTTCCATACGCCTGATGCATTATCGCGCTGCTTGCCTGGGATTCCCTACAATCATTTGCCTCCGATATCGTAGCAAGGTAGCAATTTTGTTTCCAGTGATGTTCCCCTGTCTAAGTCCGAACCCTGCCTAGTTATATTACCATTTGGAAAGCTCTAGTAATAGCAACAATAAACTGTGGCCATTCGGCACACGAAGGCCCCCAGTGGCAGATTGAAGAAATGGTGGCAAAGTTAATAATACATTTTAATGTGAGAACAAGGTCAAAGTTGTGAAGGTCAAAAGTTCAAGGTCATATTAAGGACGGCATGGATGTACGGTATTTGTCCACAGGTATGCTGTGTTGAAATGTGTAAGCAATCCTTCAAGATATATAAAAGTCATGACAAAATTAAGTAACTCCGAACACATGGACGGATGGACACGCCGTCCAAACATTATATGTTTCCGGCTCTACCGAGACCGGGGGCATCAAATAATCTTCGAACTCGTGAAAATACTTTTGACATTGAGGGAGTCGTCTCATCTGGATCTACAGTGTTTGCAAATATTTGCTTTATTGCATGTAGGGTTGAAAGTGTTAATCATTCGTGGCGCCCGTTTCGTCTAGAGATTTCAATTGATAAATTTACATTTATTGAGCCTAGGCTGCATATGCAGCATATGCTCAATAAATGTAAATGCAGTAATTGTTGACAAGAAATCATTGTTAATGTGAAATTTACAGACTATCATAATTTTGCACTTACGAACATTTTAGTCGTACGAAGTTTATTGGCCCCAGAGATGGCCCTCGCATACAGCTGTGACATGTTTGTATCTTGCATTTGAATCTGGTTATACCCTATAATTATGTGAATGAGTTTTACGGTTATCGGTTTAGTGAAACGGCCCCCAGGTCAGAGTACCATTGATTATGTACCCATTGTTCTTTATAGGAAGTAAATATGTGTATACTTATGTATCTATTCCACCAGTTTTAAAATTTACGAATGTTCGCTATACTAATATTATCATACATGTAATACATTTAGTAATCTGTAATTTACTGATACAGATGCGCGTTTGTATCCGACTGGTTTGTTACATGTATGCAAATGAAGAAGGACATTTTTAAAATTATTTATATCAAGTAAATGCGTCAACTGTATAAATAGTTTTATCGACAAATTATAAAGAATTATTACGTCACATCAGAAAAGTAAATACATGTGTATATAATAAATATTAATTTCCGTTAACCTTTTAATGAAACACGGTTATCGTTCCTGATATCAAGAGTGTTAATTCACGATTTATATAAAAGTACAATAAGGCCAATTAGCACTCCCGGTAATGGTGAATACAAGGTTTGACAATGTCCAGCCGTTGGTAAACGTTTGCCGTGGCACTCAGGATACTGTTTGAACGAATGCCGCCGGTTCAAACAGTTCCCGAGTGCCACGGCAAATGTTTAACCACAAGAGGACATGGCCGAACGTTATTGTGACATTTTCGTCGGAAATATCGTGTAATGTGAGCATATATGCAGTTAATTTCGCTTTTCTTTCATTACCCGTTTCATTCAAACAGCTGATTTGCATATACATATTCCGGGGCCGCTGTACACGTCGCGTGATGCAATGATGCATCCGCGTCAATTTAAAATGTTCAGTGAGACCGTCGTGATCAGTAGCCTATTTCATCAACATTGCAAAGTATACTTTAGTAGCAAAGTATACTTTGAGGGAGAAATTTTCAATTTTTTTAAAAATATTAATTTTTATTATACTGAATTTATTACATTATCACAGCCATTTAATGGCTGTGATAATGTAATAAATTCAGTATAATAATTCTGCATACTTTTAATCATGAAATATATGCATTTGTTAGTTCTATATGAATTAATGCATTTCAGGAAAAATAAATGATTACTCCCTCAAAGTATACTTTGCTAGTAAAGTATACTTTGCAATGTTGATGAAATAGGCTACTGGTCTGGTGATGTACTGACACGTTCTAGTAACGTTATTAGACACATGCATTACGTAGGTGTTGGCTTGGCAGCGAAATGAGTATTGTCTACAGCCATGGTCAAACAGCACGCGCTGTACGTTTAGACACGGCTGTGAGCGGTGTCGAACAACGGCAGTCATGTAACAATTAGGGGATAACCATGCTTGGTTTTTCGATTTGGAGTGGTATGTGGGAGGTATTATGGTCTGAGAATCAGTTTTACGGCTCCGCTGACGAGTCGCCGTAAAACTGATTCACATACCATAAAACCTCACACATACCGCTCCAAATCGAAAAACAAAGCATGGTTATCCCCATTATAATGCACCTAGTGTGCTCACCGCTTTCTGCAACGTCGTAGCATATCACGAACAGTGATATTTTTCATTACGTCAGCAGGTTGTTGTCGTCATCGATAACCGCCTCACACCAAATTAATTTGAAGAAATGTAACTCCGCCGAAGAATATTCCCATTTCAAATAGTCATCTAGCCCTTTAGCCTATTTTAACAATTGTATTGCTTTTATATGTGTAGTTGCAACTGTGTTACAGTTATTTGTTTTTATTGATTTAAAGAAATTGCAACATTTCTGCATTGGGTTCGTGTGATTTTTACAAAGGAAATGTCAACAACTGGTTGTGTCAACAGGCCTAGCATTTCCCTACATGTACGCCTAATTCAGGTGATTACCCATCTGCAATACAGTGTATTATGTATAGTCATGTATGTGCACATTGGAATTCGTAAAGTTATAGGCTGGTACTGGCATATTGAGTTTGCATGTGAGCACTTTATTAAAATCTCTGTATTTTGGGCGGGTGGGGTAATATTGTTTTGGAATTTGTTGAAGCGCCAACACACTGAAGTCACGTTTGTCAGTCGTTGGTATATTCTCTTTTCCGCGTTGGGTTATACAATGTCAATATGGCAGAATGGCTAACCGAAAATGTACCGAAATTAATTTGAAAACATTTGCATTCCCCTCCGTTGGCCATTGTTTACAAAAAACGCTTAGGGTTACATAAATCTCTCAAGCTATATGTGCTGTGATTTTTCATATTTTATAGGCTGAAATTTCAATTGACCAATCAGATGCGTCCTTTCTATTTTCGGTGCATTACAATGTAGGTTTATTTTGCCCGAAAACAAAAAATGTGATGTCATATCTAAAGAGTGTAATGTGGAAGTGTAGGTTAAATATACACAACCGCCGCCTGTGTTAATCTTGCCAATATATCATCTGTATTTAAATACCATCAGAAAATAACACAAAATTCACAACTTCGTAAAATTTGTGAGAATTTAATTATATGACATGATTGACAATTATTGCATTGTCTGAAATGTAGGCAGTTTGAGTAGTAGGCCCAGCCCAACTACCACACTTACCATCAATAATTACATATCCATCAATAAGTACTTCACATAACATGAATTTATAAAAGTGTATTAATTCAGTTAGCCTTGTTACATGTATACACTAAATGATTTTATCCCGTCAACACCGTGTATATGTGCCGTGAAACACAGTGACTTGAAACATTTTTGATATCCTATCAATGCGACCTACTCACTGCGTATGAATATGTGCGGTTGTCATACTAGTCAATTCTCAGATTTTGAGGATGCGGCAGGGGTTATTGTATGTGTTGTAAAGCTATTTGTAGGTGTTGACGGGATACATATAATAGTATGTTAATGCCGTGAATGGGACAACATGTCCGGCGCGGCACGGAAACGGGATGGGCTCGGCATCGCCTCGCCCATCCCGTTTCCTAAGCCTCGTTAGATATATTTGATGCATTTCGATCGAACAAATCGGTTTATAGCCATCAACATAGCTACAAAACAAAGAATATTACAAACGACAAACAGTTTGCGAGCTATGAATTCGCCATTTATTTTCGAAAATGGCGGACAGCAGCCATCCTGGATTTGAACTACAACTTCTATGTTTTGATATTTATTGTATCTATGACACTCACAAACTTGCATACATCCGCGTATAATTTGAAATCATATCTTTAATTGAAATTTAGCTACACGTATGTTGCAGTATTATCCGCCACATTTTCTAATATGGCCGCTGCCGGCTATATTGAATTTGAGACACAATATTTTGATATTCATTCTTATACGACCTTTACAAACTTGCATACAATAGAACAAGTTCATAAAAATAACATTCATTGAAACTTACTTAAACTTATTTATCGTCGGCCATGTTTTCCAATATAGCGGCTGGCAATCATCTTGAATGGAAGAGAGGACTTCCATATGTTCTTAGTCATTCATCCATGACCAGAACGTGCATACAACGGAAGAAATTATATCATGACTTTAATTGAGATTTAGCGAAACGTATACATTTTGGGTCACATTTTCTTAAATGTACTCGACATCGTGATAACCTGAACAATCTTTAACTCACCCTTGCATTTTAATAACCCGTCGCAGTCCGTGCTTATATACATGTATAAACAGTGGAAATATAAGGGAGTTACAAATCTGGAAGACTTTAATTAAGGAATACAAATATGGGCTGTTGAGTTCACTGGGAGGTCACACTACATTTGGTTTGTCTAAAGTGCGTGGATTCCGAATGACTCCTCGCAAACTTTAAACAGACCATATTGACTGTTGCGTTTACTGGCCCAGGGGTTTAAACTACATTTGGTCTGCTGAAAGTGCAACCTTTAAACAGACCATATATATTGTAACCACAGTAAACGCAACAGCCCCTGATTGTATTACTTATATTTACACTGCATTTTCTGATACTTTCAAAGATGTAAATAACTAAATATGGCGTAAAAATTAGGAATCTTATTGGTTTACGTCGTTTTGTCGCGATTGCTGGAACAGCGACGTTGCCAATCAACAGCGTGCCGTTATTAACAACAGTGAGGAAATGAATGACGTCAAACGAACTTTAGCCAGTCAACAACATACGCGACGTCACGTGGGTCTAATGTATTGTATTGGGATGTAAATGCAATACGTCGAATGGGCGTTTACATTACGAATGTATAGAACTGTAAATATTTTTCGTTATTTCAGAATGGTTAAGCATTTTCCAAGTGGAATTGTGATACAAATTTGCAGGAAAATGCAGCAAAACAAGTGACCTTCCATCTGTTATCTTTGGTTTGATGCGGCTTTACGGTATGTCGGTCCTTCAAAGGTCATGTTTGCACGATTTATTCATCGATTTTCGCCGAAAGAAACGGACAGGAAAACACACAACAGTATATGCCAAATTTCGCACCATTTCGGGAATTAGACATACATTGGAAACTCTCTGAACCGGACACCAAGACAACACCTTGATCTTATTTTTGATGAGTTTCTTGGTCATTCATCCCAGGTGTTAATGTCTGTTCGTGATTATGGCTCAGAATGATCTAATGTCTGATTTACAGTGCACCCTCTCTAAACCGGACACCCTGGGAATCTCCCGTGTATATTGTTCCTTGGACAAAATGCTTACACACACAGATGTAGTGTGTGGATAATTAGATTTGTTGCAATATCTTACGTAGCGTTTATTTGTAGTACTGTTGTTAATATGTATTATTATTATTATTATTATCATTAATTTATTATTAAAATGGGCAAGATTAACGCAGGCGATTATGTACTTCTGTAATATGCAGGTATCGCAATCGCCCGTTGTCTTTTCACAAGCACCATCGCATCCGTCGACGCATGGGACGTCACATTCATCGGTGTAGTACCCGGATTGACACTGCAGACATAGTCCGGTCTCCCTGTCGCACCCACATCGTGTGTTGTCGGTCAATGTGCAGCCATCCGTGACACACGTGTTCGGGCAGTACAATTCACACGTTGGGCCGAAACGTCCCGCGTCGCAAACTGAAGTGAGAGCGAGGTATTGATAATACAGTGCAGCTTCTCTACAACAGCCGAGGAGTTCCTACCTTTGCTGAGCTGGGCCGATAAACTTGATATTTAGAGTTTATTCAACTACCATTTTACCGGATTCATTTCCCGAGAGACATTTGGAAATCCGATGAAGAAACGAATGCAGAGCACGAGTTTCTTTGTCTGATTTACAGATGTCAAAGGAAATAAATCCGGTATTCCAAAATGGTAGTGGAATAAATTGTATATTACATGCTCTTCGAAAAATGTGAAATTTGATCTTAGACCAGCTTATAATGTTGTCAAAATTGGCTATTTTGACGTTAGCGTATTAATTTTGTCTTTATCTGAAAATACATCAAAACGTCAATTACGTCTCGCGAGGATATATTTCCTTCAAGGAAATAAATCCATCCAGAATCACGGTAAATCACTGGGTATCATATAACACTATAATACACTGGTATTATATTCACCAGGCGGCGTTTTTTGTCAGTAAGTGTCCTCGTTCGACCAATGAAATGATATAATTGTTGAATCCGTTGCAACCCGGATATGTGCATCTAGGATGCAAACAGGAAATTAAATATGATGGCTAAGACTCTTAAGTCCATCAGGGATTTACAGTTACTGTAGCACTTTTCTGTAGGTCACCTAATAGTATACGTACATGTACTATACGTACGATATGTTTGTACCGTACATACCAACCAATATCGTATATATATACCATTCACTTCGTACGTTTATCCGAAGTTTATACATGTGTATTATTCTGGTACGTATCGTAAAATGCGTATTTTTTATGATGTTTAGGTGCGATCGCCAGACAAAGTGCACGACTAGAAAGAAGTTACAAAACACATTTTGTGTTTACAATATAATTATCGTGCTATATAAATTCAGCAAATATTTTGCATCACACAAACTACCGTAACTTTAAAAAATGTGCATTCGAGACGTAATCCTTAAAGTGTGACATTTTCACTAGACATTTTGAAATGCGCAGATTTTTATTCATTTTCTACACGGATCCCACACATTGTATTTCACAAGAAAGACTACAAAACACACATTGAATAAGTTTAATATTATTTAGTTATTTGAATGTGTGACATTAATTTTATTCGATTAACTTTTCTAATGTTTAAAATAAAACGCGCATTTACGACGTTGTGACAAAATGTGACACATATTGTAGCATAGCATCACATACAAATATATATCGATAATATGTTCAGATTTCCCACTGAATTTTATAACACAAACTATTTATACCCCAATGAAATATGTGCATCTAAGCAATAAGCGTAATATATGCCCGAATTAATTGTTCAGTCGCCTCAAATGCGAATTAAAGTATGTAACCTGCTAACGTTTTTCATTTGTGACATAATTCGCCAAATTACAAATTCGTCTCTTATTAAATTGATTTGGCTACGAAATGACAAACCATTTATAACTTGATAAGTTAACACAACACTAATAGTTTTGTATGATACACTGGCCTTGAATTCTTAAGATTTTTGAGTATCAATATTGTTCACGTGTCTAGACTGGTTTACTACACCGCAAAAACCACGTCATTCCAAAATAACTCACTTGACATAATAATTCACGGACATACGCATTTTACATCTTAACCCTAATCATTAGTACAAAAATGAATGAGTTCCGATGATGAGAAAGGTAAAATAATAACATGAACGTTCACCCGAGTGTTGATTATTGTTACAATTTTGGACGTAAATGACGATCGCTAGTCGGTACCATTTTAAACATGTGCATGGAGCACACTATTGTTTTTGATAATTCAAATGAATATCCAATTAGCTTTCTTTTGATGTATGACATGTGCACATTGACATTGCTGGTGTCCAGTTATGCCCTGTTTATACATAATAGTACGGTCGAACACGTCATTATCACCAACAACATACACGACGTCCTTACGATACTTACCTGTTCCAGAATCTTGATTGTGCCTCTGTTGCTGTCTATCCTCGAGAGGACGTAGTCCATATTGACTTGAACATTAATTTTGCATAACGGTCAGCGGGGATAAGTGTGCCCGTATTATACACACTATCTGATGTAACACAACGCATGTCACAACTTTTCCTTTCTCGTTCATATTTCGCTAACATGCTACATTATACCTCATCGTATTACGATATAACTCCTGTTTATCACATATACTGATATTATACTAGAATACAACATTTAATTCATATATTTACCCATATTCAAGGATTGATTGATTGGTACAGGTCAAATTGGAGAGATCACTTGAGCCACAGTGATGTTGTAACATTATCGCCAGCTCGATCGGGTTTGATACAATGTAAATGTGATGGACATGTTTTACTAACAACTCGAATTTAGAATAGATTTGGCACAATGCAAAGATTACATGAGTGTCTGAGCTAGGCTGTGTGTCGAAAGTGTGGCGGTGCATACGCTCCATTACGCTGTTTACGAACGAAAGTTGGCCCGTGCCCGTGATGTGCGCCGGCAAGCAGTCTGGTCACGGGTACCGACCACGGAGTTTAAGATGCATCATGCTTATGCTCGCTTTAGACAATACGCTACTGTATGTTTCGCGAAATATTCCCAAATATTACGGCTATGGACAAAATGAAAAAACAATATTGTTTCGATAATATTAAATTGTATCAATATTTAAGAATGAGCCTACTTTTTACTTCGTGAAATTTGGTTAAATATGTATTTTATTTTGGAAAAAAATTGTTCCCCATATTAAATTCCCATATACATATTTTTGTTACATTTGGGTACAAGTGCATTTTGTTATAATTGCAGAAATAATGGACCGATTTTCAAAATCTAACTTTTGTTTTCTTAGTTAGATCATTTCTAAGCTACATGTCTATAGCAAGGTTTCAGCGTCAATTTTCAAAATATTTAGTAAACGACTCTTGGTATATTTCACCAGCTCTATTACTGCCAATGTTAAATTCCCATAGAAATTTTTGTTTTGCTATAATTGACCACATTTTACGAAATAGAAGGAAGGTTAATTCTTAAATTTTGCTAAAATGTAATAATATGGAAAAAATAATGTATTTGCATTGTTTAAATAGCCATACAATTTGGGCATGTTTCGTGAAACAGACAGTAGACGATCAATTTCCAAGCCAGTAAAGAGTGAACGAGCAGTGATTGTGTTTGTCTTGGATGAGACATGAGCGGCTGACGTCAATGTGGGACTGGTGTTGCACACGATATGGTCCTGCTCTGCCACGATAACACTGTACAGTGACACATACACGAAACACAATTAGCCGTTACCTTCTGTACCGGGTGTTGTGCTGGAACAGAAATAGCTATCGTCGTCAGAACACATCACTTCCCCGAGATATTTGTAAATGTTATATCTTGACGTGGTGTTTGTGTCAGTGTAAGACCATGACGCATCAGTAGTGAACGCCGTCTCACTTGGACACCGACACGCCCGTTTGGTCTCCGTGATAGCTACGTCATAGTGATTGGCCGGATTCATCAAACTGTCTTCTGGACCCACCCTTAAAGAAATATCAGATAGGATACAGTGTACATGTACGCCAGTAGTGACATGTGCAATGTAAATGGACGTTTAGTACTGTTACAGTAATAGTATAACCTTCCTTGGTATATGTTGCTATATAGCTTATATTAGGGCTACCCATTCCGAACACAATTTATTGACCCGCATCTAGTCCCCACTTAGATCTGTCCCATCCTAATAGACTGCGCATGTGCGCACATAAAACTTCCTATTTGCTTCGGACGGCTTACGTGGAGGTAGCTTTTTTTGCTACACCAATTCGTTTGCCTGTGTTATACACTATATTACTGAGTATTGTATGTAAGTAGTCAATAACGTTTGTGATAGAGTGTGGGCTATTCATTTCTATAGTTGCTAGTCGAAAACAAAATAATTTTTAAATTATTTCGAGTTTTTCATGGGCGTGGCCACTTCGCGGTGCTCCTATTATGGGACGTTCCGATTTTGGACACATTTTTGTTTCGTTCGGTATTTGACGCGTTTGTCTGTCTCGCATTCACTATGATGGGCAAGGGAAAACCTAAGCCCAGTTCGGGTCAGACAAAATTGGGTTGTGGCCAGAAAGCGGGAACTTGGGATTTTCATCAGATTATTTGTGCCGATGTTTTCAGAGACAAAACGGTTGCTCTAAGGAGAAGCTGTGCTATGTCTCAGACCCACGGGGCCTCAAAAATCAGACGCTGGCAACTAGGTCCTATTCGGACAAGAAACAGTCAGTGCTCGGCAAGATTCAGAAAGTAAATAATGTTACTGAGTCTACGCCGGGTCCGAGTGCGAATAAAAGCATTCCACCGGACACCGGACGTCGGACGCCGGACGCCGCACGCCGGACGCCGGACACAGGACGTATCAAATATAGCCACTGATATCGGCGACACTGGTATTGACCACACCGGTTCAGCGGACTATGTTACGGTGGGTTACCAACGCGATACGTTGGATACCGGACACCAGACACCGGGATATGGGTAAACAACTGGGTAGCGATGCGGGGCATAGGCCTACCGGCACATTGTTATCGTCCAGCTGTGAGTCTGATGATCTCAGAACTAGTGTAGCTGAGGAGGAGAGTGTCTCTTCTTATCCGGAGGCAGTAGCTTCGGTATACCAGTACCTGCTCAACCTGCACCGGTGCCGAGGAATAAGTATCTGTGGGAAGTAGACTCGGTTCCGGCTCCCAAGGAGATTCATTGACTGCGTTAGTCCCTCCACCACAGTAGGAGCTATGTTAGAAGACTTGAACAGCGCACGGGGGATTGACCCCAAAAAGGTTCGATCACTTACGCGCAAGACATTTCTGGCACATCAGGGGCTCAAGTGTTATGTTCCGCATACAGATGATTGGCCCCTAAAGCATCCGACCTTGGACGAGGATGCTCAAAGGATATAAATATTCAAGGCGTCGTTCCGTAAGGAGCGGGAAGCACTTTTGGAGTCATTGAATTCGCGGGCGAGGTCTCTTATATCAATGGCCTTTCACACTGATTTGTTTTTGGGAGCGGCCAGACCGGCCATTGAGGCGGGTGACGCCAAAGGGGTAGAGTCATTGCTTCAGTCGTCAGCCAGAGCTACAACACATGCCATGGCTACGGCTCTGACTATGTTCGTTGTCTCGAAGACGGACGCCACGTTAGCGACGTCGTCCATTCTTCCGGGACAGGGAAGGAATCTCCTTAAGGCAGCACCCCTTCAGGCCAAGAGTCTGTTTAGTGACACATTTTCACATGTGGCTGCTGCTGACGCTGCAGAGAGACAGAAACAGCAGTCAGCCAGACTATCCGCGGCTTCTTCAGCCAAGCAGTTCGCTTCTAAGAAGCACAACTCGGGCAGAAAACGGGGACATAGGCCGGCTGGAAGGAAATAACGGATTGCAAATGGATCATTCAGTTAGTGGGAAAGGGACATTCAATCCCGTTTCACAACACTCCCCCCTAAGGTGGTTTCCACCAAAGTGGGAACCATATACAGATTGGCGAAAAATGCAGGCACTGGTTACAGAGGTGAAATCCCTAGTAGCGAAAAACGCAATTGTGGAACTCTTCGGCAGCACGCTTTTCGTTGTACCAAAACGAAACAGCAAGCTGCGCCCCGTATTAGATATGTATATGCTGAATCAATTCATCCAAACTGATAATTTCAAGATGGAGACTTCCCGATCAATACGACGAACTACAAGAGTCAACGATTGGGCCGTCTTCATCGATCTACCGGACGGTTATCTTCATATACCGATGTGCCCTGCGTCCAGAAAATCTCTCTGCTTTCAGTCGGAAGGCAGTGTATATCAGTTGTGTACCCTGCCCTTCGGAATAACCACGGTTCCAATGGTGTTCACAAAACAAATGGATAAACGGGTACACATTTCCGCCATTCGTCCTACTGACACAGGTGTTGCAGTAAATTCGTCAATCAGACTGCCAGGTCACACTAGTGGCTCAGTGCTGGCCAACGAGGAGTCGGTTTTCCAGCCTACTGGAACGTCTAGTGGACCATCCAGTTGTCCTTCCAGTGTCTTCCAAGCTTCTGTCACAGCATGCATGGCAAATACTTCATGCGAATCCGCTCATCCTGAACCGTCACACATGGAAGCTATTAGGAAGGGAATCAGAAAGGACACATTTTCGCTGCAAGCTGCAGCAATCATTGCACAGGCAAAATGTCCCTCTACTACAGCATGCTACGATGCAACATGGACAGTGTGTTAATTGGTAAGCAAAGGCAAATTAATCCAGTCAGTCCAGCTGTAGGCGAAGTTGGCGAATTCCTTAGGTATTTGTTCGATGACAGTAAAGCGTCAGCTTCGACTATTAAGGGATACAGGTCGGCGTCGGCCAGCTGTTCAGTTTGGCGCCGACATGGATAATAGGTTCAGACGCCAGGTTGTCGGCGATGATTTCGTTCTTCACTAGGGAAATACCAGTAGCTAGAACACTTACCCCTAAATCGTATCTAACAGTGGTTCTATGGGTCTTAACCAAAGCTCCGTATGAGCCCATGTCACAAGCTTCCCTCCTTCACTGGTAAATCAAGATTGCGTTCCTTCTAGCTTCGCGTCGCGAAATGGAGGGGAATTACACGCCCTGTCCATGGACGATCACAGTCTGGTTTTTCGTAAGGATTCAGTTACTCTTTGTTACGAAGTGGGTTTCCTTGCTAAAACGCTGGTGCAAGGTAAGCATCACTGATCGTTCGTTATCTCGGCCCTGTCCAAATCGGGTCAGTTATCCGCGACGGAAAACACACTATGCCCAGTCAGGGCATTTCAGCACTACATCTCAATGACTAAACCAATGAGAGCTAGGCGCAATAATATTTTTATTCCAGGTGTGGGTAATCACGATTTATCCAAGGCATCAGTTTCCAGATAGATATCTCAAGCGATACTCAAAGCAATCGATCCACTTCGGTTAAGACGCTCAGAAGGTTAAAAGTCAAAACCCATTAGGTAAGAGCAGTATCTACCTACTGGGCTTTAGAGTGCCCCTGGATAAAATAATGACGGCGGCATCCTGGACGTATCATTCCACATTTTCTCAGTTTTACATACGTACGCTGATGACACAAAGCGCAGATATTTACACATTAGGTCCCTTAGTCGCAGCTGGCAGGGTTGTCGCGGTGGGGAACATAATGCATAAAAGGCTTACTTTTGAGCCTGTTGTTATTCTGGGCCAGTGGATCCAGTACAGGTTAACACATTGTTAGTGTGTTCACATTGGCATTACAAGACGAGCAAAGTATCGTCTAGGTCGGAGTTATGTTTTCGGAAAGTGTTCTAAATTAATTGTTTTCTTGATTGCACATGACCAGTTAATGCCAGTCTGGATACAGATTTTAGCAATAATGTGTTACAGTTCTGAGTTGTTACCAGTTATTTTGAGGTCCGGAGAGGGTACCTGGGAGTTCTCTGTGCCCCGGTGCACTAACCGTATGATTTAGCATGACACTCGAAGCAGACGGACTCAGTCATCCAGGGTCAATAATACTATGTTTTGTAATTATTGATAGCATGTGCTTGTCGATATGCATATTAGTAATGGATGTTAGCATTACTGTTTGTGAGTGATGTCATTTAGAACTTTTTGAGAATTGTGTACATGATTAAGGGTCAGTGTAGAAACTGTGAGTCTTATATATGTGAGGTACAACATTGTTGATGACATGACACTAGCATGTTATGAGTTAGTCGCATTCAAAGCGAGCGAAACTGCAACTGGAGACGGTACTCAGGCAGACCAGAATACTTCGCTGGCGGTACTAAAGTGGCGCAGTCGCCTTTTGGGAGCGAACAAAAGGGGTGGGGGGCGGTGGCGCTGCTCACGATGGTTCCCGGGAGTCCTCTGCAAATTGTTTGGCGAGTCAATTTATTGAGCCCAGGTTAAGTATTCACAGAGCGAATTATTTTTGCTGGTTCCTGTATCACCTTACCTTCCTGTATGGGAGACAAATTCTAGCAACATATAACAGGGAAGGATGATACAGAAATCATATTATTTGATTAGTAAAATACGTTTCTGTGAATACTTACCTGTTATATGTATTTAACTGCCTCCTCCCACCCCGCAAGGTGTACAGATTTGTTCCATCGCAAAGAGGAAGTTGCGCATGCACAATCAATTCAGATGGGACAGGTGTAAGTGGGGACTATATGCGGGTCAATAAATTGTGTTCGGAATGGGTAGCTATATAGTAACATATAACTGGATAATAATCACAAAACGACTTTTACTAATACAAAAGTTTGATGACAGCCAAAGTGTGTTTGCTGCAGCATCTAATGTCGGCAATGTTAGTCATGATATATTTTGAGAATTTTGTCCTTAATATGTACTCGGCGTATTTACAATGGCTGCTGGTTAATAGCAGGTCAAGCATTGTTTACATAACCAAATTTGACATCCAACTTCTAAGATGAGTGTCAGAAACAGACATTTGAAACCAAATGCGTGACGCAGCCGGTAAAAGGGATTCTACAAACATATCCCTTTTTAGTACAATATGTTGGAATATGAATGCATCATACGGCAGCATTTAACACGCCTAATAAATAATCGCCGAACATCACAGCCATATACTGCCGTTATATTGCGATATTTTGATATCTATAAATTACATATCAGAAAATCCAGTTCATAAACTTCGATACTCAAAACATGCGTGTGTCATGTGTTTGTATTTAATAGCGGGTTGCCTTGCCCTGTGGACTACTCCACAGTGCTGTACTAGAAAGATCGGTCGCATCTGTTTGTACATGTAATAGCGTGTTGCCTTTGAATGTATTCTGATATATCGGTCACATTAGGTTGTGTTTATCGCCCGTTCCCTCAACCTGTTTTTGTATCATACAAAGTATTTCACATGCTTTTAGTGGGATGACTCAAACTGTGGAATATTAATTCCACATATTTGTAATTGTAAGATGGGTTACATCCATGTTCAGTAACGTGTTTTCAATAAAAAATATCGTCTCATCAGTTTGTTTTTAATAGCGCGCTGGCTAACACTGTGGTATAACTTTGTAAACCGTTAATGCATAGTACATGTACATGGTTGTATCATCCAGTCTCAAGTGCACACACCTGTACCTAACATCGTACTTTATAACAGCTGTTATCTCCTCATTAATGGAGTACATCAACATATAGTTCGAACGTATAACATTGAAGTTCGGCAATTATACGTAATACCTCCATGACTGTACAAAAGCCGTCTTGTTAGGCGATCGCATTCCATTTCTCAGCTGAAAGGTTTCACCATCCGTTGATGTATTAGAGCTACTGACAATCCCCTCTATCTCTGCCTCTGTATAGCCGTAAAGGTACACCGTGTAGAATATTTTGCCATTCTGGTTTCGTCCATAAACACTTACTCCTCTAGCTAGTTGCATCTACAACATACATAACGTCACTAGTAAACGTTGCGTGAACAGATGAGTGTTTGTCAACTTTACATAATAGACTGGCGAATAACATTTATTGGGCCGCCAGTTGACAAAACATATGGATTAATGGTACGCGTTTCACAATACAATGCATATGACTGTTACTGGAGAAATAGGACTTATGTGATTTAGCTCCTGATCAAATAACACACTCATGTAGCCTACTAAGCGTTCAATATTGCTTGTCAGAACCATGACGGGTGTTTCATTGATGGAAGGGCGTACAGTGTATATCCTCGTCAGAATATGTGGATTCACAGGCTGATCTGGATCTACACTAATCGAAAAACCGATAAGCCCCATTTCTCAAGTCAGAGCAACATTGTGCAGTTTATCTTGTCCATATTATTATCATGCCAAAATGTATATTTCAGGTCAGAAACTATGCTGTAAACATAAGAAAATAATGTTACCGAGTACATATTTACATGCACTTCAACATTGACGTATTTCGGGAACGGTAGCTGTAAAATAATAATACACTACATATACGTGCTGGTGGAATTTTACTTTCGCAGAAAACAGCTAGTTCTACATATATATCGTAGCCACTGATAATCATTAACTTTATAACTATAGTCAGAAAACGCACGTGCCACATCCTGATATATACAAAACAGAAACAATTTATGTTATATGTTCTGTAAATGATGTCGGCAGAAGACGAATGTAATAGCAACTGTTAACTTTCGACGTCATTACGGAAATATTTGCCTGGAATGCAACCGAAAAAGAGGCGCTGCAGAACTTAGCGCGTGAGTACACCATCTGGCTGTTTTGGCCTAGATGGTATATTTTGGCTTCTTGACGGTCAACCGGGAACAGGCTCTAGTTGTGTTGGAGCAATTCCAGTTGCTCAAAATAACGTCCCCATTTGCATAAGGAGGTAATGACAAATTCAGACTGAACTTGAATATGAAAATTATCACAATATTTCACCACATTTTAGTAACCGACGACTGATCGGTGTCTCCATGAATGGTTTTATTCATTGTATCTCTCTACAATACCCTTGCCTTCAAGCGTTATGAACATTTCCATAAGAATTGCTCAGTACTCACCAGTTCAACCACGGTTGTTATTCACATATTGAAGTCACTATGAAAAGTTTTATAACATTCCGTTCGCAGACAAACAATAGTCATTATGTAAATGTCCATAAACCGTATTATACCTGTAGCTTTGAAAAGTTTCATAAAATGTGCTATCACTCTCACTATTAACATTTTCATAAACCGTACTATCCATCTCCCTATGAAAATGTTCATAACATTTTATATGCCTCTCGCAATGAAAAGTTTCATAAAGCGTAATATCACTCTCACTATGTAAACTTTCTTAACATTACGGGTTTTAGACACATATTAGTCGCTATGACAATTTTCATAAAACGTACCGTCGATCCCACATATTGTAGTCGCTATGAAAATTTTCATAACATTCCCGTTCTCAGACAAAAATTAGTCGCTAAGAAAATGTGCATACTATTCCCGTTCTCTGACAAACATTAGACACTTGCAAAATTTGCATACTCTTCCTATTATCTGACAAACATTAGTCGCCATGACAATTTGCATACTATTCCCGTTCTCTGACAAACATTAGTAGCTTTGAAAATTTGCATAATATTTCCGTTTTCTGACAAACATTAGTAGCTATGAAAATGTTCATAAACGTCGCCATGAAAGCATAAAGCGCACTTACGAAACCTGTATATTATATTCTAAGACCAACTTCAAAACCACGAAATTGCATACAATGAAATGTTCTACACGTTGTTTTCGCATCTAAACGTTGAAACGTTGTTCACCACATACATCGTCCGTAGTCCGTCCGTCCGTCCATCCAGAAATATGTTATGACTTCTATTTCTTTCATCGAATATTCTTAATAGTTCATGCATGCATTCCTCTAAGGCTCTACTATCATGCTCTGCCAAGTCAACGCTGATTTCGAGGTCAAGGTCACATACGTTGTCTCTTTACAAAACTTAACATCGGAGAAATCGGTTATAATTTATATTTCCTTGCTCGGATCTGCTTTACGTTTCAAAACGCATTGCTCCAATGGACCTCTACCACCATGTGCCAAAATTAACGTTCGTGCCACCCCCGCTAAGCACAGAGTCAAGGTCACAAACCCACACACTTGGATTATTTTTTGCATATTTAGCGGTACCTTGGCCCACGCAGGGGGTATTCCGTAAGCTTGGCTTACTGATAAATCTAGTTTTTCTCTGGTCCTAGGGTCCCCAGGGTCAAGGTCAAACTGTATTTATTTTTAATACTTTCAATTTTAAATGTTCGTGCTACTATCATTACTTCAACACCTTATCAGCTACAGCCATCAAACTGTATACATCCCTTTACCATGAAATGTAGATGCAAATATAACTATTTAAAAACAATTAGGGACGCAGGGTCCACAGGGTCACGGTCCAACTCTATATTTTTAATACTTTCAATGTTAAGTTTTCGTGTATTATTCATTACTTCAACATCTTATCAGCTACAGTCATCAACTTTATACATACCTTTTCTATAATATGTAGACGAATATAGGACTATTGAAATAAATACGATCAATGTTAAGTTTTCGTGGTACGATCATTATCCCTTTATTATGATGTGTACATGTACATGTAGATAAATATTGGACTATTAAAAATAATGTTCAACATGTCGCCAGCCTTGAAACGCGTCATCAGTCAATGTAAATTTTCGTGTTATATTAATTATTTCAACATCTTATCATCTACAGTCATCAAACTTTATATATACCTTTACTATGATATGTAGATGAATATACGACTATCATCTATTTTTTATCGGGCCCCAGGGTCAAGGTCAAGGCGGAACAAGGCGAGACATTTGATTCCGCGGACTTCTTGTTTGCAATATCTGTTTAAATGACTAACCAAGTAATTAATGTTTAACAAAAATGTGTGTCTAAACAAACATGATTCCTTGGAGTAAGAGTCATGTCAGTTCTGTTTATTACAAGTCTGTTATACAGTTTGTTAATTTCGCATATTTTTGGAACTTTAACGTAGTGACGAATAACCTGCCAATATGATCAATTAGTAAACCTAACTGCATTTTATGAACAAGATCATAGTGACTAATGCGTAGTTTCACCGCTGAATGTTGTTAATTAGTTCAGCAGCAGGGGGAGTGGAGGCGAATGCACCTCTCCCAGTGGGGTAACCGCGGGTGCCGTGCGGCAAGCCACTGCCCCCACTCCCCTTTTCGGGCAAAACACGAGGTCGTGGGGTCGAATGCACCAGCCCCCTTCCTCGAATGTCGCTTGTTAATACAACGGAGAGCCAGTGGCGAGCCCAAGGAGCGTCCCTTGCCGACCAAGTGGTCGCCTCGAACGCATGTCGGACGATGCACAAGTGGCGCTGCGGCTACAAAAAATCTGGTGCGAACAAATCTTGCCCGAAAGTTGTAAGGTGGCGCCGACGGAACTATGGCGCTTTTGCAGTATGGCGGCGGGACCTCCTGCTGCAGACAAGCGGACAAACACATCACGTCCCGAGGCTGGCGAGGAGAGTCCTTCTCTCGTCGGCCCGTCCCTCCATGACGAGTTGTTTACGTCGTCATCTTCCAAAACCTGCAGGTGGGTCTTGGACCGGATCGCACCCTTTAACTTCTGGTACCTGGCCATCTCTTCGACAACCAGTTTGAATTCACTATCTGATATATCGTTGTCGGCTGTTTTTCTTCGACCTCGCAAGATGCTATTCGATTCCAACATATTGTACTAAAAAGAACTGCTATTGCGACTCTTGGCCTCGAGCTTGCGGGCCACGAGTCTGCTCGTCATGCAAAGCAGGCGTGCCCTAGCTACGACCGCACTGAAGGCCACCGCAATCAGCACGGCAATGACTTTTGATAATAAAGACACACTCCCCATCCCGCTCACAAGGGAAGCTGAGGATAGCATGGTGTTCATCCCCTCGACGACATTGACTGCCCGCCTATATCTTTTTGCAAGAACTTTCCGTGTTTCTCCCTCATCCTGGAGAATCTGGTGTATCTCGACAATCCTGGTCATCCTAAAAGATGTCGGGTCAGCCGCCTCGGCCTTCATCATAAATCAAGCTCGATTAACAGTGTCACCACAGTGGAGGAGCTCGATGGATCGGCGATTTTTGCAGCAAAGTAAACAAAACTCACGGCGGAAGCTTTAATTGGTGTGTTCTGGAATATCGTAAACCTTGGTGACGCCAAACTTCTGCTCTACGTCGTTCATGACAAATATTCAGTCGGACTTCGGTAGTAGCATGTCGCTTAAAGTTGACCGAGCAGATTCACATTCGCAGAACCGTCACGGACGCTGCCTTTGTGTATCCCGTATATCTGTTGCTCGCGTTGGCACCAAATGAGTATTCGTGTTGCCCCGCGTAGTGCACCCAGCTACTCTGCCCAAACTGTTATGACGGGCTTTAATCGCTGTATGTGTGCAATCACCGTAGCCGCCTATATGCGGGCCTGTGATACACTCCCCTCTATCCTTCTCATTACCGTCACATCATTGCTGTCTGTGCCCGCGACGGGAACGTCATGTACTGTGCTTGCGCAGAAACTGCCTGGGCCGTATAATCCGGGGTCACCTGCCATTCAAGGCCGCAATAACTGCGGGCAGCGCCTGACCACCCACTCCGTTGCTCGTTTCCCGGATGGAAGTCGCTATTTGTATATTGGTGTCCGAACAACAGCTCAGCCAGGGTCCGGTTGAAGCGTTCCACACTCCCCTGGTCCCGCCGGATGTCCACACGGCCGTGCGTTACAGAAAGTCCATCCTTAATCAGTAGCTGGATCACTTCGCTAAAGCTTGCGCCCGGGTCGACATGGAGAAGCTTCAGCCATCTAAGAGGGGGGGCTCCTCCTATAGATGCGGTGGCCAGAGGCTCAGCCTCCTTGTAGCGAGAGGCCACATCAAAATGGTGAGTACATACTTGTAAGCGACCTCTTGGTAGACGATAGTGAGGGAGAAAAAGCAAATCGGCCTGGTGGACCATGTTTGTCACGATCACATCAAATTCCGGGCGTGGGGTGTACCGTTGGGCGGGCAAATAAATATGTCAGATGGCATGTTTCTTGAACCACGCCCGGGTCACATCTTCAGAGACACCAGCCGTTGCGGCTATATTCTTAATCGCAGCGAGACTCTTCCAATAGTCACGGGATCAGCAGTAAATTCTAGCGCGCTTTTTGTCCATCGTTCTCTATGGGAATTTAACATGGGGAAAAAGAGTTGGATAATCTAGAGGAGGAGTTTGAAAACCAAACAAATTGGAAATTGATTTAGGGGATAACCATGCTTTGTTTTCGATATAGAGTGGTATGTGGGAGGTTGTATGGTCGGTGAATCAGTTTGACGGCGTAGCCGTAAAACTGATTCTCAGACCATAAAACCTCACAAATACCGCTCCAAATTGAAAAACATAGCATGGTTATCCCATTATAATGCACCTAGTGAGCTCCTTGCTTTATGCAACGTTGTATCATATCACGAACAGTGATATTTGTCAATACGTCAGCAGGTTGTTGTCGTCATCGATAACCGCCTCACACCAAATGAATTTGAAGAAATGTAACACAGGCCGAATAATAATCCCAAATTGACATTAACGTCATGTTTGTCAGTTTTGGTCGATTCGTGTTTCCGCTTTGGGTTATACATGTTAATATGGCAGAATGGATAGCCGAAAATGTACCGAAAATTATTTGGGAAATATATATTTTGATTCCCCACCGCTGGCCATTATTTACAAAAGCGCGTATGGTTACATAAATATGTCAAGTTGTAAAACACAGACTGGTAAAACGAAGATTTTATATGCTGTGATTTTTCATAGTTTGTAGGCTGTAATTACAATTGACCAATCATATGCGTGCTGTCTATTGTTGGTGCATTATAATCTGAAATCTAGCTAGATAGCTTGGAAATGATCTAACTAAGAAAATAAGGTACATTTTGAAAATCGGTCGACTATTTCTGAAATTACAAACAAATCCCTATGTTATATCCCCATACTGTAGACATGTCCACACTATGTGAAGATGTATATGGGGATACAACATGTTGGCTTTTTTTTTCGCAATAAAATCAGTATTGGACCAAATTTCACGAAATAAAAAGTAGGCTCATTCTTAAATTTTGCTATAATTTAATATTATCGAAACATATATTGTTTTTGCATTATTTATGCAGCCGTAAAATGTGAGCTGGTTTCGCTACACAGACATTATGTGCATACCCAGCAATGTGAGGAAGCTATTGTTGGCGTTTGGTCATGATGAGAGTAACGGATCAGGAGAAATTCAACATTTGGACTTACGCCCAAAATTATTGACATGAAGGTTATGGTCACCAAAATTAAAGTCAATGTCAGCCGAATGACACTAGCTGGATGGATAGCTATGAATGTGCAGACGCGATTGATGGAGTTTGGCAATTATCCGAGTAACGGATGAAGAGTTATTCAACATGTTGATGTTCGTCCAAAGCTGTTGACACCAATGTCAATGTTACCACTGTGGCCATCACTGTGACGACGGTAATTATGAAGTGTTGTAATGATCCAGCTAACGGATAATAAGATATTCAACATTTGGATGTACAACCTAAATTGGTGACACCAATATCAAGGTCGTCAATGTAACAATGTTGACAACGGATGGGTTGTCATCACAGTTATCACGCTATTGATGAAGCTTGATAAGGATCCTACTAACGGATCAGCAGGTATTCGACATCTGGAAATAAGTCCACAATTGTTGACACTTGGACAGGTTAAGGTTACACATGTAAAGGTCACGGTCACCCGAATGACACTGGGTGGATAGCCATCAGTATAAATAAGCTATTGGTGATATTTGGTAATGATCTAACTAACAGATCAGGACTTATTCAACATTCGGATGTACGTCCAAGCTTATTGACACAAAGGTGATGTGATGGTTAAGGTCACCACAATGACACTACCAATGTGAGGCAGCTATTGATGAAGTTTGGTAATGATCAGACGAACGGATATAATGTGACTTTTACGTCCAAAATTGTTGTTGTCGTCGACGACGACGACACCGTAATTGTGACCGCTATATCTCAAGTTCCACTATCGTGGGTTTGACAACAAATGCCTATTCCTATTCCCAAACACATGTGTTCGAGTTGTCATGATCATCGTGATCATCATAGTCAGCATCATCATCGTCATTCGTTTGCATGTACAGTGCTGTGTCACATATTATACTCACATGATACCCCCCCCCCCGTTTTATCCCCTGTCATATCGAGATAATACTATTATTCACTGAACTCCCCTCCCCCGTGCCCTGCAAAAAAAGCAACATGATACATATAAAGTTTCCTACATTAGCGTAATCCGGACTTTCACTGGAAGATGTGTACTCTGCTTGCCCGTAGATAACATCATGTAGCATGACACCGTCACAATTGTAGAACACCGCGTATATCGAATTGTCCTTTCGCACTGTGACACCACACGGTCGTAGGTTGCTGTCCACCGTAACATGAATCTATAAGTGAAACATATACAAGTGTAACATCCAACCAGCAATGATAGTTTGGCTTTGAAAGTTGACATGTAATGTTTACTGTCATTACCTTTATTTTAGGTTTTGTGATTTTGATGCTACATTTTTTTTCATCTATAGACCACATAAAACAAAACTGGGGTTGGTTCCATTTGTTTTCTATAAGCCATATGGCCGCCATCTTGAAATTAAAAATGGCCGCCATTGAGTTCAATACATTGTGAGATACCAGCCAGTTTGGTTTTCAAAATGGCCGCCATTTCAAAATTGGAAATCCAGTATTTATTTTATATTTTTGAATGCCGTATTAAGATTTTGCATTTTTCTTCTCGTTACACTCATATGTCTTTGAACACAGTCTTCTGAGATTATTGCTCACTTGTATTTTGCTAGGAGTAATCTTTATCTTCAACATGGATGGCAGAGCAGTCCGTCCGAAACTGCCACATTTTGATCAGAACAATTACAATTTACTTAGCTAGTTTGAGAGGCATGCAGAAATACAAGGGTGGAGAAGAGATAAGTTGTCATTAGCCTTGAGTGCTTTATTAAAGGGCAAGGCATTATTTGTATATTCTATACTACCTATGGATTATCCGCTTGACTATGATAAGTCGAAATCTGCTTTATTAAAGTGTTTCGATATAACCAGTCAGGGGTGTAACTGATTTCAGTTACGTTCGAAATAACCTGATACAGTTATTTCTTCCAGTTGTGTGAGAGTTGTCTCCCTTCCGTTATCAAATTGTAGATAACCTATATCAGTCATTTTCAGTATCTATCATTTCTACACAATTTAAAAGGGAGGTAACACAAAATAAAGTGTTAACTTAACTATAGTTTACAGCGTGGTGTTAATTCCCTTGTTCATTTTCATACCAGTTTTGCCATAGCCGTGATAATCATGACAGCGATGCTGAATTGTATGCTGTTTTATCCGTATAATTCGACTACATGTTCAACATGTTGAAATGTTGGGATGTTCATTGAATTGTTTTAACTGTGTCTCTCACTGCTACAGCATCAACAAAGAAAACAAGCATTCTCAAGTCTACGACATGTTCATCGATGTTTCACTCTAAATATATGGCCTGTTCCTCATTTGCATTATATATTACGACTAATACCATGATCATGACAATTAACGTGAATGCATACATCAGAATAGGGTATTTAGATAAAATATAAACGATACACATCTATTCTCTGTTCCACGTTTTGCTGCCGACCAAACTATTGGCCATTAAACACACTAAATGTTAAAAATATATAAATGTAAGTAGTTTTTCATCATTAGTAGTATATAGGGAGTCAAAATGATACCACCTACGGTGGTATCATTTATATCCCTATATACTACCCCCACCACCCCCTAAAAATCAAAAATTGGTTAACGAGGAAATTGTCTCCCACCAACCACGAAAAATCTAAAATTGGTGTCAAAAATACATCATGTTGTTTTCACGTCCAATTGAACATATAAAACAACAGTACTAAAAAGGATTTATTTTTGTCTCGTTGTCATAAATACATCATGTTTTTTCGACGTCCAATTGAACATATGAATAGGTTTATAATAAAATATTATAACAAAATGGATAATAAAATACACAACGAATTGGACGTTTGTAATGACTTTGATGAATTTTACACTGTTTCTACAGTATTAAAACACGGTAAAATGACAATACTATGTGATATCGAATACATGAAATATCAGCGTAATTTATTACGCTGCGATAAAAACGTTGCATTTACAATATTAAACCGGCAATTATGTCGCCGGTATAAGCATCAAATTTATGTAATGAAGCGACTAAATAGGATCGGAGAAACACTAACCGAAACATTATCAAACTAATTTTATAAAACAGTTTAAAATCAAAGATTCGTTTACGGATATGCGTTTCTACGATATCACTTTTAACGAAGAAATTGGAAAATTATTGGAAGAAATTGGAAATTGAACAGAAAAAAAACAACTATTAGAGAAAATGGATAATACAATACAATTGGAATTGAAAGTTTTTAATAACTGTGTTGAAGAAATTTACGAAGAATACGGGGGTTATATCTATCCATATAAATTCTATAAAATGAGAAACACTAGGCGATATCGAATATATGAAATACCAGCGTAATTTGTTACGCTCCGACAAAAACGTTGCATTTACAATATTATACCGGCAATTATGTCAACTATACAAGAGGCAAATACGAACATTAAGACAGATAATGGCGTATCGGATATGAAACTAAGGCGTATTATATAAAACTATTAAAACCCAACGATTCGTTTACGAACGTACATTTCTACGATATCACTTATAAATTTATGTTGTAATCACAACATCAAGCAGACGACAATGTTTCACTTACACGTGTTATAAACATGCAAATTATGTGTCCTACCTTACACGTATATTAAGTGTCCATTTTATAGAGAGATTACACGATTACGTCTTCCGGGATGAAACATAAACACACTGTACTATATACTACACACGTGGGTGTGTATTACACAACCCTCTATCGATATTCCGGAAGTATTTGTTACATTGTGATTGGTTGGCATGTTTTTTATTTTTTTAATTTTACTTTTAATAATTTAGAACGTTATAACCTATATTATTAAATAAAAAATTAACTTGTTATATATAAAACAAATAAAAATAAACGAGTAAATATTTGGTATTGCACAACACGGTTTTAGCTTAATATATGTAAAATTAACAACAATAATTTGTCTGGGGGGACGCCCCATGACAAATGAGCGCTCAGTGCTTCCGTGCAGGCACTTCCAAGGTTGCCTAGACTTTCGACACTGGTTCCTAGATCAGCCGATAGATGGGGGTGTGCTGTACGGGCAGCTATTACACCCGGCTAGCCACAACATGAGACGAGCAAGACAAAGACAAGATAAGAGAAGGTGGCCAGCCGGGTGGGCCCAGAAGGGTTTTGCTGGCGCGGGTTCGAGCCTCGGTAGTACCTAAACTTTTTTTTTTTTTTTTTTAATTATTAATACTTTTCTTAATTAATTCTTTAGAATTATCAAAATTATTAATTAATAAATTGTTTACTGCACCAATATAATTAATTAATTATTTTTTAAAACCACATTTGTAGGGATATAAATAAAAATGTTTAGCTCCAACCGCGGCTCGAACCCACGACCCTCGTCTCTATAGAGTATCTCCTTAACCCACACGACCACGTAGGCTGTTATGATAAACATTACCTAGTGTTGTACAATTATCAATTACGACAATGTTTCAATTACACGGGTTATGAACCATGCGTAAATTGATAGCCAAGGTAAACAGAGCCGAGTGTATCAATTACACAGACGGTGTGTACAGTGTAATCCTCGACTGGATTTGTAATTCTCATTGAAAAACACATGTTGTATAGGTATGTAAATTTGTTTACTGCACCAATATAAGAAAATTATTTTTTTTTTAAAAATTATTTTATAATGGTGCTGTAACATTTCCTCCGACTTTATTTCCAAGTTTTACCCTAAATTTATCCCAATCAGTACACTCAATTTTGGGCATGGTGGCGCGAGCCTTGATTCTTATATCATTTTTTAATTCTTCATATCTCCCCATTTCTTCCACCACGGATTCAAACTCTAAATTTGATATTTTCTTATCGGCCAACGCTTTGGACACCACAACGTCGATGCTATTTTTCTTAGACCTAGCGAGAACGGATATTCTATCATGTTTTCTACTTTTTTTCTCGAGTTTTCCACCCGCCGCCCTAATTACCATACAAAGTATTCCAGATAAAACGGTAATTCCACTCCAAACCCCTGCAAGTGGAATCGTTACAATTGTAGATAGCATTGCAGCAGTCCCCGCACCACTCATTACAGATAAACTTGCTAGAACCGTACTAGATGCTTCAGCTATGTTCGCCGCGCGCTTATATTTGTTAGCGTGTCTTTTTCTATTTGCACATTCTCTAACTAAAATATCCTGCATAGCGACGATATTATTCAACCTAAAATCTGAACTTCTTTCGTTAATTGGATACAGTGTTGGTGGAGTGGTATTGAGAGTTGGATACAGTGTTGGTGGAGTGGTATTAAGAGTTGGATACAGTGTTGATGGATCGGTATTGAGAATTGGATACGGTGATTCGTTCATATTTAAATTTATTTCAATATATTAGTATTTTACAAATTAAGTTCAATTAACAATGAGACAATAGTGGAAGAACTCTCTTGGTCAGCGATTTTCGTAACAAAGTTAATAACACTACCTTCGGAAAGTCTAATTAGATCGTCACCGGCGAACGAAACCACCGACGAACTATCTCCGGCGGGTTTAGTGACTCCAATTGCCCGTTCTTCCCCATCTACTACTAGATTTATCGTGACCTCGCCCACAGGTTTACCATTAGCATTAACCGAGCAGACCGCCATTCGGAGAAGTGTACCTGGAGCTGTCATGGTGTATCCCCCACATTTATTACTCGCTTTGGCACCGAACGAATATTCAGGGAGCCCCTCAACCAATGAGCCCCGCTTCTCAGCCCAAACTGTTATCACACGTTTTTGCGTTTTCATTGTTTCTAACAATCCTGCAAGCCCCCCGATAGAGGTATGGGCCTCAGCACGAATCTTTTTCGCGGTCTCCTCAAGCGTTTTGGTCGTGGCTCTACGAGCATGTTTCAGTTTATCAGAAACTTCAGTTATTTTTCCATCTAGTTCGGTAAGTGCCGCTTCTCTGCTGTGAGAGTCCTCTAAGCGCAACGCATCATAAGCCTCCATAATGGTCGCCTGGTGACCTTCTAGGGCTTTTTCAACACCCGACCGGGAATCTTTTTGAAATTCGGTTATTTTTTCGTCTAATTCGGCAACCGCCGCTTCTCTGATGAGAGAGTCCTCTGAGCGCAACACCTCATAAGCCTTCGCAAGGGCCGCCTGGTGGTCTTCTCGGACTTTATCAATACCCGTTCGGACCCCCTCAACCCCCAACCGAGCCTCCTTTCGAAATTCGGTTATTTTTTCGTATATGTCAGTAAGTGCCGCTTCTCTGTTGAGAGAGTCCTCTGAGCGTAACGCCCCATAAGCCTCCGCAATGGCATCCTTATGGTCTTCTCGGATCCCCTCAACCCCCGACCTGGTCTCTTTCAGAAATTCGGCTATTTTCCCGTCTAATTCGGTAAGTGTCGCTTCTTTGCTGTGAGAGTTCTCTAAGCGCAACGCATCATAAGCCTCCGCAATGGCCTCCGCAAGTTTCGACTGGTGGTCTTCTCGGACTTTATCAATACCCGACCGGGTCTCTTTTCGAAATTTGGTTATTTTTTTGTCTAGTTCAGTAAGTGCCGCTTCTCTTATGAGAGATTCCTCTGAGCGCAACACCTCATAAGCCTTCGCAAGGGCCGCCTGGTTGTCTTCTCTTGCTTTTTCAATACCCGACCTGGCCTCTTTTCGAAATTTGGTTATTTGTTTTCCTAGTTCGGTAAGTGCCGCTTCTCTCTGATGAGAGTCCTCTGAGCGCAGCGCATCATAAGCCTCCGTAAGGTCCGCCTGTCGGTCTTCTCGGACCCCCTCAATACCCAACCGGGTCTCCTTTCGAAAATCGATTATTTTCCCGTCTAATTCAGTAAATGTCGCTTCTCTGGTGAGAGAGTCCTCTAAGCGCAACACCTCATAAGCCTCCGTAAGGTCCGCCTGGTGGTCTTCTCGGACGTTCTCAATCCCCAACCGGGCCTCTTTTTGAAATTTGGTTATTTTTTCACCAAGTTCGTTTAGTTCCGTATGCGTTTCTTCACGACTTTGTGTATTCAAAACCAGGGCATATTCTCTAAGTTGTGATAGTAGACTCTTATGAATCTCGTCCGTGGCCATCGATATAGTTCTATTGATCAAGGCCTTTGTTTTTTGGGTAGTTAAAAAGTCGCCCTCTGTCGGGATGAATCCCCCTTCTGCCGGTTCCAAATTCTTTGAATTTGTCACCCAATCGGAAGAACTACCTGGTCCGTATATACTCATTTTCAATAATGTTGATAATATATAAATTACGAACATGCGTTTAATTCTAAATAATTTTCTTAAAATTAATTAATTTGAAATTTCTAGGACTACCGAAATCGGGTAATCGTTCTTCAACTCTCTCCCTTTATCATCAATATATAAATCTTCAACTCGTGGATGTGTCCCCGATTCCAAAACATTTCATCTCGGGGTGTGGGAAGTCTAAGGTCACAGTCTCGCCATAGAAACAGTCGCTGGCGGGCACAGTTTTCAGTAATGTGCTGGGGGATCCGTCTACCGTGTTGTACGATGTGTTCACCCGATCCAGGTGCACCCTGAGAGTTTTCGTGAAGGCGAAGTTTACTGGGGTATCGCCGCGGTGATAACCCACGGGGAAGACAAAGTGCAACGGGAACACTCGCCCTTTATCCTCGTTGTAAGGGGGTGCAAATTTAAATCCTAACATTGAGGCCAAACCCGGAGTGATCTTTATTTTTTTATCAACGGACAATGTCGCAATCCCCGTGGCTTTTGAGACTGTGAGAGTGACATTATCAGGCATATTCCTTGCGATTAAAGCTTGGACATCTCTGAAACCCCAAAGGCCAGGACGTACTGCGACAGCTGGTTCCCCAAAAGCTACGGGTATGATAACCTCTGGCCGTTCTATTCCTTTGATATCCTTGTCCGTTTCAATGTTTTTCCACCCGACCGTGAAGGTGATTGATCTAAGGCCTACCCGGCGTTTTCCGCAGCAGTTGTCTATTAATTTTTGAAGTTCACAACTCTCTTTTTGAACATTAGTTATAGTAGCAAACATAATAATATCTTTCAATGGATACCAAAGCATTTAGCTTTAACTCTAAAGTAAAGTACGCGGTCGGAGGTAAATACACGCAAAAAGACGTTGTTAACCGCCTGTACACCCAACCGTAACGGTTAGACCGGACAGCGGCTTTGCCACCAATTTTCCTAACAACTTTGAACAATATAGGCTACCCAAGATTACTACGATGAAGGTGGTAAACGGGTGGAAAGCAACACCGATGCAGTTTTGGCAGAACCAAATAAATTTCGATGTATGGTGCGCAACAGCCGGATGTGGAGTTTCATATAAAGACCATCTGACATCCAAGAATGTCATGCTCCGAAGTGTCTACAACTTTCATGTGTATTATACTATTAGGAGGATTCTCAAAGAACTAGGTATTTCACTACCTCAAGACGACGCTTGGGATCCCATTTCCAACGCATACGACCGTATGGCGTTTGAAAGACTGTGTAACGAATTTAACGTTTCAAAAGACGCTGACTGGAGACAGAAAGCATTTCCTACCAGCACCGGCCTCGGGGACGTTCTCATTCGGGGCCACGGGATTTGGACGCAGACTGATTTTAGACACGATCACTCCGGCGACCACATTGTCCGTCGGAACGCCGAGAATTTTGACCCCGCGACGATGACTTTCGGGCCGGAAGTGTCTGGAGGTCGGCACTGCGGTGTCTCATCCTGCATTTGGTTACCTCCGAAACGGGCTCACGTCGATTACATACAGCAGGCTGCTGAGGTTCAGGACGTGTGGGGTACATTTATGTTAGATACGGGTCTAGGGTTCACGCAGGCCGGGGTTACTCGCGTCAACGACTCCATTCGCACATACGTCTGGGCCATCCTCGGCGCACAGAAGCAAACTCGCAGTTCTATACTGGGCACGGGAACAGCGTTTGATGCACAAAAACAATTCTTGGCACTTGTAGAGGACGCCATCTCAGCTAAGGTGGACCTGGAGAAGGCGATCCAGAATTATCAAGACGTTTTGCAGAATGCCAGCACCCCAGTAGACTATGTATTTGGAATAGGTCTTTATATGGCGCCGAGCAATATGATACTACGAGACGACCCGGTTGACGGTTACAATAATCAGATCGTAATCGCCACCGCCAATCAAAAAATCGGCCACAACGGTAACGTGAACACGGATATCATCAAGCGCACCCCCAACATGATCGGGAGCGGAGGTGAAAATTCAAATAAATTTGAAAAAGATTTCATAAAACCCCCAATTCATCCAATCGTGCCTGGATTGGATACACCCACCCGAATTCGTAAATTGGATGCACCATCGAGTCCCCCTAATCCAACCGTAATTGGAACAGGAGCGGAAACACCAATCGAGATTGGAAGCACAACACACGAGGAGGAGAAATTAGGGCTCGTCATCGCCCTCGTGGCGATCGGATTATTTACGCTTTGGTTGTAGGAACTCTCTGGCAGAGAATAATAGGAGACCGGCGATTGCCACGATTAAAGCCCAAGTATTATTGGCGAGCCATCCGACCGTTTTTGATAATATAGATAACAAGAAGGAGAGTAGACCCCCGATCAACCCAGGCAGCGCGGCAGCCAACTTTCCTGCTAATTTAGCCAGTAGATTGGCGAGGGCTTTTAGTTGTTTTTTTATCCATTCTTTGGCCCCACCGGATGGATCTGGTGCTGGTGCTGGAGCTGGTGCTGGAGCTGGTGCAGCACCAGCATTGACAGCTACAAATAGAGACGATATAGATAGAATTAGGGTCGATATAATCATGCTGAAAGCCGCGATGACGGTTATTATCGTGACGCCCTTCTCTCTGAACAGAGTGCGAATACGCGCACCGAGTGTAGTGTCCTCGTTCAGGACCCTCGAGATTGTTTCGCGGCTCTGACTTAATTGACCGGAAAGCGTCTCACGGTTAGTCGAGGCAGCCTCCAATCGAGCTTCTCTTTCGTCCCGCAACGACCGCAGGAGTTTGTTGATCCGCTCGATAGATTCTCTATCGCCCCGTGCTTCCTTTATTTTTCTTTCTTCTAGAGCGATGTGTTTGTCCAGCGCTGAGAGTTTGGATAGGTTATTGACTAGTTCGCCCCGAGTTGTTTGCAGAACCTTATCGAGTCCCCGGAGTTCGCGAAGAGGTAACGGTGGGTCAAACTTCGTGCCGTTTATTTCGTTGACCGTGGGTTCAATCGTGTTAATAGCGTTGGTGGCTACGCGAGGGATCTCGCTGAGCTCGATCGTTTCTATAGTGGCGGCCGTCTTCGCCAGCGTTTCGTCGGTAGACTGTAGGGTTTTTACCATTTGTGTAGCCAGCGGCGCCTGAATGTCGTCGATCACTCCGAGAGCTCGAGCGAGGAGTACTCCATATCGCTTCAATGAAGAGGGGCTGAGGAACTTTTTTGGGTCGTTCTTGTGCGTCAGCAACTTCCAGGTATTGCCCCATTTAACCCACAGGTCTCCTCTTTTAGTGCTGCGGAAATCCAACGGGGCATCAATGCCGCGTTTAGACACCATCCTCTCCCACCGTTTCACCAGAGCATCCGTTTCCTTGGTAGACGCCAGCTCATTCTTGGAGATCCCCTCAGGAATATTGGCACCGCCCGCCCATGTCGGAGTTTTGGATTTGGCCTCCCACGTTTCGAAATGTCTACTCGCCTCGTGCGGGTGCTCTATTAAGGACGTTTCGTCCTCATCATCGATATCATCATCGACGATGTAATCTTCTCGGTCGCCCATAGTGTGATATAATTCGTCCAAGCCCTCTCCGGGGCTATATGGATCGATATCATCATCATAGACCATGTAATCTTCTCGGTCGTCCGTAGTGCGATCGAATTCGTCCATGCCAATATCGAGACCAGCCATATTTAATAATTATTATTATATTAAAGACAAAACAATACAGGTTTAATAGTTTCAATAAAATTAATTATGTCTTCGAGTCAATACGGTCGCAAACTCAATCCATACCGCAGACTGCGTGAGCCCCTCGGGGCAAAAGGCGTGAGACAGAGTGTCGTTATTACGAACAACCCATCTACGATCGACCAGAACCAGCAGCTCTTAGTCCGCTTCCCCAACCTCGGAACTCACGACGTCATTGTGCCGGGTACTGTTCGCCTCGCTTTCACTATTTCGCTAACGTCGACGGACGCGGACCGAACCGTCGTTCAGAACCTGGGTCGCGCCATAGTCAAGAAGACCATGATAAAGATTTCTGGTAATGAGGTGATGTCGATCGATGACAGCGACGTCTACCATTGCTACCAGGACCTGTGGAAGACGGCACAAGAGTGCGAAAATGCGGTCTATCAGGGTATTGACACCAGCAAAAATAAGAACGTAACCAAACTTAGAATCGGGGCTGGTAACAAGGTAGATGGCAACGCGAGCGACAACGCGGTCGCGGGCGCTTACGGCAACCGCTTCTACATCCCGCTCGACTTTGAGTTGCTGGAGAGCCACATGCCCTACTATCAGAGTGCTTTGGCTGACCGCCTCGAATACGAACTAACGTTCAACGACTACGGCCGAGTTATCATAGCCACCGACCTGTTATCGACGTATACGATCGACAATGTTTCGCTGGAGTACGACATGGTCACGATGCCCGAACTCGCGCGATTGATCAGAACCCAGTACGCCGGGCGCGTTGCCATACTTTACGACCGAGTTCTTCGCCATCGCAAGATGACGAAAGACAAAAGCGACACATTGTGGAATATTAATGTCAACGTACCCGCCCGCTCGATGAAAGGTATACTGATGCTGTTCGAGGAGGCTCGGTTCGCGTTCGGTGCTAGAAAAACCGACAGATTCTATAACCCCAAAATCACGAAGGTAGAGGTGACGATCGAGGGAGTCCCCAATCAACTCTACAGCGCGGGTCTTCGCGCGCACCAGCAGTGGGATGAAGTAAGAAAGCAGTTTGCTGCAGGCTCTAAGCGCTCTCCGGAGGTTGCAGCAGTTGCCAAAGACCTGCAGCTATCGGCCGTCTCCCTCGCGGAGTTCCTGAATACCAAATACGCGTTATGGCTAGACATGCGAGCCAGCGACGATGACCAAATACACGGTAGCGGACGCCAAGTTGAGAACGCTAGTGAGGGTGTGACGATCCAGATAACCAAAGAGGCGGATGGAAATGGGCCATTGAACGTGTACTTATATATAATTACAGACGCACAACTCAACATCGAAGATGGTCGATACGAATCAGCGATCTACTAATTCTAAAGAATTAATTAAATATCAATACCAATTCACGATTGGAGATGCTCACTCTGCCATAATATGTGGGCAGACAGGATGTGGAAAAACGGTTTTCATCCTCGACTTACTCGAGGGATCCTACCGCGATGCCTTTCGTCACATTGTGATCCTATGTCCCACTGTGCGGCACAACGATACTTATCAGCGGTGCCCGTGGATATGGACCGACCCTGAGGTATACGTTATTGACCCCAGTGATAGGCTTCACGATTGGTTGCGTGGTTTATACCAACTATTTCAGGGCGAGCCCACCCTATACGTGATTGACGATTGCTCAGCCAAGGCGGCGATGACCAAAAAGAAGGACATCCTCTTCGAGCTCGCATTTTCTGGCCGCCATGCGAGGCAAAGTGTATGGATCTCCACTCAAAAATACAACGCCGTCCTCAAGGATTTGCGCGAGCAAACGAAATGGGTCGCCCTCTTTCACTGCAAGGACCGAGACTCATTCGATGACTGTCTTAGAGAGAATGACGTTATCCCAACGCGCGAGGAGCGCCTGGAGGTTCGACAGATGCTTTCCAAAACTAAGCACGCCAAGCTTCTGCTAAAGACTGATCAACCAACTGCTTATAAAGTTATCAATTAATTAATAATTAATTTTAAGAAAATTATAAAATTAGGAAAATTGCAAAGTAATAAGCTATTGCAATGCTTAACAATGCTTAGCAATTGCTGAATAATGCTGAACAAATGCTGAACAAATGCTGAACAAATGCTTAACAATGGTTAACAATGTTAACAATTTGGTGCTCCGCTGCGAGCTTTGTTGCGAGCATAATGGTGATCATAAGTATCGGGTGGTGCGCTTGGCAATATGTTAAAGTGATGAGACTTGTTAGAATAGTTAAATTACTAATTTTGAAAAAAATAAGAAAAATGAACTGCGACGAACTTCTCGATCAGCTAATGGAAGAAACCTCAACTCCGACTGCCAACAATAATGATCCGACAGAGCAATCGGGATCAACTCCAACTCCAACGGCAGTTGGTATTGGGTTGAGTGCAACGACTCCGAATGAAAATGCGGCGCGACGCGAGCGTCTAGCTGCGCTGGTTGCTGGGGGACAATCGGAGCATTATCTAGGTAGGCGTCTCTCAGTTTGTCAGGTGGATAAGATGTCAGATGCGGAGATTAATAAAATGTATGCGCGATACGAATCCAAATTGGGAGCAGAGATGACAAAAACTCTTGGATCGGCGGCTATTCATTTGTACGCTACCACCGTTAGTATACTTCTCCCTATACCAAACACCGAAGGGTTGATTCACGATCTAGAGACTGACCCTTTTATAGGACACACTCTTAGAACGGCATGCTGCTCAATTTATCACAAGTTTGGAATGTACTTAGCTACACTGACAACCGCGTTGACCACGGGTAAACACTGTCAATTTGGACATATATGCCCACGAACTATAAGCTCTAATATTAATACAAAATATAATTTTGAAAATGATGACACAAGACACACACACGAGAGTGACGGAGTTGAACCAGATTGTTCCAACACAATCGAACCCGAGTGTTACTCCGCCACTGGATGACATACCGCATATAAAAAATCCCAAAAGACAGGCAGCTGGGCGGGCGGCGGCTGCCACCCGAAAAGTTAAAGAAGATAAAATACTCGCCGAGCTTCGAGAGGCTAAACAGTCGTTGCAATCGGGGACGGGGACAGCAAAACATCTGAAGACAGAGCAATCGGGTTCAACTTAAATCCCAATTCACGAATTAGAAGCACACCCAAATTCTTTGAATTTGTCACCCAATACCAACTCCCGTTGGAGTTGGACTGAACCCCAATTCACGAATTGGAGTTGGTTTGTTGGTGGTGGTCTGGCAGTTGTTGGTGCCCTGTGCGTGTGGAAATACCCAAAAAAACAACCAGCCAGTGTTCAGAAGAAAGTTACGAAACACCAGTCATCAACAATGTTGAATTTGGATGCGCCCCATTTAAACATTGATCGCGACCCCTTTTATATGCAATAATTATAACAATGGCTGAACAAGATGGTAAAATGATAGTGAATGCGCTTTATCACGCCGTGGTGATATCGGGTCTCAGTATCGTATATTCTCGAGCAGGAAAGATGGTCTTAGGAGGGCCCGCTCCCAAATTGGACTTTACTGTGAGAGACATAGGGCTCGTGACCTTGGGTGTAACGGGCGCAGTTGGGACCCGAGATTATCTAGTTAAAGCTGGAATTCTACCAGCTAATATATGGAAATAAATGGCTTCGATCGGAATAATGATAGGTGGTGCATTTGTAAACCGCATTGGCGTTCAGCGGTAGCAACTTTATATTCTCGAAAATAGGAAAATCGAACGTGGATGAGGAGCGTAAGCGTCATGATTTAGCTGTAGAACAACTCAATAGCGCAAAGGAAGCGTGGTCGAAAAAACGAACCGCCCATCTGGACTGGGTCAATGAAGAGCTTCGCCGTGAGAATCACGCCGCGCAAACTTTCCATAACGTTGAAGAAGCCAACCGCGTGTACGCGCTGGCATATCCACAGAAAAGTCTCGATCCAATGGATCGCGAGCCACAACTTTCAGATTTCTATGTACCGTCAGAGGCCCAAAAAGACCGCGAGATCGCGTTCATCGTCGTGGGAATGGGTGTGGTGGGGCTCGTCGGCTACTATATCCAATCGAGATTTTAAATTAAATTAAATAATTAATTAAAACAATTTTTTTTTTATAAAAATATATATATATAACGATGTTAGTTGACGAACTTTATTACGCTATGATCGATGTAGGCTACACTGCCCAAAAACATCGTTTACCTGGTGCAAAGAGTATGATTCGTCTGGCCCGAGATTCTCTCGAGACGTGGCGCGAGGACGAAAAAGCGGCCACCCTTTTCGCAAAGCGGATGTTAGATGAATTAAATTCCCCTCTCCTGTTCCAACCCAAACGCGATTGGGGCTGCAGTGAAACTTCCAACAAAGGTTTATTATTAACGACGCAGTTACCGGACGAACTGGCAAGGGCATGTTGGACATTGTCCGATATATTAGAATACTTCGCATACGATGAACACGCGCAAACTTGATACCAAACTAACGCGCAAGCTGTCGAATACATACTATAGCCCACGCGGCTACTGGAAGGGACTCGCGGCCATCAAGAACCTCGCGGCGGCGACCAAGGTTTCAGAAAACGCTGTCAAGGAATGGCTCAAGAAGCAGGCCATCTGGCAGATCTATTTACCCGCGCCTCACAATATTCCGCGCCGAAATTCGACGTGCCGGTACCGAACCAAGTTCACCAAGCGGATCTCCTGTTTCTCCCTCACGATCGCGTTAGTCGCAAAACGTACAAGTACGCACTGACAATCGTTGACGTAGCGAGTCGTTATAAGGGGGCTGAGCCGTTGGCCACTAAAGAGTCTAAGGAAGTGGCCGAGGCTCTTTCCCGAATATATAAGAGGAGTCCTCTCAAATGGCCGAATCTTCTCCAGGTCGATCCCGGCCGTGAGTTCATGGGCGCGGTCTCTCATCTATTGTCGTCTAAGCACAAAGTTTCTATCAGACGCGGCCGAGTCAACATCCACCGGGACCAGGGGATCGTGGAGCGGTTCAATCGAACCCTGGCTGAGAGCTGTTCGGACACCAATACGCTAAAAGAACTTGTAGACCCTCATTCGCGATCGATCCGAGTGGGTGGCCAGACTGCCCGCCGTGGTCTCCGCACTGAACAGAGAGGTGACCAGATTGATAGGTAAGAAGCCTGTAGATGCTATCAAGTTTAAAAGGGTGACGAGCACGCCCTCTGCCGTCTCGCGCGGGCGACCCGTTGGTTTAGAGGAGCAACGGCTTCCATCAGATATTGACGTCCGCTACCTCTATCAACCGGGAGAGCTCGAAGGTGGCAGCCGCCGCGCGACTGATCCCGTGTGGTCTCTGAATGTATATCATCTAGATAGATCTATTACCAAACCCGATGAGCCCGTGCTCTATTATTTGGCTGATGGTCCATCTCGCGGTTTTGTTCGCGAAGAACTTCTTATGGTACCTTCTGGCATCCAGCTACCCCCGATTACTTAAATCAAGAGAGGTTCTGTATGTATTCCGTCTGGTAACACGCGTCTTTTATCGTAGTACGCCGAGAGTCCTAATTTTTGTTGACAGTACGTTTTCATAACGCCGTCTTTCATTTTAAATCCTCTATTTTGTGCTACATCTATAATGTGTTTTCCATCTTCGGTAGTTTCACTTAGTACTCGTTTATATCTATCCCAATTTAAATTGTTAGTTCTCTTGGACATTCCTTTCGCAGAGTTTTTATTAGTTGAATTAATTTTTTCTACGAAATAACACTTACTAGATAACGCTATCGCCCTATCTCCGCTGAATTCCATTTTGAAAAGTCCTGGCTCTCTTTCGCTCCATTTATCCCAAGCCAACCATTTCTTTTTTTCTTTTTCAAACTCGTCTAGTAAGTTAGGTCTAATTAATTCCTCTATCGTTTTTTCACTAACTCCTATATACATACTATCCGTGTCCATCTGTATTAATTCAAAGTCTTCTCTTTTTACGTATTTGTCTAGAAATTCGTAGTAAAATTCCAACTTCTCCAATTTAGCTAGTTGATAAACCGCTATTCCACAGTGGAAGGGGCTCTTTACTGCACACCGGGGTTTTCGGGAAGATATTTCGTACGCATCTCCTCTCTCTTCCAAATCATCAAAGAATGCAGATCTTAACGCTTTGTCAACACAGGTTTCGTCTTGTGTATATGTCGTATAAATATCTCTCTTTTGCCTCTATCATTTTTCCACAACACGAATTGCCTAATAATTTCATTATATCCGCTACTGGTTTCTTATTTGGTTCTACATCGCCTGTTCGTCTTGCGGCTGTAACTTCTTTTGCGAACCATTCGAAGGGTTTACCACTAATATAATCTATAACACGATGAACTCCCGTATTTCTAGGCCGTGTTTTAAATACCATTTCAATAGTGGCGCGTACAGCAGTACTTTGGTGGCCGACATAGATCCCACCAATTTTCTTCCATTTCCTCTAGTTCTTCCAGTATCTTTCAAATATTTTATCATGTGTGCTGGAACCTCATCAACATCTACTTCTCTGTTTATAAAAAGTGGAGACATTTCAGAAAACTTATCTTTTAAGTTGTGTGGAACTTCTATATCCACCTCCGCAAACCCAAACCAGTCTCCAGATAAAACTCTTTTACAAAACTTTTTAATAAATTTAGGATTATGTGGGGTATCTATATGATGTATTGTTTCTTTTCCACACGGCATATCTTTATTTAACGTAGATAAATATAACGCGTTTGCATCATACCCCAAAATAGCCTTGCAAGGTTTGTTAATTCCATTTGATCTAATATTTGAAACACCGGCTTCTGCATAACGTGTAAATACGATTGATGGACCCCCGACTAGAGCGTCTTTCATCATTTCGTATGTTTCTTCTTTTGGTGCATATAGAGCCACCTCCGGTATAACCACCTTTATAGAGTTTTGTTCTTTAATGGTTCCTCTCAATAAATATTGTATAGCCACACCCGGTAGTGTTACCGCATCTTTGAAAATATCCACACCTCTGTGTTTATAAATTCACATTTTTTTCTACTGCTTCTAGGACGGTGCTACATCTAAATCGTTATAATATTTCAACCAATCTCTGAAAGTTTTCATATTCTTTTCTTCGAAAATTCTACGACATTTACTTAATTCTGTTTCATCTAGTAACATTTTCCCCGATAGTTTGGAATACCAATTCTCTATATCAGGCAGTCCTGGGTAATCAAGTTTGTCTGGAGAATCGAACCACTCGTAAGGAAAGAAAGATTTCTGTCCTTTGCAGTCGTAGGCTTTTATCCAACTATCGTAACTTACACCCGGTCCTAGGTAAAGTATTACATCAAGAAATCTAAACTCCGGAGTAAATAGAAATATTGTCGCGTTTGCCCGTTTTCCGACCATTACTTTCTTTGTTGTTGCAGATAGTTCACCTACTAAATATTTCTTTATTAAGTTTATATCGTACTTACTGCTGTTAAAACCTATAACCGGTACTTGCTCTATCGACTGTTCGATCTTAGCGATTTGGTTTTTACGTAAATGTTCTGTATTAAACCCATATCTCAACCATACTTCTTCTCTTATAGCTTTTCCCCTGACTTTCAAATCTTCTACAAATTTTTCTATAAGTTTTGCAGGATCTTTATCACAAATATGAGTTACTGTTCCTGAGAAATTATCTCCTATACTAACACTTACCGGAACGTGCTCAGCTTCGTACTCTAAACTATTACCTAGCGTTTTAAGTAATTCTTTAGAATTAGGTGGGTTGAGATACGCCTCAAAATCATATACTATCTGATATGGATAAAGAGTAGTGTCGCAACCGATCTTTATATCTTTACCCGTTCCCTTCTTTGGAATTCGCATTCCCACATAACTACTAGGTTGAATTCTTTGCTTCTAATAAATTTTTCTCTTCTCATTGTGGATGCGCGTTCTTCTTTTTTATGCTTTGCATGAATCTCACACCCGTGCCAGTAACAGCCGTGATATTGATATACGGTATTGGTTTCTGGACAGTATCCATCTACTGGAGCTCCTAAAATCCATCTTTCACCCCCGTGTCCGCACTGTTCGTGGTGAATGTGAATTCCCTCCCGCTTTTCCACAGAATACATCCAATCGATCGCCCCATAACTGTTAGAACCTTTTGGGTAAAACGCTTTCTCGAACGACGAACGCGGGCGCTCTAAATAATTACCATCACATACTATTTTTGTCTCACCTTTCATACATGTTGGTCCGTGTCTCTTCATATTACTCGCTTTTGTGAATCTCTGTTTACAATTCTGGCAGGCGTAAGTTTTAGATAGGTTTTTAATTTTGTTTTTTATCAGAAATGCGTGATTATTAAACAGTCCTATTGTCATTGGTTTATTACCTATTTCATTATAGTGTGCTAGTACCTTTTTCAACCACCATACGTCATATTTGGTCGGTTGATATACTTCTATACCTACCTTAAAAACCTCTTAAACCTTTTTTAGATCTGAAAAAGGAATTGGTGAAACAACATTACTACCGAAATATTGCTTACTAAGTTCTTCCGCTTTTTCTGTACATCTGTCAGGTCTGATCGTTTTATCAAGGTGCATAGCTAGACACCTGAACAGACAAAGATCGTCATTATACTTATCTAAAGAATACATACCTTTTCTATTCCTCAACCATTCTGGAAGTTCTCCTCCTGCTGCTTCTTTGGATTGTAATCCCAAATCTATTCCCCTACTACCCTGTATTAGTTTTACAAAAACCTCTACCCATCTTACAAACTTCCACTTTGTATTTGGTCTGTCTATTTTATCGGACATTATTCGTGTTTGCTCCTTATCTGACAGCCATTTTTTAACGGTTTTCATTGATGATAGTGGTTCGCTACCACCGAGATTTTTGTGAAATATTAGAGTTTTAGGTTTTCCATTTTTAGTTTCCTCCATATGTTCTAGCTTGTAAGAATATGAATATCTCAAATAAAAATTTGTTTGTTGTTAGATACGGAGCGAGTTTATCGGACATGCGTTCGGACTCGTTGATGTCAATGTTTTTACGAAAGGATAATGTAACTACCCGTCTTCCATTTTCTACCTTTTCCAATGTTTCATCGTGAGCCCCCAATATTTCTTCACCTTTTTCCACTATTGCGCGAACTATAGATTTTTTCTTATTATTTTGTATTGGGCGTCTCAAATTATTGGTGTTTGAAGGTAATTCTTTAGAATTAATTACACTAGCCCTTAACCCAGCAATACTTTCTTTTTGAATTCTTTTACCAACTTCCTCTGCTTTGGATATATCATTAAAGGCTCCTCGTTTGTGGGCGCGGGTAAACCGCTTCATAAACGCCTCATTCTTTGTGGAGTTTATCAGCTTTGTCAACCCCCTAACTCTCAACCGTTTACTATAAGTAATACCTAGAGATTCGGCTTCTCTTCTCAAACTTTCTATTTCTGCTCTAGTTTCGAGCGTTATCATATTTTCTGTAATATACTTTTGTATAACCTATGAAATTTATCTGTTCAATTGGTCGTGAAAACATTAAGTTTTTTTCACGACCAATTGAACATATACATATACATATACATATATAATGGAGTGTGAGACTTGTTGTAAAACGTTTACGCGTAAAGACTATCTACGAAGGCATCTAGCGAGACGTAGAAAGTTTCCTTGTGCCCCTCCGCAATTTCAATGCCCCAGATGCCCTTGTAAATTCGTTAGTGCCCAAACTCTTTGTAGACATAAGCAACTACGCTGTCAGGTGGCTACAGGTGAACGTGGTAGACTAGAGTTGGTATAATTAGTTGCTGATCTACGAAATAAATTAGCTATATCGGAGGAGGAAAATATGGAGTTGGAATATAGACTATTGTGGGAGGACGCATTTAAATCGGAAACTTATTAGAAGAAATTCATCAATTGGACGTCGAAAAAACATGATGTATTTATGACGAGACAAAAATAAATCCTTTTTAGTACTATTGTTTTATATGTTCAATTGGACGTGAAAACAACATGATGTATTTATGACACCAATTTTAGATTTTTCGTGGTTGGTGGGAGACAATTTCCTCGTTAACCAATTTTTGATTTTTAGGGGGTGGTGGGGGTAGTATATAGGGATATAAATGATACCACCGTAGGTGGTATCATTTTGACTCCCTATATACTACTTCATTAACATGATTAATAAACAAGTCAACCTCGCCAAAAAAATGATTTGAAGACATTCCATCAAATATTTATTTTATTGCGAAAAAACGACTTTCCTATGAGAATTTAACATGGGGGCTAAAAACAGATTCGTTTTACATGTTTTTTTATTTGTGGATCGATTTTCAAATTATAACTATTGTTTTCTTATTTACATCATTTCCAAGCTATCCAGCCAGGTTTTGCAGTCAATTTTCATTTTTTTGTTTCGTTTTTTAACTCCTACCTCGCTGAATATTCCCAAATACCATATATAATTTGGCAGGCATGCACTATATTAGAATAACCCGTGACAGTTATTTCGAAAAACTTCCTCAAGTTATGTTGACATTCAACAAAGGCCGTATTTGTTTTTGACAAACATAACCTATACCAGTTATGTGTAACAACTGTCTCACGTTATATTGAAAGATAAGCCACAGCTGGGTTTCACAAATGTGCATAACATGCATATATACACATGACTGAAACACATGTCAAGTTATCTTCATGATGTTGTACATGCAATTTCCATATACCATGACAGGCATGCACTATATTAGAATATCCCCTGGAACTTATTTCTAATAGCTTCCTCAAGTTATGTAGACATTCAACACAGGTTGCATTTGTTTTTGACAAACATAACATATACTAGTTATGTGTAATAACTGTCTCACGTTATCTTGAAAAACAACCCATAGCTCCGTTTCACATATGTACCTAACATGTAGATATACACATCATGCACAGGTCTCGTTATCTTTATGATGTTATACATGCAATTGTCATATACCATGAACAGTTTGATTGCGGCCACATTATATTTTCAGGGCTAGGATAACGCGTGTCAGTTATTTTGAATAACTTCCTCAAGTTATGTTGACATTCAACATAGTTCGTATTCGTTTTTGATAAGCATAACCTACGCCAGTAATGTATACTAACTGTATCACGTTATCTTGAAAAAATAGCAATAACCCCATAGCTGCGTTTCACATATGTACATAACGGGGGTATTCCGTAAGCATCGCTTACTGCCAAATCTAGTTCATATTGAAAATGATTCCCAAGTACTGCCAAAGAATGTTTTTGAGGAGACATATGAAAATTAGAAAATAAACAGCAGACAACAAAAATTAATTCAGCAATGTAATGGGTTAGTGCTGTTAAGTTTATATAACTACATACTTATTATATGATACACGCACCATGAAATTACCTGGCCAAACTATGGAGATTGTGTTTGAATTTCACCCCAATACTAATCCAGTTGTCAAAAATATGAAAATTACTTGCAAAAAGTGAAAACCCTGATGAGACGGCTCATCTGGATCTACACGTTTTGTCAATACCACTATACAGGCATGTGGTGTTGAAAGGGTTAAATGGATAAATTATAACGAACGCTTCAATGTAAATAGATGGCCAAGTGTTTCAGCGATCTTGCGACAGTCAAAAAGAGCAAGGTCGTGCTAATGGAAGGTCATTCGTTTCTGATCACTGACTCAGGCTATTGTGCTGCATAGTGGCTATACTGTTAGATCTCAAACCATTGGAATTGACCCATAGTTTGCGAAAAGTAGGTAATTGTCACACGAATGCCATTGCAGTGTTTTCGATTACCGTGAGTTCGGATCCAATGCACATATACATATCGCATACGAATACATGTACTTTGTACATATACATGTACATGCAAGTGGACTGCTGTTTGACAAAAATGGTTCTTACAAATAGTATTTATTTGCCATTAGTTCATAATACAAACATAATGACAAGAACGACACCAACGGCACGTATCCCATCGCCGTGGTGGCTGGATCACAAACATGCACATTACTACGGTAAGATTTTGGAGTTATAGGAGAATAGGGGAATGCGCATGCATCTATTGAAATATAATATGAATAAGGACAAAGATGCATATGAAGTTTCAAGTGAATCACTCATTTAGAAAAGAGCTTGTAGCAGAATGAATGTACTGAAGTGGGAATTTCAGAGTTATATGACATTGACCGATGCCCAGGGGGAGGGAGCATGCTGGTATGTGAAATAAAAATATGGATGATAATAAACGCACACATGAAGTTTGAAGCCAAATAGTTGTACAATAAAGAAGTTATAAGATAATGGAGAAACATGCACCCATCTACTGGGCGCAAATTTCTATTTTATTTGACAAGGGTGTGGTGGGGAATGGAAATATGGATGACAGTAAACACGTTACTTGAGAATAGAAAAAGGCACACGCATCTACAGGACGTGAATTTCTATTTTATTTGACCTTGACATTTGGGCATGGGAAGAGCATGAGTGTGGTGGCGAATGGAAATATGGATGATAACAAACATGCACATGAAGTTTCAATCCAATTGGTATTAGATCAAACAAGTTATAGGAGAATGGAGAAACGCACACGCATCGACTGGGCGTAAATTTATAAGTTATTTGACCTTGAACTTGGGCATGGAAAGGACAGGGAATGAAAGTATGGATGATAATGAACATATACACGAAGTATCAAGCCAATAGGTCATACAGTACATAAGTTATAGGCGAATGGAAAACGTGACGGACGGACAGGCGGACGGACGGACGGACGGACGGACCTGCGGTATACTTGCAAACACACTTACTTGTGCACCTGTAAATAGTCTGCACAAGACAAAAATGTTGCACAATTATCTCTTGTTCGCACAAATATACCTGGTTAAAGATGGACAGACGGACGGACGGCTTTTGTATCCCATTTTCGCCACTGATAGTCATATGAAAGCAATACTCCGGAGAATTACAAGCACTGGGCACAGAGGAGTCGGGAGCTATTGTGATGTGTAACCCTTCTACATGTGCCATGATACTGCTGTTATCTCTGGTTTGTGGCAGGACTGCCAGCAACCTGGATATTTATCCAATTGTGTGTCCTAATATTGTCTGGGGAGCATGGTTGTTTGTATAACTGACCTGAGCTGAATTTAATGAGATTATTGTATGTGATTTACGTCTTCCCAAGTGCGAACGACCAAGGTCATACTATTACCGTTGTATAAGGTTAATGGTTTAATCAGTCAGCCGTAACATTGCATTATCATTTTCAGATGCTATCGATCACGTTTCAACATTCGTAACCGTTTCCGACCAATTTCCATGAATTCTTTGAAACATCTGTAATATCATACATTTAATATTGTGACGTCATACCATGCAAGTAGTGACGTAATTAGTAAGAATATATAATGAGTAAAATGCTACAATATATTACTTTTGTAATAAATTTAGTTTGAATGATTATCTTGCTTAGAACACTAGTTATCTCTATTTAATGTGGGGACATATTTTGAACCACCCTGCATTTGTTGAGTATTTTCAGCCTCGGCCTTTACACCCATCAAGCTATTTGATTTCAAGTACACTATCAGGTATTTTGAAATAAGAAGAATTTACAAATATTGGCCAGATTAGCGCAGGCGGTGGTGTACGTGTAGGCCTACCAGTAAGGAAAATTGTAAAATGTCTATATTTTGTTGTGAAATGGTCATATTTATTAGACACCATTTAGAAAGAAGTTTCCATTATAGACGCTAGAGTAGTTATATTAACTAAAGTAAATTAGTAACCATCGATTGAAAAACGTGTTTATAATATTTAAAAATAACTAGAGTTGCTTTCTGTGAAATCTGAGACCCATGCAGTGCCTAACTATTAGTGCGTACTACGTCTTTTTTGTTATTATACGTTTTTTGTTTGTTCGCAGAAGCGACATATGTTTTGTAACTTTTTGATTTCTACTCTCGTGTTAATGAAATGTTTACTGCCATCATGTTACTGTTATTGATGTTATATTACAACGTACATTTGTGACCAGTGTAGACCCTGATCAGGTTGCGTATCTTATAATTAAGTCTATCTAAGCCGAACATACTGGTAATTCAATACATAGGTAGTCTATAATCTGACACTGTTAAAGGTTGAGGTCCCTTCTGATAAAATGGTATGTCGTCCTATGGAAAAAATAATAATATTTCCGCATGTTGGTGTGTCAACTATTGTGTGTACTTGCCGCGCGATGCGCTGGTAAACAAATCACTGCATATGTATCCGGTTTATGGAGGTTCCAATGTACAGCAGGTATTGGCGCATTACACGAATTTGGGGCACGTAGTGTATTATTGCAGATGAAAGTGAAACGTTAGCCGTTTGTCCATTGGAAACAAATAATTACTGAGCACAGCTGGAAACCGTATGGTCAGTTTGCAAGCAGCGGCAAGTGGCACGGTGCTAATTTCACAATCGGATACTTGATACACCGATAATCTATTCCGGAAGAGGCATTAGCTACGGCAATTGATAGGGTTTACCGCTGTATTGAAGGCGGAAGGCTGAATGTTCCAAAGTTTACGCATTCTAATACTACACTTGTACAGCTTAAAACAAAAAGATGATCAGTCATCATGTATCGTTTTTAAAAAAATATGTTTATCATCAGAAATATTTAGCCGCATACGGTGTACAAGAGCACAGTAGTGTATAGTCGTGATAATAAGCCAAGCAACGGGTTCGAAACCCTATTAATTTTTAACCTGTAGGGTATGGAGAAACCCCCAAATGAGAGCTGAATATCTACATAAAACTGTAATATATTCAGCTTGATATTAGAACACAAGTCCCCAGTGACATTGACCTCGGTGCACATTATATACGTGTATTCATGACCGTATCCATAGTAAAGAGGCAGTGGCGCAATTCAAATGTTAAACTGTTTTGTGCAATACTGTAGTAGAAATTATATTATATAACCAGCAACTTCCGCTGAACGGCGTCTGCTGCTAGTGATCAGTCATATTAAACGTTTCTATTATTTTAGATGCCATGGCGCGTGTTGTAATAAACTGAACAGCGATTTTGATAAAGCGCCGCTAGATAATGTTATAGTTTATAGATGAAATAATACAGAAATAAGCATTAATTAAAACTGCATAGCATGCAATCTTAATGTGATGACATAAACTGCAGAAGAAAAGTAAACTGTCAGTTTGAAAAGTATATGTATAAAATGTCCCAGCTGGTAATAACGGTTAAATAACGGGTAAATCAGTTAGTGCCTATAATTAAATCATACTCTCGTAGTGGTCATAAGACAATCTAAAAATGAATGAACATTATTGTCATAATACATGTATGTATTTGTTGTCGGACCTCTGAATATGACACGATTGTAAATCTAATTTAGGAATGTAGTATGTGACAATATGGATGTTCATTTGTATAAAACAGTGAAAGAAATATATACCTTGTATTTTAGCAATGAATGTGTTGTTTACTCATATGATATCATATCAAGATTCATGTACATCATACATGCATGTATTAGTTGGTATTATGTATTAATGGCACCTGTTAAGCATATATATCAAGAGTCCGAAAGAAAAACAAATGTGATTTTGGCCATGCGGAATGGTGTTTCGTTACTAAGTAATGCATGTGTGCAATATGAAGATATTAGCTGTAGGCAAACAGAAATTATAGGTGATTTGAGAAACTCTTACACAACTTTCAAAACATAAACAGACAGACATTACAATTAAACTAGTTTCCTATTCTGTTGTATCCCTGTCTATGCACAATTGAGACCCAGTGCCTTAAATAACGTTAATAAAGGGCTAACGTGATTCTCTCCGGAGATCTGAAAGATTGCAGTTTTATAACTGTTTAATTATCCCAATCAAATCATGATGTATATAATCTGATTACAAAGTGGCATTTAGATCATATTATCTGACCATTGGTCAGTTGAGCAGCTATAGCTATCTGACATATAGCAACAACCCATGTGGTTTCACAGTTGTACATGTATGTATTGCGAGCAAATGGTGTAAAACAAATAAGCACTCCAAGAAATGAGGTGTGATTTGAGAACAAGAACACAGATTAATATAATAGATAACTCTAAACTGAAGCCACCATAACTAAGAATACAAATTTGTTTGGGTGTCCGGTTTGGAGAGGTTCTACTCTATGTTCAATTGCAGTTTATTTAGGATACATTTTCATGAAAAATAGTGTTATAACCTGTTTATTTCAATATAGAAGTATAATGTATGGTGGTACCATTCATTTGAACCATCTCAGTGAAATATTTCAAATGAGTGGTGCTAACACACCATGATTATATATCATGGATATTGATGTGTATTACCTGTATGTGGGGTCCTTCAAGTCATTATGTCTCAGATATGCGCAAAGCGTGATGAAGCGGATTACTGGATTACTGTCTGTTCCACATGTTTCTGCCGACGAAAATTTGAATATTAAATGCAATAAATCTAAAAAATATATAACAAAAAGGTCATCTTTCCATTATCTTATTTCATGAAATCCGAATATGTATATATATATATATATGTGTATTGATTTTATTGCGAATACAATGTTCCTATGGGAATTTAATAAGACGTTGGCGGGGGGGGGGGGGGATTTGGTGTCGAGGATGTGGGGGGCGAGTGAAATAAACGAACAATTTAATCAGAAACCTGCCTACTATATATCTGGGCAATATCGGTCAACAAATTCCAAAAATATTTTAAAAAAATCTATTTTAGCCCCCATTGTAATATTTCATAGAAAAATTTAATTTTCCTATCAAATCAATGTTTCATGGAATTTCTTGAAATACAAGAAATGGGGAAGGTAACTTTTTGATGAAAAAGTTCTTGCATATAAATCTTGTTTTAGATTTAATGTTTGTAGTAGCCAAAAGTTTAAGGTCAAGGTCAAATGTTTGCGTTAAAGTTTCTGTCAAAATTTGCGTTAAAGTTTTCACATATCTACTATCTCTGTAACTGTAAGTCAGATTTGCTTGAAACTTTGTATGTTTAGTGGGCATCAAACTTCAAATAAATACACTCTTAGACCATAAAATGCCTCGGCGGGCTCGACATGCGGGCCGCGGCCATCCTCGTTTTGTATATTTAATGTATTTATAAACCATGGTCCGTCACTTCACATGTGGTCGGACACACACCACACCTGACACACAGATGTTGTGTATTGAGGTCGTGTATTGAGGGAGCAACAGTTACTGCGGATTAGATTCAGCCGTTGATTGTTCGGCTCATTCTTGAGTAGGATAGTAATGTTGGTTTCGCCTGAGGCTCGGTGCATAAATGCTTGGTGCGTGACTCGTTTCATAAATCTCATATCAAATGGAAACTCGTTTGAGATCCTCTATTTATGGTTGGAGTTTTCGAGGTATGTCCCGAAAGTGTAATAAATCTGCGAATTCGTCCCGAGTTTTCATTGGCTGTTGATCATCTCGCAGATTAATGAGACACAGTGAAGGAAAACTCGAAACCTTTCTATTGTTTATCATGTTTATGATTTTAACAATATTAAAGAGCAGATTAATGGCGGACTCAGACATTGTTAAAGGACTTAATGTACGTAGTAAATACATGCTATTTTAATCACCTGACGTAACGCACATAGCGGCTGCACACATGTCTATAAATTACAAAATATGTGAATACCCCGAAATCGCCGACTAACCCAAAAACTAGCGTCTCGACCATATTCTAATTATCCCGTCAAAATTGTAAAACAGCATTTAAATCAACTTAATTCATTTAGCCTTCAAAAGGAGATATATTAGAACCGAATTGCATCAAACACACTTTGGCGCTCAGAACATAGTTCGATAAAGAATGGTTTATATTTTGTCACCGACAATGTAAAATTACAGCTTCTTTTCAACGAAATATACTCTCAAAATTCACCGGACCCATCCATTTTCATTCGGAGCATGTTCTGCAAGGATAGCGATCTGCAATTGCGAATAATAATCAACACGACAAACAACAATTGTATTCGTTTATACCTGACTGGAATCACTGGGAGCAGCCATTTTTTATTTTAAATGGCGTAGACTTATTGATGTACTTATAATTATGACGTCAGTCATGTCTGAATGACGCACATAATGGGGTACAGAGCAAACTATTAGATATTAAGGGTCTTAATGGAAATGGAAATGATTTGACATCCAGAAAATTTAATTTTAATAAAAAAACAATTCTATTTTCCGGCGATAACGTTTTTATTTGCGAAATTTAACCGGCACACTGTGAACAATCCCATTTTCAACAGTCTGATCAACCAGCACTGCCATTGGTCAACACTACACATTTTTGTGACCTCGATTATGTCTTACTGACAGGATATCAAATATGTCTCACGGCACCGAGTTTCACGAAACATAGGCACTGTGTTGAGATAAATTACAATATCAACCTCGCGTTAGCCGAACATTCCCGAAACGTCGTGGCCCAGTGGTAATGCCGACGATATTTGCGTTACACGACGTTGCCGTCGTCGTGATCGCGGTTTCTAATCGCAGCGGGTGCATAAGTTTTTAAATTATAGTTGGCTATCTGCTAACTAAAAAATGCGAAATGTTGCAGAAATTAATGAATTACTGAACGCAAAGCAGTATAAGTTACTGAACATCGGTGGTTTCGAATTTATTTTCTTTCATAAGTTACATTTGTTCCTGGCCGATGACGATGTTATCATATTTGTTTTCGGCATAATTAAATAAAATAAATAGCGCCCTTGGTTTATGGAAATATTGCGGATTACCTCCCCTCAAAAACAAATGTCCCCTTTGGCTATCGCCTCGGGAGATATTGCTTCCTCGGGGAGATAAATATAATTTATTCCACTACCAGTTTGAATTACGGGATTTATTTCCCGAGACATCCGATAAAGAAACGAGCAGGCCAGGGGAAATAAATCCTGTATTTCAAAATGGTAGCGGAATAAATTGTATATTACATGCTCCTCGAAAAAATGTGAAATTTGCTCTTAGACCAGCTTATAACGTTGTCACAATTGACAATTTTGACGTTAGCGTATTAATTGTTTCTTCGCCGGAAATGACGTCAAAACATGACGTCAATTACTTCTCGCGAACATCCTTCAAGGAAATAAATCCCTCTAGAATCACAGTAAACCACTGGGTAGCATGTAATATTCCATAATTTTCCCCTCAATAAAATTGACCGTTTGTGGGCGATATTGACGGTCTGCGCAATATATTGAAGAATGCAAATGTGTTTGCTTTTTTTTACGGTTGGTCAATAAAAGCGTCGTGTATGTGAGGTTGGTAAATTTTAGTGTGCAATATTCATTCTGTTTGTAATTATTCTTCGATGTGAATGGTATTCCCTGTTGCTCGTAAGAGCCGAGTAGAAGGTAGAGGTTGCGAAGAGATTTGGTGCACCTAAAATTAATGAACACCAACAAGCTGATTCACCTTCTCAGCATGCTCTGTGACTCCTGAACATAAATTGTTATTGTCTGCTGAATCTACGACGGTTAAAGGGTGCATCCAGCGTAGCAACATAAACATACAAACCAGCGAGTTTATTAAAATTACACACGTGCGAAATAAACTCAAATTGGTGGCCACAGCCATTGATTAACCCGCCAAACGGGTAAACAAAACAAACCTAACTTTCTGATGGACAGAAGCACACACAAAGAAACGCGCGAGTTTTCCGCTATATAACCTGACACAAATAAAAAGTCCGCAATCATGTTACAATACAATTATTTACAGCGAAATGTATGACAGGTACATATCAGCGATATGGAAGTTGTCATATTTATCATGTTTATCCCCTCAACACAGTGCATATGTGCCGTGAAACACGGTGCCGTGAAACATTTTAGATATCCTGTCAATACGACCTAATCACCGCGTATGAATATATGCGGTGATTGTGGTTACCTTTTTTGCATTTCAAAGCCATTTGTAGGTGTTGACGGGATAAATAGAACAGTAGGTTAGTGCCGTGAATGGGAAAAATATCTGACGCGGCACGGAAACGGGATGTGCTCGGTAAAGCCTTGCCCATCCCGTTTCCTAAGCCTTGCCAGATATTTTCCCATTCACGGCACTAACTTACTATTCTCTATTTATCACATCGCCGTATTTCACTGATATTGCTATCGACATCAAATAAACAGCGGTAACGTCTCTGGCATGCGCTATTATCGTTACGCATGAAATAAATATCTATGGATATCCACTATGTAGTGTGTGTATTTGAGTACAGCCGTACCATGCGTGCGTGTATTTATAAATGAGCGAACATAATTTAGGGACCGGAAATAATCATCTGACTAAGCTTTGTTTTCTATATAAAACTCCGCCACTTATTTGAATCATCATTACATATAAGATAAATATATAAATATATTTGAATCATCCGTTTAACGTATGTCGAAACCACCATTGTACACAACAGATTAATAGAGAGAATAAATATGTGTTTTCGGTAACATTTTAAGGAAATACGGTTATTGCTCATGCTATCAAAGTGGCAATTCAAGTTGCGTATCAACAGTATGATAATGTCAATTAACACGTCCGTTAATGGTAAATTAATGTTTATTTTGCCCGAAAATATCATATCTAAAGAATGGACGAACAAAAATAGGTATCCCTCTATTACAACATATTTTTGTTTTATGCTGTTGGAGCCCAGCCACAACCTGTTCAATATATGGAAGTATCTAAAATTCACCATGGACGAATCCATGTAAGTTATGTAGGGTGAAATGGTTAATTGTCATCATAATAATACTCGTTCATTCTCTCAGGTCTCGAGACTGACCGGCGGTAACGGTCTGCAAAGGCACAGTAACTCACGTGTACGTGAGACAGGTTATTGACTATATCGACGATGAGGGATTATTTACCAGATTAATAATGATTACGACTCCGCAGAAAAAAAGGGGATGATGTCTGTACGTAAGGCCAGTGAAGCTCCAGATCCGTAAATGAACACGCTCGTACTGATCAGGAGCAACATTATGAACAGTGTACCCCCATATCAAAAGCCGCATGCGTGGTGTAGTCTGAACAGGATCAAGCATGGTCACACCTTGGTCAGGTATCACGAGTTACCACTTGGTTTATCTCTCTCTTTCTCTCTCTCTCTCCTCTCTCTCTCTCTCTCTCTCTCTTCTCTCTCTCTCTCTCTCTCTCTCTCTCTCTCTCTCTCTCTCTCTACTGGCCCAGATGATGACATAACTGGCGATTTGAACTGACATCTCCCCTGGTAATTCCACGGGACCGTGATCATGATGATATACTGAACTGATGGCATGTTTGGCAACCGTTCCCTTGAGATCAGTACACACTGGTTATTGTATGAAACTGGGAGTATTTGTTACACGGAGGGGAATCGACGAGTTCGTAGGTGGACGTTTTTTGCCCCCTGTATCGTTAGAGCCGGAGGCATATAGTGTTTAGACTGTGTGTCCGTGTGTCCGGCACATTAAGAAGTTCACCGGAGTTTCGAAATTATGTTATAACTTTTATATCCCTTGAAGGATTACTTAAATATTTCAACACAGTACACTTGTGGACAAATTCCACACATCCATGCTGCCCTTAATATGACCTTGACCTTTTGACTATGACAACTTTGAATTTTTACCCTCATTAAGACGTTCGCCGAAGCTTCTAATTTATGTGATATCTTCTATATCTCTTGACGGATTACTTTAATATTTCAATACATCATACTTCTAGACAAATGCCACACATCAACACTGCCCGTAATATGACCTTGAAATTCTGACATTCATACATGTGCTTGTGAATACTTATCACTTTTGTTAATAAACTTTGCCACAGTTTCTCCAATCTGCCGCCGGGCGCATTCGTGTGCCGACAGGCCACGTTTGTTGTTTGGATATATGAACAGCAAAAGCAGCTGATATCAGATAGACTCATATTATTTTCATCACAATTTATTATTATTCCACCGATTTCGAGGAAATAAAGCGCACGGACCGCGCAAAAGTGTGTAAAATCTTCGACTGCTGGCCTCCGAGTTATTCCGCCGAACACTTCAACTCGGAACAGTCATATTTATTAATCTGACACTCCGGATGTAAACAGTTAGTTCGAATAAACATTATAAATAGGTCCCACCAGACTGAAGTGCCACGTCTAATGGGCGTCCGAGAAACCATGCTCTTACACCCAGTGTTGACCTGACAACCGGAGTAGTATATCGTCTCAGTTAAACTTTCAAGATCCGTGATAATCGTCGCAGTAACTCAGTGTTTATATGTGACCAGTCTTGAAGGCACGTTGGACACGGCATGTCTGTATGTTTTATTGGCTATTTAAATGTACATGTCCACTCAGTAGGCACAAACTATTCTTTATCATGTGTATATGAATTAAATAAGTGTATAATTGTTTCACTATTCCACCAGTTCTAAATTTTACGAGTGCCCGCTATACAGGAGTGTAGGACAAAAATAACCCCCCCGAAACATAACTCCCCCCCATGATTTGTGAACACGGAGGACAAAATCCCCCCGTCTAAAATCACAGGTAAGACATAATCCCCCCCACCCCCATAAAAATTCAAGGTAGGACAAAATCCCCCGTCCAGAATCAAGTTAAATCATTATTCAATACTTTTATTTGCACAATAAACATCAAACATCAAGCACATTTAATGAAGTATTTTCAGTTGCACAATCAAACAAGGACATATAATGAAATAGTTTTAGTTGCACAATAAACGTCAAACAAGAATATGTATGTATCGTTTGTACACTTGTATACCGATGTCGGTCCCAAACCATATTGTTTTTTTAATTTTGATGGTCCTACCTGTGATTTTGGACGTGGGGGATTTTGTCCTACCTGCATTTTAGACGGGGGTGGGGGGGGTGTCCTCCTGTGTCAAAACTCATGGGGGGATTATGTCCGGTGGGGATTTTGTCCGTATCCCGCTATACAGATATAATTATTTCGAATATTGAGTTTACTGATAGTGACGCACGTTGTTGAATCAGGCTATTTTCACATGCAAATCAGGCATGGTATTTTTTAATTATTTATACTAATTAAACGCTTTGCCTGAAAAATATTTTCTAGAGATTATAAAGTATGATAATTGCATATCAAAAAATAACTGATATCAGTGTGGAAAGTTATGTGTGATATAAAATGCATGCTAATGCCAATCAATACGTGGGGTAATCATGGTAATGGTTAATGTATGTTTATTTTGCCTCAGATGAGGTCTCTGATATAAAGAACAGTTTGTGCCTACTGAGTGGGCATGTACCTTTAATCTGGTAGATTGTGGCATTTATATAGTATATTATTATACCTAATTGCAATTCCTAGGCGTTGCATTGGTCAATTTCATATCACGTGAAATAGTATATAGGGAGTCAAAATGATACCACCTAACGGTGGTATCATTTCCCCACCCTATATACTACCCCGACCACACCCGAAAAACACCAAAATTGGTTAACGAGGAAATCGTCACCCGACAGCAAATTTATAAATTTTTGAGAAAATAATTTTGAAAAGAGTGAGTCAAAATGATACCACCAAAGTTTGTAACGTTATTGAGCTGTATTGTAGATCCCACCCCAACCACAGTTTGTAACGTTATTGCGCTGTATTGTAACCCCCACCATCAATCAAAAGTTGGATCGTAGTCTAATTATATTGGTGTCATAATACATCATGTTTTTTTTCACGTCCAATTGAACATATAAATTTAATAGGTTAAAACAAAAATATCATAACAAAATGGATAATAAAATAGAACGGGAATTGGAATATTATAATGTCCTTGTTGACCCATATTACTATAAATTGAAAATACTATTCAAAATCGAATACATGAAATATCAGCGTAATTTATTACGCTCCGATAAAAACGTTGCATTTACAATATTACACCGGCAATTATGTCGCCGGTACAAGGATCAAATTCGTGAAATGAAGCGACTAAATAGGATCGGAGGAGAACTATTTGAAGATGATGAAACTAATTTTATAAAACTGTTTAAAATCAACGATTTGTTTACGGATATGAGTTTCTACGAAGAAATTGTAGATTGAACCTAAAATTTATTCAGAATTTTTCTCCTCCAATATAGCTGATTTATTCCGTAGATCAGCAACTAATTCTACCAGTTCTAGTCTACCGCGTTCACCTTTAGCCACAGGGCAGCGTAGTTGCCTATGTCTACAAAGAGTTTGGGCACTAACGAATTTACAAGGGCATCTGGGGCATTGAAATTGTGGGGCGGCACAAGGAAAGTTAATACGTCTCGATAGATGCCTTCGTAGATAGTCTTTACACGCAAAAGTCTTACAACAAGTCGCACACTCCATTTTGTATATATATGTATATGTTTATATATTCAATTGGACGCGAAAAAAAACATCATTTTCATCCAATTGAACAGATAAATTTCATAGGTTATATACAGAAAATATGATAACGTCAGAAATGGAAAGTTTGAGAAGAGAAGCCGTATCTCTAGGGATTATTTATAGTAAACGGTTGAGAGTTAGTGGGATGACAAATCTGATAAAACGCCACAAAGAATGAGGCGTTTATGAAGCGGTTTACCCGCGCCCACAAACGAGGAGCCTTTAAAAACCTCTCACTAGTAGAGGAAGTTGGTAACAGAATTCAAAAAGAATGTATTGCGGGGTTAAGGGCCAGTGTAATCAAACCTTCAAGCACATCCCAAATTAGACGCACAGGCGACCCAAATAAGAAGAAAAAATATATCGTTCGCGCGATAGTGGAAAAATGTGAAGAAATATTGGGGGCTCACGATGAAACATTGGAAAAGGTAGAAAAGGGAAGACGGGTAGTTACATTATCCTTTCGTAAAAACATTGACATCAACGAGTCTGAACGCATGTCCGATAAAATCGCTCCGTATCTAACAACCAATTTTTATTTGAGATGTTCATATTCTTACAAGCTAGAACATATGGAGGAAACTAAAAATGGAAAACCTAAAACTATAATATTTCACAAAAATCTCGGTGGCAGCGAACCACTATCATCAATGAAAACCGTTAAAAAATGGTTGTCAGATAAGGAGCAAACACGAATAATGTCCGATAAAATAGACCAAATACAAAGTGGAAGTTTGTAAGATAGGTAGAGGTTTTTGCAAAGTTAATACAGGGCAGTAGGGTAATAGATTTGGGACTACAATCCAAAGAAGTAGCGGGAGGAGAACTTCCAGAATGGTTGAGGAATAAAAAAGGTATGTATTCTTTAGATAAGTATAATGACGATCTTTGTCTGTTCAGGTGTCTAGCTATGCACCATGATAAAAAGATCAGACCTGACAGATGCACGGACAAGGCGAAAGAACTTAGTAAACAATATACCGGTAGTAATGCGGTTTCACCAATTCCTTTTTCAGATCTGAAAAAGGTTGAAGAGTTTTTAAAATCGGAAAAGGTATAGAAGTATATCAACCGACACAAAGTGGTGTTTGGTGGTTGAAAAAGGTACTAGCGCACTATGATGCACTAGGTAATAAACCAATGACAATAGGACTGTTTAATAATCACGCATTTCTGATGAAAAACCTTAAAAATCTATCTAAAATTTACGCCTGCGATAATTGCAAACAGAGATTCACGAAAGCGAGTAATATGAAGAGACACGGACCAAAATGTATGAGAGGTGAGACAAAAGTAATATGTGATGGTAATTATTTAGAGCGCCCGCGTTCGTCGTTCGAGAAAGCGTTCTACCCAAAAGGTTATAACAGTTATGGTGCGATCGATTGGATGTACTCTGTGGAAAAGCGGGAAGGAATTCACATTCACCACGAACAGTGCGGACACGGATGTGAAAGATGGATTTTAGGAGCTCCAGTAGATGGATACTGTCCAGAAACCAATACCGTATATCAATATCACGGCTGTTACTGGCACAGGTGTGAGATTCATGCAAAGTATAACAAAAGAAGAACGAGCATCCACAATGAGAAGAGATACATTTATTAAAAAAGCAAAGAATTCAACCTAGTAGTTATGTGGGAATGCGAATTTCAAAGAACGGGTAAAGATATAAAGATCGGTTGCGACACTACTCTTTATCCATATCAGATAGTATACGATTTTGAGGCGTATCTCCAGCCAGAAGTTGAAACTACCGGTAATAGTTTAGAGTACGAAGCTGAGCACGTTCCGGTAAGCGTTAGTATAGGAGATAATTTCTCAGGAACAGTAACTCATATTTGTGATAAAGATCCCGCAAAACTTATAGAAAAATTTGTAGAAGATTTGAAAGTCAGGGGAAAAGCTATAAGAAAAGAAGTATGGTCAAGATACGAATTTAATACGGAATATTTACGTGAAAAACAAATCGCCCAGATCGAACAGTGGATAGAGCAAGTACCGGTTATAGGTTTTAACAGCAGTAAGTACGATATAAACTTAATAAAGAAATATTTAGTAGGTGAACTGTCATCAACAACGAAGAAAGTAATGGTTGGAAAAAGGGCGAACGCAACAATATTTCTATTTACTCCGGAGTTTAGATTATGTAGTTGGATAAAAGCCTACGACTGCAAAGGACAGAAATCTTTCTTTCCTTACGAGTGGTTCGATTATACAGACAAGCTGGATTACCCGGGACTACCGGATATAGAGAATTGGTATTCAAAACTATCTGGGAAAATGTTACTAGACGAAACAGAATTAAGTAAATGTCGTAGAATTTTCGAAGAAAATAATATGAAAACTTTCAGAGATTGGTTGAAATATTATAACGATTTAGATGTAGCACCGTTCCTAGAAGCTGTGGGAAAATGTATGTGAATTTTATAAACACAGGGGTGTAGATATTTTCAAAGACGCGGTAACACTACCGGGTGTGGCTATACAATATTTATTGAGAGGAACCATTAAAGAACACAAATCTTCAAAGACGATTATACCGGAGGATGCTCTATGCGCACCGAAAGAAGAAACATACAAAATGATGAAAGACGCTCTAGTTGGTGGTCCATCAATAGTATTTACACGATATGCAGAAGCCGGTGTTTCAAATATTAGAGTGGGTTCCAAACCTTGCAAGGCTGTTTTGGGGTACGACACAAACGCGTTATATTTATCTACTTTAAATAAAGAGATGCCGTGTGGGAAAATAAACTATACATCATATAAACCCAACCCACTAATCCTAAACTTATTAAAAAGTTTAGTAAAAGAGTTTTATCCGGAGACTGGTTTGGGTTTGCGGAGGTGGATATAGAAGTTCCACACAACTTGGTGGATAAGTTTTCTAAAATGTCTCCACTTTTTATAAACAGAGAAGTAGAGGTTGATGAAGTTCACGCACACATGTTAAAATGTTTAAAAGATACTGGCCGAACTAGAGGAAATGGAAGAAAATTGGTGGGATCTATGTCGGCCACTAAAGTATTGCTGTACGCGCCACTGTTGAAATGGTATTTAAAACACGGCCTAGAAATAACGGGAGTTCATCGTGTTATAGATTATATTAGTGGTAAACCCTTCGAATGGTTCGCTAAAGAAGTTACAGCCGCAAGACGAACGGGGGATGTAGAACCAAATAAGAAACCGGTGGCCGACATATGAAATTATTAGGAAACTCGTGTTGTGGAAAAATGATAGAGGCAACTGAGAGACATTTAAATACGACATATACACGAGACGAAACCTGTGTTGGCAAAGCATTAAGATCCGCGTATTTTGATGATTTGGAAGAGACAGGAGATGCGTACGAAATATCTTCCCGAAAACCCAGGTGTGCAGTAAAGAGACCCTTCCACTGTGGAATAGCGGTTTATCAACACGCTAAATTGAGAATGTTGGAATTTACTACGAATTTCTAGACAAATACGTAAAAAGAGAAGACTTTGAATTAATACAGATGGACACGGATAGTATGTATATAGGAGTTAGTGGAAAAACGATACAGGAATTGATTAGACCTAACTTACTAGACGAGTTTGAAAAAGAAAAAAAATTGTTGGCATGGGATAAATGGAGCGAAAGAGAGCCAGGACTTTTCAAAATTGAATTTAGCGGAGATAGGGCGATAGCGTTATCTAGTAAGTGTTATTTCGTAGAAAAATTTAATTCAATTAACAAAAACTCTGCGAAAGGAATGTCCAAGAGAACTAACAATTTAAATTGGGATAGATATAAACGAGTACTAAGTGAAACTACAGAAGATGGAAAACACATTATAGATGTAGCGCAAAATAGACGATTTAAAATGAAATACGGCGTTATGAAAACGTACAGTCAACGAAAATTAGGACTCTCGGCGTACTACGATAAAAGACGCGTGTTATCGGACGGAATACATACGGAACCTCTTTAATTAATTTTAAGAAATCTAAAGACTCTGACGATCCGGGGGTAACTGTGTGTCAGAAGGCACCACGAGAAGTTCTACGCGAACAAACCCTCGAGATGGCCCATCATCCAAATAGTAGAGCACGGGCTCATCGGGTTTGGTAATAGATCGATCTAGATGATATACATTGAGAGACCACACGGGATCAGTCGCGCGGCGGCTGCCACCTTCGAGCTCTCCAGGTTGATAGAGGTACCGGACGTCAATATCCGATGGAAGTGCAATCGGCGATTGCTGCTCCTCTAAACCAACGGGTCGCCCGCGCGAGACGACACAGGGCTTGCTCGTCACCCTATTAAACTTGATAGGATCTACGGCTTCTTACCTATCAATCTGGTCACCTCTCCGTTCAGTGCGTAGATCACGGCGGGCAGTCTGGCCACCCACTCCGTCGATCGCGAATGAGGGTCTACAAGTTCTTTGGCATATTGGTGTCCGAACAGTCTCTCAGCCAGGGTTCGATTGAAGCGCTCCACGATCCCCTGGTCCCGGTGGATGTTGACGCGGCCGCGTCTGACATAAACTTTGTGCTTAGACAATACATGAGAGACAGCGCCCATGAACTCGCGGCCGGGATCGACATGGAGAAGATTCGGCCATTTGAGAGGACTCCTCTTATATATTCGGGAAAGAGCCTCGGCCACCTCCTTAGACTCTTTAGTGGCCAAGGCTCAGCCCCCTTATAACGACTCGCTACGTCAACGATTGTCAGCGCGTACTTGTACGTCTTGCGACTAACGCGATCGTGAGGGATAAACAGGAGATCCGCTTGGTGAACTTGGTTCGGCACCGGCACGTCGAATTTCGGGCGCGGAATATTGTGAGGCGCGGGTAAATAGATCTGCCAGATGGCCTGCTTCTTGAGCCATTCCTTGACAGCGTTTACGGATACCTTGGTCGCCGCAGCGAGGTTCTAGATGGCCGCGAGTCCCTTCCAGTAGCCGCGTGGGCTATAGTACGTATTCGCCAGCTTGCACGTTAGTTTGGTATCAAGTTTGCGCGTGCTCATCGTATGCGAAGTATTCTAATATATCGGACAATCTCCAACATGCACTCGTCAGCTCGTCCGGTAACTGCGTCGTTAATAATAAACCTTTGCTGGAAGTACAATCGCGATTGATTTTGGAGGTTAAGTTCTGAAGGAACTCGGAAGAATCCAATCCCCCAGGATTGGTGGGGCAATCTAACATCCGCTTAGCGAAAAGGGTGGCCGTTTTTTCGACCTCGCGTCTCGAGAGAATCTTGGGCCAGACGGATCATACCCTTTGTGCCAGCTATACGGTGTTTAAGGGCCGTGTAGCCTACATCGATCAAAGCGTAATAAAGATCGTCAACTAACATCGTTATATATATATATTTAAACAAGTTCAATTGCTTATTTCAGTCTCGATTGAATATATAGTAGCTGACGAGACCCGTCGCAGCCATTCCCACGACGATGAACGCGATCTCGCGGTCTTTTTCTGCCTCTGACGGTATATAGAAATCTGAAAGTTGGGGCTCACGATCTAGTCCCAATTTCATTGGATCGAGACTTCTCTGCTGATATGCCAGCGCGTACTCGCGGTTGGCTTCTTCAACGTTCTGGAAAGTTTGCGCGGTGTGATTCTCGCGGCGAAGCTCTTCGTTGACCCAGTCCAGATGGGCGGTTCGTTTTTTAGACCACGCTTCCTTTGCGCTATTGAGTTGTTCTACAGCTAAATCGTGACGCTCGCGCTCCTCATCCGCGTTCGAGTTTTGTAGTTTAGAGAATAGAAAGTTGCTGCCGCTGAACGCCAATGCGTTCACGAGCGCTCCTCCTACTATTATTCCGATCGTAGCTATTTTATTTCCATATATTAACGGGTTGAATTCCAGCTTTAATTAGATAATCTCGGGTCCAAACTGCGGCAGCTACATCTAAGGTCACGAGCCCTACGTCTCTCGCAGTAAAGTCCAATTTGGGAGCTGACCCTCCTAGGGTCATCTTTGATAGTCGAGCTTACCCGATACTGAGACCCGATATCACCACGGCGTGAGAAAGCGCATTCACTATCATTTTACCATCTTGTTCAGCCATTATTGCATATAAAAGGGATCGCGTTTAATGTTTAAATGGGGCGCATCCACCAACACTGTTGAACGCGATTGGATTGGAACCGCATCCAACAGTGTTGGGGGGTGTTTTTTCAATTTCAACCTTGTTGGTGATAGGGGGGGGGGACCTGTTGTTGAAACGGTAAAGCACATACAGGGTGCCCACAACCGACAGACCACCAACAACAACACACGGGATCCAATCAGTTGGAGCAATCGGTTCCAATCCAATCGCGATTGGGGGAGAAACAGCTGCCACCGGGTGTTTTGCCGTCTCTGTCTCCGATTGCAACGACCGTTTGGCCTCTCGAAGCTCGGCGAGTATTTTATCTTGTTTAGCTTTTCGTTTGGCAGCCGCTGCTCGCCCAGCCGCCTGTCTTTTGGGATTTTTTATATGCGGTATGTCATCCAGTGGCGGAGTAACACTCGGGTTCGATTGTGTTGGAGCAATCGGGTTCAACTCCGTCACTCTCGCAGGTGCGTCTTGTGTCATCATTTTCTGAGCTTATAGTTCGTGGGCATATATGTCCAAATTGACAGTGTTTACCCGTGGTCAACGCGGTTGTCAGCGGAGCTAAGTACATTCCAAACTTGTGATAAATTGAGCAGCATGCTGTTCTAAGAGTGTGTCCTATAAAAGGGTCGGTCTCTAGATCGCGAATCAACCCCGCGGTGTCTGGTATAGGGAGAAGTATACTAACGGTGGTAGCGTACAAATGAATAGCCGCCGATCCGAGAGTTTTTGTCATCTCCGCACCTAATTTGGATTCGTATCGCGCGTACATTGTATCGACCTCTGCATCTGACATCTTATCCACCTGACAAACTGAGAGACGCCTACCGAGATAATGATCCGATTGTCCCCCAGCAACCAGCGCAGTCAACCGCTCGCGTCGCGCCGCGTTTTCATTTTCTTTCAGGACCGTATCGGCAGCCGTGTCGGCAGTCGTGCTGACAGGTGTTCGTACAGTTTCAGTCGTGTCGGCAGTCGGAGCGACTGTTTCTTCCATTAGCTGATCGAGAAGTTCGTCCAAGTTCATTATTGTTATTGCTCAGTAATTGTTCAGCATTTGTTCAGCATTTACTCAGCAGTTACTAATTAATTACATTATAAGCAGTTGGTTGATCAGTCTTTAGCAGAAGCTTGGTGTGTTTAGTTTCCGAAAGTATCTGTCGAACCTCCAGGCGCTCCTCGCGCGTTGGGATAACGTCGTTCTCTCTAAGACATTCATCGAATGAGTCTCGGTCCTTGCAGTGGAAGAGGGCGACCCATTTCGTTTGCTCGCGCAGATCCTTTAGGACGGCGTTGTACTTCTGAGTGGAGATCCTTACGCTTTGCCTCGCATGGCGGCCAGAAAATGCGAGCTCGGAGAGCATGTCCTTCTTTTTGGTCATCGCCGCCTTGGCCGAGCAGTCGTCAATCACGTATAGGGTGGGCTCTCCCTGGAATATTTGATAGAAGACACGCAGCCAACCGTGAAGCCTGTCGCCGGGGTCAACGACGTATACCTCAGGGTCGGTCCATATCCACGGGCGCCGCTGATAAGTATCGTTGTGCCGCACAGTGGGACACAGGATCACAATGTGACGAAAGGCATCGCGGTATGAGCCCTCGAGTAAGTCGAGGATGAAAACCGTTTTTCCGCATCCTGTCTGCCCACATATTATGGCAGAGTGGGCATCTCCAATCGTGAATTGGTATTGATTGCTAAAATTAGTATAAAGCTGAGACGTACCGACCATCTTCTATATTGAGTTGCGCGTCCGTTATTATATATAAGTACACGTTCAATGGCCCGGCTCCATCCGCCTCTTTGGTTATCTGGATCGTCACACCCTCGCTAGCGTTCTCAACTTGACGTCCGCTACCGTGCATTTGGTCGTCGTCGCTGGCTCGCATGTATAGCCATACAGCGTATTTGGTAGTCAGAAAATCCGAGAGGGAGACGTCCGAGAGCTGCAGGTCTTTGGCAACCGCGGCAACCTCCGGGGAACGCTTAGAGCCGGAAGCAAAATGTTTTCTTACTTCGTCCCACTGCTGGTGCGCGCGAAGACCCGCGCTGTAGAGTTGATTGGGTACTCCCTCGATCGTCACCTCTACCTTCGTGATTTTGTGGTTATAGAATTTGTCGGATTTTCTAGCCCCAAGCGCGAACCGACCCTCCTCGAACATCAGTATACCTTTCATCGAGCGGGCGGGTACGTTGACATTAATATTCCATAATGTGTCGCCTTTGTCTTTCGTCATCTTGCGGTGGCGAAGAACTCGGTCGTAAAGTATGGCAACGCGCCCGACATACTGGGATCTGATTAATCGCGCGAGTTCGGGCATCATGACCATATCGTACTCCAGCGACACATTGTCGATCGTATACTTAGATTTCATGTCAGTTGCTATGATAACTCGGCCGTAGTCGTTGAACGTTAGTTCGTATTCGAGGCGGTCCTCCAAAGCACTCTGATAGTAGGGCATGTGACTCTCCAGCAACTCAAAGTCGAGCGGGATGTAGAATCGGTTGCCGTAAGCGGCCGCGACCGCGTTGTCGTTCGCGACGTTATCTGCCTTGTCACCAGCCCCGATTCTAAGTATGGTTACGTTCTTATTTCGACTGGTGTCAATACCTTGATATACCGCGTTTTCGCCCTCTTGCGCCGTCTTCCACAGGTCCTGGTAGCAATGGTAGACGTCGCTGTCATCGATCGACATCAACTCATTACCAGAAATCTTTATCATGGTCTTCTTGACGATGTCGCGACCCAGGTTCTGAACGATGGTTCGGTCCGCGTCAGTCGACGTCAGCGAAATAGTTAAAGCGAGGCGAACAGTCCCCGGCATAATGACGTCGCTAGCTCCGAGGTTGGGGAAGCGGACTAAGAGCTGCTGGTTCTGGTCGATCGTCGATGGGTTGTTCGTAATAACGACACTCTGTCTCACACCTTTTGCCCCGAGGGGCTCACGCAGTCTGCGATATGGATTGAGTTTGCGACCGTATTGACTCGAAGACATAATCTATTAAACCTGTATGGTTTTGTCTTTAATATAATAATAATTATTAAAGATGGCTGATTACGAGGCTGACATGGATGAAATCGGCAGAGACGATTACCGAAATGATGAGGATGATGATGATGATGACGAAACACCCTTCATAGAGACTCCAGTTCCAATCCAATCGCAATTGGGGGAAATAGGTGGCGCTACCAGCAGCGTTGGCCTAAGTCGGGAATTACTCGAGTCAGCTGTAAACGACTACTACAAACATTGGCTATATAAAGGTTTGGTCCCATCTGTCGGCCGCGACTACTCCAATTTCGAATTGGATCTGAACGGTAGATTGCGACTAAAAGCATCAAATATCCCAATCGTCAACATGAAGACCGGAAAACCCCTAGCGCTGAGCACCATTGCCGGAAATCGGGGCGGTGGAGAAATCATAAGGAGCGAACTAGGATTCGTAGATTGGAAGAAGGGTAAACAAATTATGCCGGCCCGCGCTGTAGAGGCCCTCACGTCTACCGACGAAACGATGGCGAAGACAGCCGCCGCGATAGAAACTGTCGAGCTCAGCGAGATCCCTCGTGTAGCCACTGACGCTATTAACACGGTGGAGACCACGTTCAGCGAAAACAAAATACTCAACGATCACCCACCGTTACCTCTTCGCGAACTCCGTGGACTCGATAAGGCTCTGCAAAAGGTCCGGGGCGAATTGGTCCTTAACCTCTCCAAACTCACGGCGCTGGATGAACATATCGCGATAGAAGAAAGAAAACTAGAGGAAGCCCGTGGCGATAGAGAATCTGCCGAGCGGATCACCGAACGAATGCGGTCGTTGCGGAATGAAAGAGAAGCTCGCTTGGAGGCTGCCTCGACTAACCGTGAGACACTCCGCACCCAAATGAGGCGGATCCGCGAAACAATCTCGAGGGTCCTGCACGAGGAGACTACACTCCGTGAGCGTCTTCGCACTCTGTTCAGAGAGCAGGGCATCACGATAGCAAGCATCCTAGTTGCTATCGGCATGACTATATCGTCTCTAGTTCTATCTATCACGGGTGGTTCGGCACCAGCACCCGGGCCAGCACCCACACCACCACCCGCGCCATCCGGTGGAGCCAAGGAGTGGGTAAAAAAACAACTAAAAGCCCTCGCCAGTCTCCTGGCTAAATTAGCCGGAAAGGCGGCTGCCGCGCTGCCTGGATTGATCGGGGGTCTCGTCTCATACTTGTTATCTATATTATCAAAAACGGTCGGATGGTTTGCCAATAATGTTTGGGCTCTAATCGTGGCAATCGCCGGTCTCCTACTTGTAGCCTCCCGAGAGTTCCTAAATCCAAAGCACAAATAGTTCGACCGCCACGAGGGCTAAGACTAGCCCTAAGTTCTCCTCCTCGTGGGTTGTGACACTATTTCCCCCTGTTCCAATCCAATCGCGATTGGGGGAACTTGCTGGTCCTATTGCAGAGGGTGAAACAGGAGCGGAACTCGGTGGAACACTGGGTTCAAATGAACTTGATGGGGAGCCCAATTAGTGCATTGGGATTGGTGGGGTGGGTGCTTGCGGTTTTATGAAATCGTTTCCACTGTTGGGGGTGCGCTTGATGATATCCACGTTCACGTTCCCGTTGTGGCCGATTTTTTGATTGACGGTGGCGATTACGATCTGATTATTGTAACCGTCAACCGGGTCGTCTCGTAGTATCATATTGCTCGGTGCCATATAAAGACCTATTCCAAATACGTAGTCTACTGGGGTGCTGGCATTCTGCAAAACGTCTTGATACTGCTTGATCGCCTTCTCCAGGTCCACCTTAGCTGAGATGGCGTCCTCTACAAGTGTCAAGAATTGTTTTTGCGAGTCAAACGCCGTTCCCGTGCCTAGTATAGAACTGCGTGTTTGCTTCTGTGCGCCGAGGATGGCCCAGACGTATGTCCGAATGGAGTCGTTGAGGCGAGTAACACCAGCCTGCGTGAACCCCAAACCCTTATCTAACATAAATGTACCCCACGCGTCCTGGACCTCAGCAGCCTGCTGTATGTAATTTATGTGAGCTCGTTTCGGAGTTCAAAATTCCCGGCGTTCCGACTGACGATGTGGTCACCAGAGTGATCGTGTCTAAAATCAGTCTGCGTCCAATACCCGGACTGGCCCCGAATGAGAACGTCCCCGAGGCCAGTGCTGTTAGGAAATACTTTCTGTCTCCAGTCCGCATCTTTTGAAACGTTAAATTCGTTACACAGTCTTTCGAACGCCCTATGATCGTATGTGTTGGAAATGGGATTCCATGCGTCATCTTGAGGTAGTGGAATACCTAGTTCTTTGATAATCCTCCTAATGGTGTAATACGCGTGAAAGTTGTAGACACTTCGGAGCATGACATTCTTGGATGTCAGATGGTCTTGATGCGAAACTCCACATCAGGCCGTTGCACACCATACGGCGAAGTTGAGCTGATTCTGCCAAAACTGCATCGGTGTTGCTTTCCACCCGTTCACGGCCTCCATCGTAGTAATCTTGGGCAGCCTATATTGTTCAATGATGTCGGGAAAATTGGTGGTAAAGCCACTTTTCTGTCTAACTGTTACAGTTGGGTGTACAAGGTGGTTAACAACGTCTTTTTGCGTGTATTTACCTCCGACCGCGTACTTTGCATTAGAGTTAAAGCTATTTGCTTGGGTATCCATTGAAAGATATTATTATGTTTGCTACTATCACTAATGTTCAAAATGAGAGTTGTGAACTTCAAAAGTCAATCGACAACTGCTGCGGAAAACGCCGGGTAGGCCTCAGATCAATCACCTTCACAGTTGGGTGGGAGAGTGTGGGGAAGAGCGAATGGTTTGCCTATGTGAAGGATAGACAACAAGTAGGTGTAAAGCTGCCTGCCGGACAGCTCAAAGATTTTGTCACCTCAGAGCTTGACGGTAAAGTCAACCTCACAGTATCGAAGGCTACCGGGCTCGCAACAATGATCATCGGCCAAGACAGCCGGATAAGGATCTCCCAGGATTTGGCTGTGCGGCTAGGTTTTAGAGAGACATACTCCGCTAATAGAGGCTTGTTTGACCCGGGTGAGCACATCGGTGATAACCCGGTGGACTTCACCTTCACAAAAACTCTCAGAGTGCACCTGGATCAGCTGAACACATCGTACAACACGTTAGACGGAGCTCCCAGCACATTACTAAAAACTGTGCCCGCCAGTGACTGTTTCTATGGGGAGACTGTGACCTTAGACTTCCCACACCCCGAGATGAAAGTTTTGGAATCGGGACACATCCATGAGTTGAAGATTTCTATTCTTGATGATCAAGCGAGAAAGTTGAATAACTATTACCCGATTTCGGTCGTTCTCGAAATAACCGATTAAACATAATATATATACATATTAATCATGAGCATATACGGTCCAGGTAGTTCCAACTTAGAACGGGACGTTCCCGTCGCGGCCGCAGCATACGATGAAGCCGCAATGAGAAGGTTGGAGAGGGGTGTATCACAGTCCCACACAGTTTTAACTAGGGCGGTTGCACAAATGGGAAAATTGCAAGCTAGCAGACACGTCATAACAGTTTGGGCCGAGGAGCGGGGTTCACTAAGCGAAGGGGCCTACGAATATTCATTCGGTGCCAACGCGAGCAACAGATACGGGGGATACATGGCAGTGTCTGGGACGATTTTTCGAATGGCGGTCTGCTCGGTCGACTTTCGCGGACACGCCACTGATGAAGTCCGAGTGAATATCGTCCTGAATGGTGTAGAACAGAATATTGGCATCACCAAGCACGCGGGGCAGAGGTCAGGGTTTACTATATTCGATGATGACAATACAATTAAAGTTTCGACAGGTAGTGTTATTAACTTTGTTACAAAAATTGCTGCCCAATCAGCTTCCTCCACTATTGTTACACTGTTAATACAACTTGATTTATGATGAATGATGAGAAACTATATCCGCACTTACCTTCGGGGACGGCCGACCCGGCATCCTTTAGGATGACCAGGATCGTCGAGATACAACATATTCTACAACACGAGGGAGAGACGCGGACGGGTTATGCGAAGAAATATAGGCGGTCAGTCAATATATTAGAGGGGGTGAGCACCGCGTTAGCCTCAGCATCCGTTATAAGTGGGGTGGGGAGTGTGTCTTTATTGTCAACAGTTGTCGCTGCACCGGTCGAGGCGACCTTGAGTGCTGTAGCGGCGGGGGCGGGGACTGTTTTGCATGACGACCAGACTCGTGGGCCGAAAACTAGAGGCCAAGAGTCGAAAGCACGATCGAATCGCGGTTCTCGCGAGATCTAAGACAAACATTATCGACGTTATCGTGTCGAAAGCGATAGCCGACAACGATATATCAGATAGCGAGTTCAAAATGGTCGTCGAAGAGATGGTCAGATACCAGGAGTTAAAGGGTACTATCCGGTCCAAGGCTCAACAACAAATTCTCGCGGACGAAGATGTAAAACAACTCGTTATGGAGGGGAGGGCCGACGAGAGAAACAATCTCCTCTCCCGTCTCGGGACGTGATATGCTTATTCGCGTGTCTACAGCGACATCAGGATATTCCTCCACCATACATTCCAGCTGTTCCGGCGGCCCCTCCATACGGAACATAAAAAAGGGCCCCGTTGCGACACCCACTGACCACCATACATTTCTATAACCGCGTATCGATATACTTTGTGGTTTTTATTTGTTTTCTTATATTAATTAAGTTTATAATTTTCTTAAAATTAATTAATAATAATTTTTACTAAACTAATTATCAAATTAATAAAATAACGAACCATCCCGGAAATTCGTGAACCTCGCTAAGTGTTTATAAATAATTATAATTTGCACACCATTTTTATGTTGTATAGGAAAGTGATGAGTATATATACGTTTGTAAGCCTTACACCAATTGGTCTCATTTCGTGTGTGCCATGTTAGTTTAAACATATTTTATTTGCATATTATTTACAATGGTACAAGGCGACAATGGAATTTACAATGATATATACAAATGGGATTGGATTGAAAGCAAGCTTATTTAAATCCTCTCCCTACATGTGACTTTTCATCACCGGATGATGAGACCAGATCGTTCTGTCGCGGTTTAATAAAGGTTTATAATTGGTGAACATAACTGGTTTCAGCACCCGGTGATTCCGGTAAGTGTACGTTGTTTGTCAATATGTAAATATTCATGTAATAAACTATTTATGAAATGAAATAGATGAAATAATGAAACAAGAGAATAGTGTGTACAGTTGTATACACAATGCAGAAAACATCTTGACCAGTTTTGATAGAAAAAATATGTTGAAGCCCCAACGGAAGCCACGGTTGCCACCCTCACATCGACCAATACACAGCCCACTCTACTCCAACCACGACAGTGGGTGTACGTTAGCAGACGTTGGTACATGATCACGAAAAGCGGCCGGTACTTTGTATATATGTTCTAACACATGCAAATATAGATTCATTGTCGGTAGGATCAAGTTCGGTGTTGCCGTAGAGTAATATATGTAGTGTCGGTTGGCAGAGAATTTGAACATCGTTCATTAGTTGTTCGCGGTTTATTGTGTAACGGGTACATGTGAAAAAATAGTGGTTTGCATCCTCGACCTGTCCGCAAGTACAGTTCGGGGAATCGACAATGTTTTTACGATATAAATCGTGGTTTAGAGCATTTCATTTTGTCCTTAGACGTGTGTGTAGCACTTGGAGATACCGAGAACCATTGTAGTAATAGCTTGGGACTTTGCCGGTACTGATTTTTATTTTGGTTTTGAAACAATTAAGTGATTTTGCGTTTCGTGTATCGTTAGGAAGAGAGTTCCACTCGCGAACTGTCGATGGTAAAAAGGAATTAAAATAAAGCGTGGTTCGCGATCGTACGAGTTGAACGTTATCAGAGTTACGGAAGTTGTAGCGGGATGTGTCTATTTCCGGCGGAACAATGTCTATAAGATAAGTTGGGGAGATACCGTTTTTCATTTTGTAAAATATATTCAGCTTGTGCGAATGTCGTCTGTGTTCTAATGTTTCCCAACATATTTCGGTATATAAAGAGTCGATAGAGACGAGTCTCGTGGCGCCCGATGTTATTCGTGCTGCTTCGATCTGGATTTTTTCAACCGCATCTTTTTCGTATTGGGTACAGTTATCCCAAACAACATCGGCGTATTCAAGTAAGGGTCTGATGAAGGAAAGGTATATTATCTCTAGACTTGTTCTATCTAATGTGTATTTAAGTTTTCGCATAATGTTAATTCTGCACCACACTTTTGTTGTTATATAATCTATGTGTTGGTGCCATGTACATTCATTATTAAAGTAGATACCTAGATGTTTATGACTTTCAACTTCTGTAACATTATTACCATTCATTACTATTGGTGGATGTACTAATCTATTACGTTTTCGTGATATTAGTAGTGATTCCGTTTTCTTGAGATTGAATGATACTAGCCATTTATTTGACCAGTTAGTGATTCTTTCTAGATCTGAATTCATGGTTAGTGATGCTGTTTCTGGAGTGTCAACACTAAGGTATAAGCTGGTGTCATCTGCGAAAAGTCTAATACCTGAGTTTATGTTAGTAACAATATCGTTAATATAAAGTAGGAATAGTAACGGGCCTAATATGGAGCCTTGCGGGACGCCGGCTTTAATTTGGTTCCAGTTGGAGTAAACACCTGGTAGCACGACTCGTTGCTTGTGCCCACAAGGTAGCTTTTAAACCAGTCATGTACATTATTAATGACACCTGCGGATCTCAATTTTACGAGAAGACCAGTATGCCAGACTCGATCAAACGCCTTGCTTATGTCGCAAAATACTACCCTTACTTCCTTCCCTTCATCTAATGCACTGCATAATGTATTGTAGAGAAATATAAGTTGGTTTACAGTTGAGTCAGCTGGGACGAACCCAGATTGTGTGCCATGTTGTTGATCCGGTATGACGTCCGTCTCGTCTGTTTAATGGTAGCAGTCTCCAAATGTGTGTGTGAATTGGTGATGGAATTGTATAGCTCAAAGGTGCCGGCCTAAAGATTTCTACCTAAGAGCTTGCAATTACATCACCAAGTCACAAAATAGGCTCGCCTTACTTCGTCGGTTTCTCTGAATTGAGGAATTGGCAATGGGGTTAAAGGTGACCCGTAAAATGAGACTGTGAGCCAACAGATGCGTGGGCTTAAGAAAGGTCCCAACACCCCTCCCAGTGACTGGGTGCCGGCTAAGAAAATCTGCCCAGTCGCTGGGGGTGTGTGCACGAGTGGAGGCTTTTGCTATTTTTTGGTTGGGGGTGGGATCTACAATACAGCTCAATAACGTTACAAACTTTGGTGGTATCATTTTGACTCACTCTTTTCAAAATTATTTTCTCAAAAAATTTATAAATTTGCTGTCGGGTGACAATTTCCTCGTTAAATACTTTGATTTAACGACGGCACCGGCTTGATGACTTTGCATGTCGGGTAACATTACCCTAACAAGAGCAGTATTTATGAACATGGCCTACACTGCTCACAATACGGCCGATGGCGTAGGGTAACCAGCTGACAAAGCGAAACGAATGATCTCAAATATTAAAACGTAATGAGTCTCAACATGTCGACATAGTTTCACATGTTTTTGACATGTAGTGATATTTAAGTCGACATACTTGCGACGGATAAATTATGTTAACATCTCGATATCTCGATATCTAATATATACCACCATATGTATCGTGTCATCAGTATCTGCACTGTGGATAGTTTGATCTTGATTCACACATTGTGAGTCGATTCAAGTTACTTAGGCGTGACAGTGCTAAACTACAAGTATCACAATCATCATGATCATTAGAGCGGCATGGTATTCCATGCAATACACATACATGTATGTCGGAGGTTGGATTACATGCTCTTCTAGGCCACATGAGGTCATACACGTGATGCAGCGACTAGTAAGCCCTGATCAGTTTGCACAGTAAAATACTTATTACTCTAGCTGGACATAAATACAGAAGGGCAATGGTAATTGGCGGGTAATTGAATAAATACTAGTACTTGGCATGTAGATTAAAGGTACATGCCCACTCAGTAGGCATAAACTGTTCTTTATAGGAATTAAATAAGTGTATAACTATTCCACCAGTTCTAAAACATAAGAGTGCCCTATATACAGATATAATCATAAAGTAATATTTATTTTACTGATAGTGACGCGCGGTGGTATCAGGTTATTCTCATATGCAAATGAGGCATGATATGTTTTAATTATTTATACTAATTAAATTCGTTACCCGAAAATAATTATATTCGCGACAGATTATAAAGTATGATATTGCATATCAAAAAATAAATACAGAGAATAAATAGTAGTGTCCGTTAACATTTTAAGGAAACACGGTTATCGCCTCTGATATCAGTGTGGACATTTTCGGCTGATATAAAATGTATAATAATGTCAATCCATACGTGGGGTAATGTTGAATGAATGTTCATTTTGCCAGAAAATGTCTCATATGATGTCTGATATAAAGAGCATGCTGTGCCTACTGAGTGGGCATGTACCTTTAAAATCAAACAATATTTGTTCACATTATCACAATAAAACAACGTCGTTGATGTATAGCAAGGTCTGTTGATGATACCGAGATAGTATATCATGAAATATAGTAAGTATATCAATGAAATAATGATTTTATTGTGAAAATAAAATTATATGGGAATTTAACATGGGGATAAAATATATTTGAAAAATAAAATGGAATGTGTGATCGATTTTCAAAATATAACTTTTGTTTTCTTAGTTTAATACATCATTTCCAAGCTATCTACAATACAATCAATATGACTTGGGGGTGGGGTGCATGAAAACTAGTACAATTTTGCGATATCGAGTGCTACTGGCTGACCCGATTGTTGTGTATCGTTTTCACGACAAGGTGGCCTGGATTATCCGCGGATTGCTACTCTCTGACCCGATTTCACACGAGTGTGTATTTATAATTAGTGTGGGGTAATTCGTTTGGTGTGTTTGAACAGATGGTCATTATGCTGGTGTCATATGGGTATTTCGGTGTATTTGCGTGGATAATACTTCTAGTTATACGTGCAACTCTCTTCGCGAGAGGTGACGTACATTTTACATGTATATAGGTAACAATGCCCACAAACCACCAGAGATACCGAAATAACACATAACACACCGATATATGAACCGTTATTCAAGAACCTGTGACGCAGAACAGTGCTAAAGGGGCGGGACAAATAAAATTAGATAAAATGACGTAGGTTTTATTACCAGATTACTGACACAATGGGGCGGCCGGAAAACTTCGAAGAACTCTTAGATTTGTTAGTATTGGAGTATTTTTTTGTCAGGCGCAACATAAGTGCAATATAAGTGCGCCCCTTAGTGCAAATACTGGATTTGTGACAGTAATTGTTATATTTGAATACAAAAACGAATACAGAATCGTTTGTTTTACGCCCCCGCCCTCCTCGGTCTCGTTATACATGCGTCCGTGCGTCCGGTTTAGCAGTTTGCAGGAGTTTCTCCATTCTGCCACCGTGCGGGGTGGGGGAGGGGAGGGGTACATTTTTCTCAGAAGTTAATACGTGTATCAATAGCAGGGCTGCTCAAATTTCAGAAAGCCAATCGGTCCGGACGTAATTGTCGACCCGAAGGAGCCGGTACGATTAGGGCTATGCCCCTCCCACCCCACCCCCGCGCCTCTCATATTTTATCAAAATATTATCTTTGTCTAATAACCATGTTATGGCAGCATATGATAATCGTCTCATAAAAATATTTTTATGTGTCCTCTTGCTGAATCTCGCGGTTTTTTATTACTGACCCGATCACGTCGTACATAATATGCACGTGCGGTTGTAATCATTGCTGATTGTGACGTTTGGAGGGCGAGACATCAAAGGTTACAAGGTCGTGCAGATCTGACCTTTGGTTCACGCCGACGCGATGTCAACAGAGACACACATTTACGATCAATTACTCAACACATATGTATCCATTTCGTGACACTATCACGCATGGAATAAAATAGAACTTTATTTAGTAAGATTTGGCTCTGGAATTATCTTTCGCACATAATTATTCCATAACTTTATGACATCGAAATGTAAAATTAGGAGGTGCAGAAACCCCGAAAAAAGGTAAGGCAAAAACCGGCGATGCGATGCAGTAACCAATAAGATATATCGAAATATGTTCCCTCCCCCACACAATAAACATGTATTTGTAGCACATAATAAAATTCTCCTAAGACGACGATTTATTGGTGTTTGTCCACATTAATTTTGTTCTACTTCTTAATACAAGCATGTTTCAGGAGCACATGATAATCGTCTCCTAAGACTATTTTACGTGTCCTGTTTACATTTTACAATCTCGTGATCTCGCGATATCGAGCATACATGTAGGCTGATCGCGAGATTGCGAAGTATGATCGCGAGATTGCGAGACGAAAACGAGCGATTCTATCATATTCAATCTTGCATTTTCGCAACCTCGCACACAGGTGGAAGATAGCGCGTTTTTGCTTCGCGATTTGCATCAACACGCATGAGCAAAACTAACCCGACTTTTCTGTCTGTAACACAAGGTAAGTCGCCCTGCGCTACCTGCGGTTTATAATTCGGGTTACAGCAAACTATATTTCCAAAAGCGGAAGGCGAGATGGCGAAAACCCGAGACTATTCTCATATCTGAGAAACATTGCGAAACGACAGCTCTAGACGAATGATAATGCTGATTGTTTTATTTTGGATTGCGGATGGCAGACGTATCCAAACTGTAGATCCCGATGAGCCGACCGATGAGCCGGCTCAACGGGATCTACGCCATTCATTTGCAATTTGCATTTGAGATGCATGCCACATGACCCTGTTGAATTCATGTGGTATGTATCTCAAATGTAATCCTATTGCATTGCGCGTAAAGAAGTCGGAAAAACACCGAGTTGAATTATCACTAAAAATGAAATTGTGCGTGTGAAGACGTGGTAAACGTAGGTTCATAAACAGGGTCTCTATGATTATGCGAAGCGAAATGCACGACTGTGTATTCAATTTCCGAATAGTTAAAGCATAATCTGCGAGTTACACATCAGATACCGTCAATCTCGTGTTATGAACGCTTCAAGTAACAAACACACACGAATACAGATACTATCGATTTATAACGAGTTATTGACCAGTGATCTAGCGTAGAAATATGTAGAATGCACATGATTTACACGACTTATTTATTGAAAAGATCTGTGTATTGTGAGATCCATTTTGCCAATAGAGCCACATAAGATACTACTACTATAACTTGTATTTGTACATGTATCACTACTGAACATGGAAAGCGAGACTATACTGGTGTAGGGAGCCTGTAAACTACGAGAGTTGTCCTATCCCGCCTCCAGCCTTCGTAACCCTGGGGAACGATTAAAATGTCAAACTAGCTTTATCACCGTGACCATAGCATGGTGCCTACCACGATCCGACAAAATGGGGTTATTCATGTGTAGACCGAGACCAGACAGTACCACCGGCCAGTATATCTATACACATCACCAGCTTGAATGTTCGCAATTCGATCAGCCAATTAGCCAGCCCGGTTTTATCAGATCGGGTCACATACGGGGTATACGGATAAGAACATGGACAATACTGCAGTTGGAACAGTTTGCATATTTGGATTATCTTGCGTGTTAGATAAATCAGACGGCTGTGTAGATCCTGATCACACTGCGCGGAAACTGGTTTGAAAGCTGCCCATGGGACTATACACATGACGTATATGCGCAGTCTGACCAGAACCTACCATGTTTATTATCAGTGAAACACCAACCATGCCTTGATATTACATGACTTGTCTATTATGGGAATACGATTCCGCAACATACGAATACACGTATCTTATAGCATTGTCATGATCATGATGATTGGCTAATGCTGCTTACACTGGCGTCATTGTATAACGCCAACAGACTACGCTACACACACTTATAGTTATATATCTATATTATAATGCAGTGTAGACATGTAGACTGGTGGCAAAACGACGGGGTGAATCTTATCACCATATGATCATAATCAGACTTACAATCACCATATTCACAACTCACGATCAAAGAGCAGGCACGCAATGACTAATCGTCTTATCGGGACAAGCCCTACAGAGTTGTCTTGCAGCAAACGCAGATAAAACATGGCGCCAAAAATAATAACTGAAGCACGTTATCCCGGGAATTACCTGCAAACTTGGAAGGCTTTGCGCAACGCTAATCTACGATGCGCAACGAAGAAACCTGTTTACACGTGTTTGCAAGGTGTTGATATATACTAGAAAACTATACAATCACTCGGGAAAACTTTCAGAGCTTCACAAACCACCTGTAAATATAGCCTTTATTATACAAAAAAGTGCGCGAAATATGCATAAACTCGGCAATTTCCGTGCCACTCGTGCCAGTTAATGTCAGTACATTACTTACTAATGGAATACACGCACTGGTCTATAGCACGAATCAATGCGAATGATGAGTAGAATCTAACTTGAAAACCTGTTTTCAGCGTAAAATTATATTCAGCCAACATAACTGACACTCGTTATTCGCAAAGGGAGATAATTATGCATGACCTGCAAACATATCGCTATCACGTTATCCCGAACATAATTGAAATCAGTTACACCCCTGACTGATAACAGAAGACGGGTTCAGACGCATGTTTAAAAACACCAAACCTGATCACAGTGAAACATTTGTGCAATATGTCAATCGGTCAAAGAACTATTTGCATTGATGGTTAGAACTAAGTAAGGTAAACAAAACTTACGTTTGAGTACTATACTACATGATCAGGGATCAGATGTTAAGTCGTCAGCTGTACCTATTCCTTAAGGTGAAAATATTTGACTCGATAGATGAGATGGCAGTTCAGGTGGATTACCTTGCATAAGCTAGAGGAGGAAGAAAGTACGTAGCTCACATGAACAGTGCTAGCAGTAGACGTGAGTACAGACCAGTAGATAATCAGAGGCGAAATGTAGGTGGCGCAGATAGTCGATTCAGATATAGGAGTAGAGATAGAGAAATATACCAGAGTAGAGATCAAAATATAAGCTTGAGTAGGGATAGTTATGACGGAAGCCCGAGTAGAAGTAGTTACGACAGAAGTCCCAGCAGGATTGGCTTCGACAGGCATCGGGGAACATGTTGTCATTGTGGAAAAGAAGGTTACATGTCCTACAAGTGTCCTAAGCGTAGCCACTCCTCGCTCTACAAAGCAGCAGCAGTAGAGGAAGAGAAACATGTAAGTTTTGTAAATGATGAACAGAGATATGAGTACAGAGGCACAGGTACATGTATCATCGGAGGCAGAGCCGGCAGGCACAGAAGAGACAGAGTTATAGGACAAAACAAGCGACAATCAGCAGATCAAGGTAATTTCGTCTGTATGGTGAAAAACGAAACCACCATTGTATGTTCAGGTAGCGAGATACAGCCATAGTTGATTAGCGGGTGTACCTTTGGTATATAGAGACTACATGTAGCAGAGGGCACATTAAACGGGAAAAGGGTCTCAGTAATGCGAGATACAGGGTGTACCGGTGTGGTTTTCAGGAAAGTTGAGTACAACCAGAACAGTTTATAAACAAAGTGTCGACAAGTATGCTGGTAAATAGAAGCAACATCAGTGGATCCATACCGCCCGGATAGATCTAGATATCCCCTTTTTTAAAGGTCAGGTAGAAGCCTGTGATATCAAATTTAAGAGGCGCGAAATCATGCGCAGTCGAAACTAGGTCACAATCGGCTGCATGAGATGCACCATATAAGACACTCAAAGTCCCAACCGCGATCACGAACGTATCACGCGATGAGTTCGAAAAAGCGCAGGCACATGACGTCACTTTGACGTCAGTTAGAGATATCGCCAACGACGGAACGGTAAGATCAAGTAAGAACGGAAATAAATCGAAATTCGCCTACAGCAAATACTTGCTATATCGTGATTTCGAGTCTATAGGGTCGGGTATGATGTTCCATCATCTGGTAGTCCCGAGAACAGTCAGAACTACTGTGATGAAAGTGGCACATGAATCACTCAGGGCAGGCCATTTAGGTGTTAAAGGTACATGCCCACTCAGTAGGCATAACATGCTTTTTATACCGGAGACATCATCTGAGACATTTTCTGGCAAATTAATCATTAATTCGCCATTACCCCACGTATTAATTGGCATTATTATACATTTTATCACACTGATATCAGGGGCGATAATCGTGTTTCATTAAAATACTAACGGACATTACTATTTAGTATCTGTATTTATTTTGTGATGTGCAATGATCATACTTTATAATCGAAAATATTATCGTTTTAGGTGATTCATTTAACAAGTATAAATAATTAGAAAATATCATGCCTCATTTGCATATGAAAGTAGCCTGATACCACCGCGCGTCACTATCAGTAAAATAAATATTAATAAATGATTGTAAATGTAGAGCTGGCACTCGTAATTTTTAAAACTAAAAAAAAAAACTGGTGGAATACCGACACAAGTATACACTTATTTAATTCGCATACAAAACATGTTGTGCCTACTGAGTGGGCATGTACATGTAAGAAGACAACTGATCTGGTGTTGTTAGAAGTGTATTAGCCAGGCGTAAGCAGTGACATTACACGGTTTTGTCGGTCGTGCGACATTTTCAAAATACAGTGTCAAAGGGATACATTACTAAGGTTCCGTTAGGAACTATGCCATGCATAGACACTCCGTTCAAACGAGTCGCAGTTAACATTATATGGCAACACTTTCCAGCTACCCATTACGCAAACATTGTATTAGCGATCGCACCCCAGAACACCCCCACTGACCAACGTAAAGAGGGGGTCTAGTGGGGTACCCGTGCAATAGGTAATGCGGTCAAATAGGCCACGATTCAGTGACTATTTTCGATCAATAAATTATGTTGTAAGCAATTGTAGCATGTATTTTCAATATTTGTATTATTAAAATATATCATATCGGTATTCATTTAAATCATACTTGTATATTTTAAATGTCCTGAAATGTCCTGATGTTCTCATAAAGCGTATGAATATTAGTATTCACTGATCCAGCTTATTTTGAGTCAAATCACACAGCCTTAAAACATAGTTCTGGAGCATAAACACTATTATAGTATATTATTCATAAGTATATTGCTATTAAACATTAATTACAATATGTATGCATATTATTAAAACAATAGATGTTATCGCTGTTTCGATAAATGTGATATTTATGAAAAAAAACTTTTTTTATTCGTCCGCGTACGGATTTCTGTCACACAAAGCGCCATTTGCAGTTTATATTTTGACTTGTACATATGAACTGGACCAAGTTGAAACAACGTTCGATTCCGTCCGATTACAATTTCTCTACATAATGTGCAGACTAACTGGATAGGTAATGCTGCTAAATAAGTGTTAACGGTTGGAACATGGTCATCATTAAAAGCAAGAAACCACAGTCGTATTGATGACAAATAAGATTTACCCGATACCTCATGGGGGCCGCCATTAATTCAGTGTAAACAATAAACCACGTGATCCCATTTCCGGCGGAGCCCCGTTTAGTGAGACGGTGTGCTGATCATGATAATATGTACCCCAACAATAATTGGAAAAGGTTTTAATTTCTCGGTAAAAACTACGAAAATCATAAAAACATTTATTTACAATTCATAGTTAACAGTACGCGTGTAAACGGTATTACTCTCTCATCTGATTGTCATTTGTCGTCGATAGATATATAACGTACTGATCTGGTCTGAATTTATTGTCAACTTTCAACGTCATTTACAGAATATATGACTGATTTTGGAAAAAAATTACGGCAAAATACGATGTCGTCTACTCTGAAATATCTGTCAACTTGCGGACGTAATTTAAAGAAATCGATTATATTGTAAAGGCTACACCTGGGACTAATTAGGAATGTCTGTATGTCTACACCCGACACATTACACAGATCTAATTATAAATACACGTGTCGCTTTGTGTGGAAAAAATCGATAACGCGCAGCCGTGTTGATCTGACATCACACAGCTGTACATTTTGACCCTTATGCAATGTTTTGAAATTGACGCGTCGTTTTGATGTGTGCCTCGGGGACAACGTGACAATTAACGATACACTCTCGATTATACGCAGATCTATTAGACGGCTGTTAAAACCGTGAAACATATTTTAAGTTTTTCAGTACACCTTCGCCGATATTGTTTTTAGACAATCAGTAATATTTTCAGTAAAATGGTGTTGAAAAGTTGACAAAAATTGTATCACCTTATTTAGTTTTGCCGATATGGTTTTAAAAAATAGGTAATATTTTCCGTAAATGGTGTTGAAAATTGACACAAAATATATCGCCGGATTTCGCCGATATTCGTTCAGAACATCACCAATATTTTCCGTAAATGGTGTTGACAAAAAATTCAGCGCTCTCGCGGAATTCAAATCAAATAAAAAATACTAATTTAATAAATAGACGCAGAAGGCTAGTGTGTTTGCGGGCAGTAAATTGTGGTCGTGGTAACCACAGGCGCAGTTCGAACAGTGTTATGATCAGATGGAGGACATTAATTATTTCAAATTCATAAAAAAAAATTAGATCATTCTGAAAGAGCCAAAATTAAATCCAATGTTAATTGTGACAGCCAACAACATATATTTTGGGACAGTAGAAAGGTGTACGGTATACACAGTACCTCAAACTTAAAAAAAGCAGTAACAAACTGTCGGAGTATATATTATTTACAGTTGGACACTTTCATCGCTGGTAATGTTCTATCAGTTTATAGCTATTTTTATTAAAATCATAAAATTGTGAAAATATTAAAATAAATGGAAAAACAATATATACCAAGTCGAGGTGTGAACCCCAGACGCTTTCGGGAATTGGTAATTCAATCAAAAAAGTCGGCAACCTTAACCTCACGACTATCGTACGATTTACAATGGTTACATTTGTACAGAAGTACTATCAGTATAAAGCAAACATTTGAACGTAATACTTATAATTAGTTGCAACTCTGTCTACAACGATAGCGTTACAGCGATACGCTATTGAAACAACATGTATTAGTACCCATAACATAACAAAGCAATGCATCATTAAATATCACAGGAGATAGATTAAAACTATATAAACTGATAAACAGAACAATCCGCTTGGCTCGTATGAAAATAGTTCCCGTGGTGCATATTGAGTATCTCCCTTGCCGAAAGTAGTTCGCTGATTTATTAATTCCAAATAAGACGTTTTTGCGTAATGCCGATCGGAAGAATCATTTCATACTAACGTTAGTTGACTACGCAACTAGTTACTCTGAGGCGGTACCACTACCAGGCATCGAGGCCGAACGAGTCTCTGAAGCTCTCGTAGACATGTTTAGTAGGCTGGGTATCCCAGACGAAATGCTCACAGACCGTGGTGATCAATTTAAATCGCCAGTGATGGAGGAAATAAGTAGATTGTTATCAATGAGACAATTAATCCCTGTCACACTTTCCATGCCTGCGCTACGACATCCGACGAGTTCATGAGTCGCCAAGTGCCTACGAGAATGTTGAACGAATGACAAACATGACTTCAGTGTGGCCCTTCAGCACATTCACAAACAGATTACCCCACACGCCCAAAATACTGAAGAATTTACTAACAAGCTCAAATGCAAACTCAATATGCCAGTACCAGCATGTAACTTTACGAATTCCAATGTGCACATACGTGACCATACATCATAAACTGTATTGCAGATGGGTAATCACCTAAATTAGACGTAAATCCTGGCAATGCTGTTGACACAAGTTGTTGACATTTTCTTTGTAAAAATCACACAAACGCAATGCAGAAATGTTGGCATTTATTTAAATTTACAAAAGCAATTAACTGTTGCATCTACACATACAAAAAAGCAATACTATTATTAAAATTAATTCACTGTTGAATAAATGTATATATGTCTTGGAAAAAGTCCCGTTAATCTCAATTTTAAATGGAAAAATTCTTCGGCGGGTTTATATTTCTTCAAATTCATTTGGTGTCAGGCGGTTATCGATGACGATAACAACATGTTGAAGTTTTATAAAACATCACTGTACGTGATATGCTACGGCGTTGCAGAAGGTACGGAGCACACTAGGTGCATTAGAATTTGGAAAACTATGTTTTTCCGTAAAACTGATTCACAGACCATAACACCTCCCACGTACCGCTCCAAATCGAAAAACAAAGCATGGTTATCCCCTAAATCGCCGATTACATCTGTCGCAGTGTTACGCCAGTGTAATGGGTGTGTTTTTCTTCGAGTGTACACGTGTATTAATGAGTCCCAGCACGTCGGATAACGGTATGTGCATGATTTCAGGTACAGTACCGGAACGTTAAGAAATTATTATGTTAACGATATGGCCCCAGCTACCTCTCTGAGTACATTGCTATATTTCGCGGATAATTATAGTCAACCTTTTATCTCGATTTTATCGATATGTAGCAATATCAGCGAAATACGGCGATGCGATACATATGATAACTAAAAAATGTTGAGATATACCTGCTATTATTTGTGTCGAGTCGTAAAACGGAAAACATGCCTGCGTGTTCGTGTGCCAATCCGTACACCAGTGTCTGTTTTGTATACTGCCTTGGCGGGCTAAGCAATTTCCATTGCCTCCAAATATGAAGTCATTTCGCACGTGCGTAATTAAAATAAACACGCGGATGTGCTTGACTGCAGGTGTTGTCAGATAATAACAAATTTGTTTTAGGAGTAAATCATCGATTGTCACTGGGAGGGTGATGGAGATTGCCGGTTTGTATTAATCTTGGTTATATGTGTGTCAATAATGCTAAAATGTTCCTTTATTTGTATAACAAATACAACTTTAATATTCGAACTGTATCAGGCTTCCTCGGCAAGAAAATCATTTATCTTTTCGGAACATAATTTCATAAAAAGTGTCACAATTATATGTAGGCAAACAGACAAACGGCGACAAATAATGCGTATATTAAAACACAACCCCCCCCCCCACCCCCCCCCCCCCCAACCTGGTCCCTGTACCCAACACACCCACTAACATTGATACTATACTCACTATGGAACTGATATAAATTGTTTTCACCTATACAACTTATTATTTGACGTCGCCTTCTATTTCGCTTAATCGGCTAACCAAATGTTTAGCCGACTAACAAAGCGTTTTTTTATCGTTATTCGACTGAGTTTAGCCGACTAACACCATGTTAACCGATGTTCGTGAAATAGGCTAATGGTGTACAATTGTACAAACATGTAGTGACTGTACGTACATGTATATTGTCAATTCATTCTCAGCAGACAACATATCCTCGTGCATGTGTTCTCTAGTGCAATCAGTCCCATCTGGTGTGACTGGACATCGCCAAGAGTTGATTGCATCAGTGATTCACTAACAATCATGAGGACTTCTGTGGTACGTAGAAATTGTAGCCAATAGTGTTGGTGTAAAGCCGATTCAATTGAAAGTATGACAATCGTGTGTGCATTATGTTATAGTGGCAAACTGAACGATTATGAACAGTACTCATATTGCGCTGAGTGTAATATGTTCGTTGGTGTCGCATACTAATATTGGCTCGTGTAAACGCTAGTTCGATGTGCATTGCTCATATATTGCGATGTATGTTCTTCGACTTATTTGTTCATGCATATACTTGCCCAGGGTGACACAGTGTGTTTCTTGCTATTTTATTTAGTTGTTTCTAAAGAACATTATGTAGTGTTACTCACACAGTTCGTTGCAAAATTGGTAAGGGTGTTGCTGTGAAGACATTTATTTCCGTGTTATAAATAGAGATGAATGTGATGTCAATCGATCGGACATCATATATGCAGGTGAAAAAAGGCCCTGGTCATTCTCTACCGCGGAAATCAGGAAGAAACATTGAACCAGTTACGAGTAAATCATATCTTTCAAAGGTATCCAACAGCACATCAGCTGCTGATGCAAGTATTCTTCCCCCCACAGCAGCGTCAGCAAAGTATTACACACTAAGAGTACTATATCATCAGGTAATGTGCCTGCGGAAAGGTAAGCTCCTACCACCAGAAGGGATGGCAAGTTGATAAAGACAACCACTATCAACGTATAGCAACAGGTGAAGCTCCAGCTCCTCTCAAACTGCTAAAGGTAATCCGATGTTTCTGCAAGTCAGAGTATCGAACAATGCGGTGTAACTGTAGGACACATGTATTACCTTGCACACTTGTGTGCCGCGAGTGCAAGGGTACAAGCTGTAGCAATTGCTTGTCACTTGATAATACTTATACCATCCCATACTTCCTCTATCTTACGACTGATGTTTGCAGTTAAAGACACAGATGCACGAACATACTGTCATCGTTAGTTGATATCAGCTTCTAGCGTTTGATTTTGATTTTGCTCATAGAGCGTTAGTATTTTAAACACATTAAGTATGTGACCTTCACCTGTACATTAGCAGGAAACGGATCTTGGATTTGTCACAGGACGACAGAGGACCATTGGAGCAATAAGCAGATCCATTCAGGGAAATGGAAATTGTGAGACATATACCCACGCGTTAAGGTTTTTAACGAACTAAGTGTTTGACCTTGACATTTGGGTTATCGGGGGCGGTACAATCGTGAATGTGTTACACTGCAGTAGAGGATTATTGAAGCAATATGTTGGTGAAATATCCAGTAGATTATTGCAAGGAAACAAAACATATAATCATTGCCACAAGCGACAAGATTTAGCAAGCACCAAGTATATGACCTTGACCTGGGGTTTATCGGTGGTGTGGCGATTGTGAATCTGTAAGTGGGTGCTTGAAGGCATTAGGACAATATGTGTATGAACTATCAAGCAAATCCGTGCGGAGAAACCTAAAATATACAAGTTATTTATCCGAGCGTTAAAGTTTGGAACGCGCCAAGTATGTGACCTTGACATTTTGTTTAACGGGGGCGGGAGGATCGCGGTTTGTTGTAGGGCGGTAGAGAACCATCGAAGCGATACGTATTAAGCAGATCCATGCATGCAAATAAAACATATAAGGCATTGGCGCAAGTGTCAAGGTTTCGATATGTGACCTTGACGCTGGGCTTAGTTTGGACGGGACGATCGTGAAATTTGTTATTGGCTGGTAGAGTACTATGAGAGCAATGTATGCATGAAATATCAAGCAGATCCGTGTACGGTAAAATAAGTTAGAAGACATTTAACTGAGCGTTATTTATTGTGACGTACGTACTCACGTACGGGACTGCAGCAAGGGATCGAACCACGGGCCTCGGGATTAATGGTACAGAGCGCTACCACTGCACTACTGCGCCCAGCCGTATCTCTGACGTCAACGTTAAGCATTATAAGTGTATGATGATAACCATTGATTCACCTAGCATTGCAAATCTTGGATATAGTATGCATTGATTCACCTAGCATTGCAAATCTTGGATATAGTATGCATTGATTCACCTAGCATTGCAAATCTTGGATATAGTATGCATGTAATAGTGAATAGTATATAATAGTATTATTTAATAATTCATTGTTATTTTGGAAGTAGTGGTAGTATTAGGAATGGTTCATGTTACCTGCAATGACGTGGTAAATGACCGCAGCAGTAGGTATTCACCCTGTTCTTCAATATTGAAAATTCGCTCGACACTGTGTCTGAAATGCAGAATGACATGGTGTCTATACAATCATTTAACTGTATTATAGTAAAATAATAGTGAACATGATTGTAACGGTTGACATGTACGTCACGACTGCGAAAATGTGTGCAACTGTGCCCGGTTAACTCAGTTTGCTATGCCTGTAAACCGGAGGTCATGGTTTCGGGTCCCGCGGCCCGATGTGCTCTTTTCTTGCCGTGTGATATTTGGCGAGGCAGTTATGCATCAGAGTAAGACCCGGGAACCAAGCGAGGTATGACATAGAACTATCATACTCAGTAGAGATAAGTCAGGTAACATAAACCAGTATGTCGAATCAAAGGAGTGAACGTCCTAAAATTATGCCTAGGATGTGTTTGTGAATGACAAATATACTAATACTTAATCGGGTGTGAAAAACGTTTTCAAGTACATTGTATTTTGAAGACTCGGAATAGAAGGGATGTGGAACTTTTGGCACAATTTATAAGTCGACACGTGTGTTTCTGACAAAATATGTAAACGTTCCGGACAACTATTCATCGTCATTGAGTCAGTTAAAGATGTTGTCCATGTTTAGCTACGGTCTGCTTATTTTAATTTCAGATGAAGATGTGAGCAGGATTGGTAAAATATGTCCGTAAGTAAGGCTTATATCGACTTTACAAGGATCAATAAATCCTTGAGACGGTGACCGAACTTTTGATATACGGCCAAACATTCTAAGGCGGTCAGAAACCATTGTTATATATACTCGGGCTAAGTTTTGTGAGGATAGCATATCTTTATTGTATTGGTTACTACTTTGTCGTGGTTAAAAAGATGGAAGCGACATCTGCAATGTAGTAGTTCATCCTCTACGAATGAATATCTAGGATGTGCGCCATATTGTGCGCCATATTTAGAAGAAATGTAGAATTTCAGGACGTTCGGTCCTTTGATTACGTGCAGCGCTGCCCCATGTACCATAAATTAGCGCCATGCCCTCCAATACATACCGCCATGTCACGCGACCTGTGTCCTGTATCTGAACAGAGGTCACAGACTGTGTGCCAAGTACTCAACATGTCTGCGCATGATGTCAGTATCATATCGGCCAATTTAAAATAAAAAAGTTATTACCATCGGCGAATTCATCAGGTATCAAGAGCCTATGAATGAATCGGGCGAATTTCATATCTGCGACATATTAGACGGGGTATCGGGGTACTGCCCTTTGAACATTGGATCGCAGTGGAGACAGTGCGCCCAGCAGGGCGTCGCCGGACCCCGCTAGATAATCTGGTGGGCGCCGGCTGATCAAAGAACAGATCGGTAGGCGGGGACGCCTGCCGGGCGACTGACGATAGATACCGGGCTTTCCCCCGGCGTCCGCTCATCGAATATATATAGATGCGTTCTGCAATGTGCGCACGTCGGAGCCGTTCCGGGGTGGATGAGTTGTCGTTGCGCCATACTATCCAAAAACAGCGATGATTTGGTTCAGTACTGGCACTAAAAAGACGGCTACAGCACTGAGAGAGACGTTGAATGAAATTCCAAATCCAGGGACTATGCATACTCCAGGGCCCAAATATTGGGGTGGCAGTTGTGCCCCGCTTAGGGGCCGTTTAAAAGTCGCCAAGGGACCGGTCGGGACCAGCGGGGCGCTCGGCCGATGCTGTAGAAATCGCCCTGGATGCATGAGGGGGCCGTGAGGCTATCGTAGGATGGCTCGCTCTTCAGTGTCAAAATGAATAACACGTGAACTACATGTATATATAGTGATAATGTCAACCAGCGTAGAGACTAATCGTGTTACAATTAAGTACCATATGTTCAGCGGTTGCAATCATTATTAATATTTGAACTTAAACTAATATGTATAGTACGATTCAAGAGACATTTATACATTTTGTTTTCACAGATACTAGTCTTGTCAGTAACAAGTATGCTGGTTGGAAGTATACAGTGATGTTTGTTTCACACAATGCCTACATATGTCAAATCGTGCACATACTTCCACCGGAATGGTGGAAGGATGACATACCGGTTTCTGACAAATGAGACATATTACGATCCATATGGATACAGACCAGTCTGCATATATAATGACCATATTTTTACATTCATGAAAATGCACTTGTCCGCAGGAATAGCCAGCTTTTGTCGGGAGCTCTGTGTATTGTTATATGTGATGAAAGCGATATGGAGTAACTTGAAAGGTTTCTGCTGGAGTTCCCGTGATATATTGTCCCGAATGACCAATAGGATAATATGTGTCGCTAGGAAATCGTGCGCGTGCATAATGTAAATGACGGAATTTGTGGAAGACGGGGGCTAAATCCATGAAATGTCCTTCTGTGCAATAAAGGGTTAACTGGCATATGGAAACGTTGGCAATAACATAAATTTAGTACAAAACAAACAACAAACAAAACATTTATTACACTGAAAAATGAAATGGCGATCTAGCTGTTCATGGCGAAAGACCCGTATTTTTAAAAAGTTCCACCCGCAAAATATGTACTGCGATTGACATATGCTCATTTTCATAAAAGCTGTAATACCTCAAATGTGGATGAGGGTTGTATAATTATTCGTTAGTGTTCGAATAAAAAAAAACGAAGTGACATGTCTATTAAAGAAGATGTTATAAATAAAACTTAACGGTTATTATTGGATCTGGTTAGTTCAAGCAAATTAAGTTTGGTATTACCAAGACGAGTATGTTGATATGCAGCGGGTCGATGGCTACTGCAGTTTCGAAGGAACCATACATATCGCTACAACCAGTATACGTTGTTGTTTAATATCTTAGGATTAACGGATAGAAGGTCCGAGTGGAATGGTTAACCTAGCTTTTTACTAGATTTATATCACCACATTTTGTTCAGTTGTGGTGTATGTTATTGTGAAACAACATGGAGGGCGTGACTAGAAGGTCAAGTGAAATTGGCTGTTTTTCAAGATGGCCGCCGACAATAGTCATTAAATAGATGTAGTGGCAATATGTTTTCATGTAGTAGTGGTTTCGCTTCAAATGTTTGCATTTGTATATAATAGTTTACGATATCAATATTTTCCTATACAATAATGAATACATGCAGCTGTACAATCGAAAATGAGCATATCTAAGTCAATTTTATGTGTTGACCTTACTGCTAAGGTATGCTGATTGCATATGTTATGCTGTACTAGTGTATACTGTTATGTAGTTTTGCATTTGTTTTGCTACACTCTTGTAAATAAATGTCGTATGTCATCTTTAAAGCACGAATAACCAAACAGTGGTTTGTTCCATTTGTTTCGACAATTCCTTTGTCCGCCATCCTGGATTTCAGAATAGCCGCCCTGAAATGCTATACTCATTGTATATACACTTCTAATACAGGTAGAATATTGTTTCGTTTTATTTTTGGTGATGCTCATCGTTTGACCACAAACAACAACACCAGTGTTATTTTCATTTCTAATTACCCCCATGGCGGCTATATTAGGTCTAAACATGACCGCCCTGAAATCGTATACAATATATTGTAAAATTCATATCTTCATTTATAATGCATATATATACTGTTGTTGTTTTAGGCTATGCCATTTACATACGTCAACTAGTAAGACTGGGATTGGTTCCACTTTTTCTGATAACTGGTATGGCGGACAGTTGGTTTCCAAACTGGCCATTATGTTAATAATATTTATTATGTCTTCACTACGTACTGTATTTAGTAAAGTGTATTTATAGTTAGGTTATGTTGACTGTTTCGCTACGTTCTTGGAACAAACGTTCTTTGTATCATCAAAGAAAACATGAGTTGTTCCTATTGTATTCTAATTTTCAAAATGGCTGCCGTGAAAATCATATATATTCTGATATAATCATGCACAAACCAATTGAACTTATTTTTCCCAGACAATAACCATTACTGAAAGTAAGTAAAATATACGATTAAAGTCATTTTAAAGTCACAGTTTATGAAAAACATGTCAGATTTCAAAATGGCCACTGTGTGTATGCAGGAATTGTCTTAATTATGGATACAGTGCTGTCAATCAGATTCATCACAATCTGCACTGGAGTCTCCGTCTTGTTGGTGATCCTGAAAGCCAGTGCTGGCATTATCACACTCAAAGGACGTGTGTAAAATGTCAAATGTATTGCCAAACCACTGTTTGAGAGGTTGAATGCTCTGTATACATAATAAAGAATTGTATGCAGGAAACTGTTGAAGAATGGCCACATTGAAAAGGCAGTATTGTTCCATGGTCATTTTAATTTCTTACGATTTCCATATGGACTTAAGAGATCACAATTACTGTGTCAATATAAAAGTGATTCGTGCATTGATGGTTCAAATTGCGTTTCACTTGTTGACATTGTCATGTATGACTTGACAAAGCCAGATACACTGCATCATTGTGTTCCACAAATTCAAGTCAATGGCTAATGCTTCCATATCATTGATTATCGCAGAACACAAATATGCTCTGATTGGACATGAATAAATGAGGCATGTTATTTGGCCAAAAATGGTTTCGTTACGTGTAAGTGGAATAAGACTGTTCAAGTGGAATAAGAGGACTTGCCTCTCTTATCCCTGAAATAAATACTCTATTCATGTCGTCATAGATATGTTACTGCTGCTGAAGAAGAAATATAGCATGTCAATGAAACACGTGTCTGGCAAAACATACTAGTTAGTGAACTAAATATCCCACGCGTGAGTAACAGACATTTATTATAACTTTATTAAGGATATGAATTCACAGGTACATGTAGTATTCGCAAACTTACCTATCAGTGATCACGAGTTGCTAGAAATTGCAAACTTGACTGAGTAATATGCACAATTGATTCTGCTAGAAAAACGAGTGTAAAGAGATAACTCAATTTCAGCACGCAATGTCCGCAGCAAATTGTGGCGCTATGGAATTGCAGAGATAAACTAAAATAATCTAAACATATAATACTGACTTCTCTAGAGTCCAACATGTTGCAAACCGTGCACAATGGCCATCTCGGCATGTCTTAGACAAGCGCAATATATTATATTCTGGTAAAATGGTGGGAATATGTCAATTGAAGATAGAAACTGAAATACCAAAGCAACTCTGATATCACAACTGTTGCTACAAACATTTATACATGTAAATACAAAAAAAAATAAAAAAAATCCGGTAACTGTTAACACCAACAGGCACACAGCTTGAAATCCAAAATGGCCATTGGACAGTTGAAAGGGATTTACAATAAGCATAGTGTACCAAGTACAAATGTGTCAGATGAAGATTTGCCTACCAGAATTTTTTTATTTTGAAAAAATAATGGGATTTCCTTAATGGCACGTGCTCTATATCGCCAATGTCCAGTGAGTTAGCTTGGCTAATTAACCGTAATCATTGTGAAACACAGATTCTTAACAAAACAAAAGGTGAATGTACATACCTATATTTGGGTATACTGGAATATCGAAACTCTCATAACCGGCACGGAATGGTCACATGCACAGTTATTGATAGGACAGCGGCTTCTATCGAGTTTACTGACCTCTTGTGAGTAGGTATTTCCAATACATGTTTCGATTTGTGACAAGATCAGATCCAGTCATCAACAGAGCAAGAAACGCTATGATAAAAGCATTGTAGCATTGTAATTAAAAGAGCTAAACATTGGCGACCAAGTTGGATTCCATAAATATAGCACACTGTTGAGACCAGTTGCAGTCTGCAGACTTATTTCCAGCGGCCATTTTGAAGATACTGGTGTCTGCTACCACAGTACTAGTTAGCAATAATTTCAACAGTTTGTGTTCTTTGTATTATGAGTATAAGCAGAAGAAATATACAAAATATCACCACTGCATTAAACTTGTGTAATAAATATTAGATTGTCAATATTAAATGGCGGCCATTTTTTACATAATATGGCCGCTATTTTAAAACATCCTGAAGTAGGTATGCCAATATGTCTTATCAATACTATTTAATAATAAAAAACACCACATATAACGTTGAAGTTAAATATAAATTAATTTCAATGGCGGCCATTTTGAATTCAAAATTGCGGCTATACGGCTTTTAAAAAATGGCACCAACTTCAGTTTCTTTATATGTTGTATATAAATATGTTTTCAAGCACACACACTTGTTCCAATCACACTATCATTTGAAAGAACTTAACTACAGCCACAGAAATACAAGAATGAGTAACAAATGTTTGATGTGGCGAGGTTCATAACACACTTACTTTTGGTGGCCATTTTGAAGATACAAAATACTCGTACCACAATACTAGTTAGAGAATGGAAATATGAATTATTAGAAACTTGAGTTCCAAGCCGATAGCTCATACAGTGAAGAAATTATAGTGGAATGCACATGTGATTGTAGGGTGTCTTGGATCGTCAATTAGTGTTTGTATACATAGTATAGTCGTGGCGGAGAAAATTACGGTGGCCATCACTTGGAATTATCAATATAATGCTTCTCACATACGTTTCTGCCCGTTGCAATTTTTTTAAATGATTTTGAGGCCCCACAAGGGAAATTTAAGAACAAAAAACCCAACAAGTTTCCTTTTAAATTTGCAAGTTCAATCCTTGCGCTGTCGCATGTAGCATATTATATTAAGAATATAATCATATACCATATCTTCAGGATGTATGCTACTACATGTAATGCGATTATCCTCTATGTTTGTGCTTTGTTGGCGAAAATAGCAACATAAAAATAGCCACCCTCAATAATATACATTTTCGATATAGTTGTGAAGACTGTGCTATAGACATAGTTTTAGTGTCGATTTTTAATGTTTGCAGGCTGGCAATCACATATAGTGTCTAGGAGATTATTATATTACAGGCTTCCCGAGCATTAATTTAAATATGGCCGCCATATAAAATTGCTTTAATACCAGTCTGATTAGTGTATAATTACATATTCCGTACTATGAAATTAACATTTCATCAATTATTCTAATGTATGTTTCCTTTCATTGGGAGTTCTCATAGTGTGGTGATACATGTATTACATTATCACACATACAACAATGTCAAGGTTATTCATATATGTCTGTGTTGTCAGAAGAACATAATATTTCGAAAGTGTCTTCTAATTTATGTTAATAATATTGATCAAGGTATTGTTTCATATTTAGCTAATGTACATGTACATGTACTTGTAATATATGTATCTTTCAGTGCAAATGCCTCACCTCACTAAACTCCAAAATCAATGTAATTTACGTATTTCTTTGTGGTCCTATAAACTAAGCATTTCGTAAATGTATTTTCTTTCTTTTACCTTAGTGCAATGTTTTAATACATTGCTACTATCGCTTTAGTATCACCCTGCAGAATAACGTTTCACCCCCGCTTAGCCCAATGCCACTGTAATATACGTTTGCCTCTTTGGCCTATAAATATAACATTTATGTAAATGTGTATTAATTTAAATTAGTCTTATTGAAATGTGTTTATTTTAGCTAAATAAATGCTTTTCTTACACCATCCTGCATCATTCAGCATAAAATGTTCCGCCCGGATTTAATCTCAATATCGACGTCATTTACTTGTCTTATGAACCTAACATTTCATCTATTTCATATGTGTCTGATATCTTCCTAACTGATATATGTAGCTCTTCGTTACCTGTTTATCCAGTGATATCAGTTTGTGAGACACCATAGTCGCTGTGGGTTAGGGTTAGGGTTAAGGTTACGGTTATGGTGGGCGCTCGCGAGCCGACCTACCATTTCTAGAATTGATAGAAGTTTTTTTCCATCTAAAATTCGAAAGCTGATAAAGGAAACAATAGTTTGACACACGTTATTTATTCTTAACAATAATCTTAAATCGACTCATTGTCTGATGTAACGTTATTCAGACAGTTATCAACCGTGACACAATGACAGACACCTGTGCATGGAAGCGAGTTATTTCTGCACTGATATCTACACGTGCCACACCGAATACCGGTGCTAGTATATTGTCTTCCAGCTTCCAGACGTGTTATGTGTGGGTGGCGGTAGCGATGGGTGAGACATCCCAGCCGATAGTTAGTATGAGCATCATTGGCGTGCAGTGAACCTTTAGATGCTGGCAATCGTTCAGGATTTCGTTCCTGAACAGCAGATAGCGAGCTTCGTCAACATTGTCTACTGAAGGAACGTGCAATTGCTTAGCATATGTATGCCTTTCCGAAAACTGTCCCACGTAGTATTTTTTTTCCGATGCCGCTGAACTGGCATGTGGTGTCTCAGCCGCTTCTAGCAGATAATGCGAGAATGTCGTCAAACTGATACTGACTAAGAAATAAGACCCAATAAGTATGTGGGCTCCAGATGATGATCCTAGTGTAACCAACGCGGACGGCATCTGCAGCCTGCAGTATGATACGCTTGTTGGCTTTTCTCATGAAAACATCTGAGTTGAGTGTTAACTCTCGCAGTCGATACGAAAACAGCATCTACATATATGTCTAGGTCCGCATTAACTTGAATATATGTGATATCACTATCCAACTTGCCATATACTTCTTCTGAAATATCCACCGATAACCAATGAAAAGCTTGCTCGAATTAATGTATGCAATTCATGCCAAATCCAAGTGCAACACTTTTCATGACGAGAAAATGGCCCACCGTGTGGCGCTTTGTGCATTGAGACATTGTTCACAACTGTGAATTTTGAGTATAGTGTACAATAGCATCGATACATTTGTATTAACGCAGTCGGTAATCCAGGGATTTAAATGCGAACATTGCTTTTCATTTATCAGAATGTGCAGATGCGCATGCTTGTTAAGTACTAAAACAATCACGATACACGCAGCTATGTCTTAGGTCGTGTCGAAGGCCTTTAAACGGTGTCTAATGTGGTATATTGACCAATCCAGCGCCATATTAGTATCTGGGATGCCGCCTTACCCGGGTAGTTATGGGCGGTCATTGAGTAAATTAATTATACCATTACTTGTGGGGCGCCAGTTGACAAAATGGATCATGAGACGTTTGCGAACAATTTGGGCCCTGATCACACGGGCAGATTTGCAAATACAACCCATCAATTAACACAACAAAACCAGTGGCTATTAAAGCTCTACTATTTTGGGATATACGAAATGTACTTACAATATCACGACCAACCTGATTAATACATGCAACACCTATCTAAACAATGTACAAAACAACTCAAATGCGCATGGGTCTGAATATTATGTAATTTAAAAAGGTACAAAACAAGCATTCGCCACCGTTGTATGAAAACGAAGTCGTAAATTCATACTTGCCTATATAACGTGTTACAGCATTTCGAGAATCGCTGTTTGGGGTGGATTTTCGGCATAGGTTTTACAGTTGCTAATACATAAATATAATTCTCAAAGATTTCGAGTGTACACTGTACCAAAAATTAAAGCACTCCACACTAACCTAAATTCGCTTCATAAAATGAAACACATTCACTTCTTCATTATCAATAAATATTAGCCGCCATCTTTGAAACTATTCCAGGTCTCACGAGACAGTGGGCAGCTAGCTTTAACAAGGGGTGGACGATTTTCTATATACTTCACTACCGACCCTGTAAGTTACACATGTGTGTCTAGAAAAATAGGTTTATAAATAGTTCTTGACTTTGGGAGGCTTGACTATTTTTTAGAGTATTTCATAATTCTACGAAACTGAATGTTAGCTCGGGTTGATTTTGACATCTTGGAAAATGGCGCATGCTAGGCTGTCTCACCGGTACGGTTTCGCGTCAGAATCTAAGGTATTTTTCGGGCATTTGTAGCCAAAATTTGATGTGGTTATGACCCCGCTTTGAACTCATTTTCTGGAAAAAGTGTGGTGTTACAAGTGATAGAACAAGACAGAGCAAAGTCTCTGTGCCTCATGTTTTCGTGAAAACAATTCCGACAAATTCAGCCGTGTTGACATTTCTGGCGGTTACTGTATTTGTATTGTGGCGCGCGATTTGTACTTCATTTGCGAGTATTGTTCAATACTTGTCACATGTGCCTCCTTAAATGATTGTGAGAGGCGTTGATGTTTATACGTCATCCGTCGCCCTCAGAAAAGCAGTCAATGTTGGCTATTTTTAACCGTCCCGTGATGCCTCAATCACGTGCACGTCGTGGTTTGGTTGGCTACTTACTGGAGACTGACGTCATTTTCCATTAGCCAACCAAATCATTGCGTGTCGCCCGTATTAGTAAAATACCAATATCGTATAAACTACTATCCCATCGACGGTAAAACAAAGTTTACACATTCAATCATATGACGTGCTTGTAGCATAAAGCAGGCTTGTGTAGCAGCTGGCACTTATAGTATGTAATGTGATATTCAAAATGGCCACCAAATTACGATAAACGTCACAAAGTGACGTAAATCTGTTGTTTACAATATATAGCATCAACCCTAATTACTATATTTGAATTAGTTATATGAGATATGAAGAGGATATTCATATTTGTCCAACTAATATGATATATATGTTCATCGAGTGGTGTGTATTGTCCATATTTCAAGAGTGCCGTTAGGCACGAGTGAAATATGAACATTTGGCAAAACGAGATGAACATATATGTCATATTCGTTGCAAATATATGAATATTCTATTTATTATATACCGCTCCATGAAAATTAGCAGTTTTTTAGACTGTATACGATACTGAATGTGCATTTGCAGCCTATTTGCGCTGTTCCACTGCCGATGCACGTTATTAATATAGATAGCGGAAGTAGTCGTATTTTCGCCGGAAGTTGTTTATTTCATCGATGAGAACATTTGACTTCTATTTGCATCGTATAACTATGTATTTCAAGGTTATGTATATAATAAAAGGTGATATTTGAACTTCGAAATACATTTAATGCATATTTTATTTTTTATAATAATTAAACTGATATTCAAGATGGCCACCAAATATAGATACATATCGCAAAATAATACGGCAAATCAGCACACGGTGGTGTAAAAGCAACTGTTTATTGTTATGTATTATTGAAACATGTCTCAAATTGGCAGAGTTAGTTCTCTGCAGCATTCTGAAGCATAATTACTTTCGTAATTGCATGCATACAATCCTGGTTTTATTACCGGTCATGCGCAAATAAATACTGTGTTGCCTGTATGTTGCGCTAACATTCAAATTAAGCAATTTATTCAATACATACATGTATTTTATTATATTGCATAATAACGTGAACAAAATACGATCTGGCATATTCGATGTACTCACGTATTGGGTCTGGTACATTGGGTGTGAGTCAGTAACCTCAATAACCACCAATCATCGGAAGATAATACCAGCTGTGGAAGAACTAATTGTCATATGCAGATAAAATACATTTGCATTATAGATAATACATAACGCACACCGCTGTAAGCAATACATCCCTAGTAACCATCTGAGAATATCATACTATCTAAATTGTAATAAATAACATAAGTAGTATCCAATATCAGATATATATATATAGCTGAAAATATAAAATCTGAAATACCATAAAAACGATACAATGGATATAGATATACATTAATACAGCTACTAGCTGCCAGGCAAAACGACACATCTTTCCTCACGAATAATTATTTATTTAATAGGAAATATATACATTATGTTTAAATCACTTGTATCTCTAAAGTCCTACTTATATTACATTGTATAACGTTTTAAGAACAGTATACATCTAACCAGTTTCATACACCCTGGTATGATCACTACACATTTTGACTGTCAATACAACCTCAGATTTATCAAAATACTCGGCTGGCTGAAAATGCGGGCTGCGGCCATCTGTTATGCACATCGGACGCCGTATTGCAGAAGGTTCCGGCGGCCATCTTGGACACTGTATTATTTCAATTATGAATTGATTGAAGCTTTAATAGTAATAACTGTAGTTCATAGGTAATTAACAATCAAATACAAATGTGAAGTAAATGCCACTGTTACTTATTGTGTCGGCCATATTGGCAGCCATCTTGAACATTTGAAAGGATACGCTACTCAGAAGCATTGTAATGGATAATATGTGCATTGTTTAGTGATGTACTGCCATAGTACGTGTGCAAATGTGATAATTAGTCCCCTATATGAGCCTAGTTAATTTATGGTAGCCATCTTGGACGCCAGCTTGAATTCTTCATTAAGCTGCAGTGGGATTCTTGGAAAGCTTATTTTTTTTTTAGATCTTTGGCGATTTTATGTCTAATACTATTCGCCTATCAATAATGTATAGTGGAATAGAGAAACAAGTTTCAAGTCCGTCGCTCATACAGTAAATAAGTTATAGGGGTATGTAGACACGCTCACACATCTACTGAATGCACACTTTCAAAGTTATTTTACCTTGAACTTGCTTGTGGGGGGGGGGGGGGAGCGTGGGTTGGGCTGGGAATGATAATATGAATGATGAGAAACATGCACATGAATATACAAGCCAATCGCTCATTACGTAAATACGTTATAGGATAATAGAGAGACGCGCATGCATCTACTGCAAGTGAAATTTCAATGTTATTTGACTTTGGTATTGGAGACGTGGGACCATGGATGGGATAGGACATGCATATATGGATAATACTACACATGCACATGAGGTTTGAAGCTAATAGTACGTCATACATTAAATAAGTTATAGGATAATTGAGAAACGCGCACGCATCTACTGAATTTGCAAATATAGTGAATATGATATTTCAACGCTATTTGACCCTGACCGAGTGCACGGTGGAGCAGGGAAGGGGTTGGGAATGTATGTATTGATACATGTACTTAAGCATGTACTTAAACTATTCCTGGTGCGATGGCCGACTGATCAAGTTCTAAACTAGTCCTGGTGCGATGGCCGACTGATCGAGTGCTATTCTAGTCCTGGTGCGATGGCCGACTGATCAAGGGCTAAACTAGTCCCGGTGCGATGGCCGACTGATCAAGTGCTAAAGTAGTCCTGGTGTGATGGCCGACTGATCATGTTTTAAACTAGTCCTGGTGTGATGGCCGACTGATTGAGTGCTATAATAGTTATGGTGCGATGGCAGACTGATCAAGTGCTCTACTAGTCCTGGTGAAATGGCCGACTGATCAAGTGCTATACTCGGCATGGCCTACTGATCACGTGCTATACTGGGCATGGTTCAATGGGCGACTAATCAAGCACTATACTACTTATGGTGAGATGGCAGAATGATCAAGTGCTCTACTAGTCCTGGTGCGATGGCCGACTGATCAAGGACTAAACTAGTCCTGGAGCGATGGCCGACTCATCTAGTTATATGCTAGTCATGGTGAGATTGCCGACTGATCAAGTGCTAAACTAGTCCTGGTGCGATGGCCGACTGATCAAGTTATAAACTAGTCCTGGAACAATGGCCGACTGATCAAGTTATAAACTAGTCCTGGAGCCTTGGCCGACGGATCAAGTTCTAAACTAGTCCTGGTGCGATGGCCGACTAATCGAGTGCTATATATGTCCTGGTGCGATGGCCGACTGATCTTGGGCTAAACTAGTCCCGGTGCGATGGCCGACTGATCAAGTGCTATGCTAGTCCTGGTGCGATGGCCGACTGATCAAACTATAAACTAGTCCAGGTGCGATGGCCGACTGATCAAGTGCTATACTAGTCCTGGTGCGATGGCCCACTGATCAAGTTCTAAACTAGTCCTGGTGCGATGGCCGACTGATCAAGTGCTATACTAGTCCTGGTGAGATGGTCGACTGATCAAGTTATAAACTAGTCCTGGTGCGATGGCCGACTGATCAAGTGCTATATTAGTCCTGGTGAGATGGTCGACTGATCAAGTTATAAACTAGTCCTGGTGCGATGGCCGACTGATCAAGTTCTAAACTAGTCCTGGAGCGATGGCCGACTGATCAAGTGCCAAACTAGTCCTGGTGCGATGGCCGACTGATCAAGTTCTAAACTAGTCCTGGTGCGATGGCCTACTGATCAAGTGATAAGCTAGTCCTGGTGTGATGGTCGACTGATCAAGTGCTAAACTAGTCATGGTGCGATGGCCGACTGATCAAATCACATGCCATAATAACTAGATAGGCATGGCCTGCATGTCGTGCCCGCCGAGGCATTTGATAGTACAAACAATAGTTGTATTGCAACAGAGCTTTGGCCTTTGACGTAAAAACATGCCGCACCCGCCGAGGCTTTGATAGTATACCCAAAAACTTTAACTAAAAAGCACTTTAATCAAAAACTTTATCCTGAATGCACGCCAATGTGCCGACTATATCGCTCTGTCTGCAAGTGGGCCCAACAGAAACTTTAAGGGAAATTTCAAAGTAATTTGACATGACATTGGGCATATATAAATAATAATGAAAATGTGGGTGACAAATACACAGTATGTGAAGTTTCGAGTGAATTGGTGAAGCAGTTTCACAGATATAGTGTTCTTAAAGGTATACTGAGCAAAACTAGAAACGTCCCTCCATGTTTAAGGAAAGATTCATCAAAAACCAAAAGGGTTACTTTTAAAAATCAAAATGGAAAAACAAGTTCATTCATTTCTGTATCAAAGCCAATAAATTGCCTTTGGATATCTTGTTAAATATTCGAGAGATAACCGGCCAAGGGCGGTAGGGGTCAAAATCAAAAATCACAAAAACTCAGAAATGTGTTACTTAATGTTTAGAGATGGAATTTCAATAAGTAATGTGGCAAATTCAGTAAATCTCGTTAGTACCGAATGTGGCCACCATTTGCATGAATGCATGCAATGATCCTACGCCGCATCGACATGACGTAACTCAATACCAGTGCGTTGGGCAAATTCCTCCATTCCCGTTGTAACGCCCGTGTAAGATCGCGAACATTGTCAATCTGATGGTTAGCTCGTGCTTTGCGGCCCAGCTCATCCCATATGTGCTCAATGGGATTGAGATCCGGGGAGACCGCGGGCCATGGCATGACGTCGACGTTGTTTTGCTGTAAGTATTGAGTGGTGACCCTGGCTACGTGAGGGCGGGCATTGTCGTGCATCAATGTCACACCAGGACCATGCATGACGGATAAATGGTAAGGCATGTGCATTTAGCACATCTGCAACATAACGTTGTGCATTGATGTTGCCCTGTACAACAACCAAATCTGTCTTCCGGTTTCCCATGATCCCACCCCAGACCATTACGCTCCCTCCCCCAAAACCTGTTCTTCTCAACAATGCAACAATCGGTAAATCTTTCATTTTTACGCCTGTATACCCGTAATCTTCCGTCAGCATGACTAACTGTGAACCGAGATTCATCGGTGAACAAAACTCGGTTCCAGTCAGCCCTTCTCCAGTTCAGATGACGTCGCGCCCATAACAGTCTGGCAGCACGGTGACGTTGGGTCATTATCTGACCAGTGTACGGGCGGCGTGCCCGGATTGGTTGGGCGTTATGACGTAACCGGTTGCGAATGGTCTGCCCTGAGACACCGTATCGCCTAGCAGTGACTGTGGCTGCCAATCGACGTTGACGTAAGTGCGTCAACGTAATGTAACGATCGGCTCTAGCCGTCGTTACACGAGGCCTACCAGGTCGCTGCCGGTCGTGAACAGCCCCAGTCTGCTGGTACCGGGCTGCAAGACGATCAATCGTCTTCCGACAGCAACCAAACCGAGGCGCGACCGCCCTGGCGGCCATCCCACCCGCAAGCATCCCAATTGCCTGAGTTCGCTCGTTTTCGGAAAGCCGTGGCATATCGAAAACAGTGAAAAATTAAAAAAGTTTTTTAATTTTCCGAATAGCCCCTATCGCATGAATGGTACGACATGAACTGAATCACCTTATCGATGACAAGTATAGCGTGCACGTGCAAAAAGTGGAAATCAACGTTCCGGTCACTGGCCGCTATGTAAACCGTGTGTATCGGCTAAACTCTACACGATCGTATTCTGAACATCGCCACGGTTTAAAATACATGTACTTTGAACATGTGGTACATACATAGACAGAGCTACACCGGCTATAAAACAGGGACGTTTCTAGTTTTGTTGAGTATACATGCCCACTCAGTAGGCACAAAATGTTCTTTATATCAGAGACATCATCTGAGACATTTTCGGGCAAAATGAACATTAATTCACCATTAATACACATATTTACTGGCATTATTATACATTTTATATCAGACGTAAATTTCCACACTGCTATCAGGGGCGATAACCGTGTTTCCTTAAAATGCTACCAAGACAATACTATTTATTTTTTGATGTGCAATGATCATACATTATACTCTTTTCAGGGAATCACATTTAATTAGTATAAATTTCTTGCCCCATTTGCCTATGAAAATAGCCTGATATCACCGCGTGTCACTATCTGTGAAATAAACATTACTAAATGAGTATATCCATATAACAGGCACTCGTAATGTTTAGAACTGGTGGAATAGTGACAAAATTATACACTTATTTAATTCCTACAAATAACTGAGAATACACATAACTTTATTTGTTGTGCCTACTGAGTGGGTATGTACCTTTAATTAGCATAAATAATTAAAAAATATCATGCCTCATTTGAATATGAAAATAGCTTGATACCACTGCTAGTTATTATCAGTAAAATAAATATTACTAAATGATTATATATGGATAGCGGCACACGCAATTTTTAGAACTGGTGGAATAGTGACACAATTATACACTTATTTAATTGCTATAAAGGACAGTTTGTGCCTACTGAGTGGGCATGTACCTTTAAAAACTGTAACCTTCAATCAAAAAACTTTAACCGGACGCACGAAGTGACGTACATATGGATGTACATGTACGTACGTATGTAGGCCAATGTGACAACTATATCGCACTGTCCACATGCAGGCATGTCAAAAACTTTGAGGTAAATTTCAAAGTAATTTGACCTTGATATTGGGCTCAGGGGTTGCAGGGGTTGAGCATAGAATGAAATTATGGATGATGATAAACACACATGTGAAGCTTCGAGTGAAGTGGCGAAGCTGTTTCTGAGATATAGTGTTCTTAAAAACCTTAACCTACGGTAAATAAAAACCAGATGGCCGTGGCCCTCATGTTGAGCCCACCGAGGCATTTGCATGAATGGTGGGATATTTTGTTTGAATTAAGGTATGTAAGGTATGTAAAAGATTTAACGCAAATTTGAAAGTCATTTGACCTTGATCTTGGGCATGTGGGTCGCAGGCTATAATATGAAAATATGGATGATATTAAAGAATTATATGAAGTTTGAAGCAAATCTGAGTAAGTGTTGTGGAAATATAAGGTATGCAAAAACTTTAACACAAATTTCAAAGTCATTTGACCTTTACCTTGGGGCACAGTTGCCGCATGAGTGGGACACAGCATGAATATATAGATGATGACTAATAAGCATTTGATGTTTTAAGTCAATGCGACATAGGATATGGTATTTAAAAACATTCACCGATTACGGACAGACTGACGGACGGACGTCATTGTGATCACTATGTCTCGCTTTCCGCAAGCAGGCTCGGCAAAAAAACTATGGATGGACGTCAATGCGCAGACTATATCGTACTGTCCGCAGGTGGTCGCGACAAAAATTGTCCAACCCCTTTGTAAAGGTGCATGCCCACTCAGAAGGCTAAACATGCTCTTTATGGGAATTAAATAAGTGTATAATTGTCACTATTCCACTAGTTATAAACATTACGAGTGCCCGCTATACAGATATAATCATTTGGTAATATTTATTTTACTGATAGTGACGCGCGGTGGTATCGATATTTTCATATGCAAATGGGGCATATTATTTTATAATTATTTATACTAATTAAATGCATCAACTGAAAACAAAGTTGACAGATTATAAAGTATGATCATTGCACATCAAAAAATAAATACAGATAATAAATGGTAATGTCCGTTAACATTTTAAGGAAACACGGTTATCGTCCCTGATATCAATGTGGAAATTTGCTTCTGATATAAAATGTATAATAATGCCAAACAATACGTGGGTAATGGTAAATGATTGTTTATATGGCCAGAAAAGGTCTCCGATGATGTCTCTGACATACAAAACATTTTGTGCCTACTGAGTGGGCATGTACCTTTAATGCTAGCTCCGCACTGTCCCGTGAGACGTATGCATGCAAATGTTTCAAAAAAACATATTGCAAAGGGTGTTCGCGTTATGCTCCGGACAAATCAGTGCGCGAAAAAACAAAGGAAATGTGTTCATAGAACACGGATACCCCACATATCGCTTTGATAATACACAAGGCAAAATTCCAGTGTCCAAAAGGGAGAGATAATCCATGACACGGGGTTCGAATCAAAAATCGAAATAAACTTTCCGCATCTACTCATCATAAGGAAGCTACATGTATATAAAATTTCAGTGCTGTATCTATTACAAAAGTTTTACTAGTTACAAGGCAAAATTTTCAAATACTAATTCAAAAAAGGAGAGATAATCCATGACTCTGGGGTCGAATCAAAATAAATTTTGCAAATGTACTCATCATAAGGAAGCTACATATCAAGTTTCAGGAGTGTAGCTATTAGGGTTTAAATGTTTTACGAGCTACAAACCAAAATTGAAAAATTCTAACTTGAAAAGGGGGACATAATCCATGACCATTGGGTCGAATCAAACATACATGTACCAAGTTTCAGGTCTGTAGCTATTACGGTTTAAACTTTTTACGAGTTACTAGGTTGGTGACGGACGGAAGAACGGACAAGGGTAACAATAAATGCCCCAGGCATAACAAATAGTGAGGCAAAAGTTGTCATATACAAGTAACTTACCTTAATTCATCAGTTTCACATCATAAATGAACTTTAATTCTGGTGTAGAATATTAAAGTTATTCATTATGTTCTATAGTGCTACTTTGACATGACGTGAAATTAAAACATGCATGACATGATCTGGAAGAATAACCACAGACCAAGCACGCATATTCAGAATCACGTCTGTCGGTTCTTATCCAGCTCCAATTTCTGTCACCTGTCCACAAAATCCAGAATCCAACATTGTCGCAAATATAATGCTCTATGTTGGTGTACGTTAGAACAAAATGTCACGTAGTATATTATCCAATGTGGGTTGTAATCTCTTATTCCTCTAAATAAATGCGTCCAACAATCCCTGTAGCTGCTATCGTGATAACAAATGTTAAAGGTTCTGTCAGCGCCTCACATATTGATTTTAATATCCACCATTTTGATTCCAAGTACCAGAATAACGATGTTTCCATGCGCCGTCGTAGTGTTATCTGTCAGATTCCGTTGGTTATTTCATCAAATTGATGGACAAATTTGTGTCCGCTAATGTCGCCAAGAGCATACTCTGTGACGTTGACTGTAATAATTTGGCATAACTTCTAGCTTGTGAATTTTTGGTTGAATGAAGTGATTACTATCGTGAATAAGTGTGTATTTGTGTCCGGTTTGCTCAGTAGGTAGAGCGATCGTGTGGTAAACCAGAGATCCCCGGTTCGATTCCGGGCTGGTGCGCATCTTTCTCACCCTGTGACATTTAGCGCCCAACGTAGTTGCGGGAAGTAACTCTGCAGAATACTCCCGCATCGCAGTACCGAGAGTTATGGTGATCTCCGTAGGTTTCCCCTACAAAGTACCAAATCACATCTGATTTGCACTTCAACTGTTAATTGCGACATATTTTCTGTATTTTTCAATTGAAAGAAATATCAGTATTATACTTTTTCATTTCTGTGTAATAAGTACAGAAAAATATGTCACAATTAACAGCTAAAGCGCGGATGAGATCCGATTCCGTACTCTGCAGGAAAAACCTATGGAGCACCGTAACTCTGGGTAAGGACGATAATTGAGTATTCTGTTGCGAAACGAAGGACCGCGACTGATAAATACTCCCAGAATTGTACCCAAACATATGGAATTCGGAGACAAAAATTAAACATGGAATTCGAGGACGAATTTCAATATGGCGGAGAAGAATGTCACAGTACGCAATTGACCATGGGGATGAAGTGTGTATGATCTGTGCCTTGTTAGGTTGCTCGGTAGAGCCATGGGCATGGTACGGTAAACATGAGGTCCCTGGTTCGATTCCGGGCCGTTATTTATCTTTCTCACTCTGTGACACAAGTAAACCGTTTTATTTTAAAGAAATGGCTATCACCGGAATAAATATTATCTACTAAAAAATTTGATTCGGGCCAATAGAAATCAACAGCCAGAACAGAACGTTTGCAGTAATATAAATCTAATTCCAAAATAAATTTTTAATTTTTTGTTTATGATCAGGTTTCGAAAATTAAAATATGCTTTTCTTTTAAAATTATTATCAATATGTTCACCATGTTATTATGGTTAATATGCAATTCAAAGTCTCCTTGCAGCTTGAAATTGAAAGACATTATGAAAAGTTGTGTTGATCTCAGAAATTGTCATGTCGACTATAGGATCGGGTCGAAATAATGTTAACATAATAGGAAAACGTAATTTGATACCGACAAAAAAGTAAACAAAACGCAAAATAGATGCTTTGTTTTGTTATATTATACCGTAGACCACACATTATAATTTGATTTTATATGAAAATAAATATATTGTGTGTATGGTGGTGTCTATTAATTTGTTCTTGAACGGCAGTGAGTGAGTGACGACATTTTGTTTTGTCCAAAAAATTGTCAAGGTCAATGTTTCACTGTTTGTCTCGCAATAACCAGCCGATTTATATTTGCGCACCAAAAAAACAGATCACGAATACCGCTGACTTTCTAGTCACTTTGAATTAGATAGATGGGATAAAATTTTGGATACGTTTGTCAACTATTTCGATTTTATTGCCGCATTGGTCAAGTAGAGCGGTCCGCTGGTTTTACCCCAGAGCGCAGCGTAAAGCGGTCATTATTTCGCAGTTTAAAGAAAAAAAGGAGCATAAATTGCAATTAAAAGCGGAGCGCAGCGCTAACTGCGCTATAAGTATTGCAATTCCGCAACCAACTCTTTGGACCGCAGTCACATGATTGCAGTCCGATTGCGGTCCAATTGCAATTAATGGGAACGCGAATTGCAATCCTGCGCTCCAGGAATTGCAATTCGCCTGGTAAGAGAACCGCAGGCCACTATGTAGTTAATTGAATGCAGATTAATCAAACAGTGACTGGCCGATTATACAAACAAGAGCTGCCAGAAGCCATCGAAGCGCGCCTGGTTATGTTTTAATTTAACATATCAATAAGCAGGGTGATAGGTAACAGAAACTAAGTTTGTGACATTGACATTGTGGTTAGCCGGGGCCTGATGGTCATGACTCGCTTAGGACACCGCCAGGTGGCACCCATAGCTACCTAGTCAGACATGCTCAGACGGTCCGGCAGCCATCTTGATTTGTTGCGTGTCAAAGACCGATGCATTGTTCGGAGCTCCAACAAAACTTTCTTCATCGCCACCATATCCGCGATTGAGAAGCATCGCATAGTTTATACTTCTTATACGACTACATAAATATAGTAGTGTTCAAACTGTGACTAATCTGAAAATATTGGGTGATACACTAATCGCCATTTAGTCAGGGCTTCAACGTACCCTAATCATCTGGCTTTTTCCCGTCTATGTGAACGAACTGTTTCACGACAGCCTGCTAGGTTCTTCAGTGGGTGGTTTGTCATTGTTGCTTGTACATGACGTGTATTATATTTTGACCACTGTCTCATTGTAGCATATATCTATAGATTGCCACAAGTACGTCATGTCTACATTGTCTTGATATGTGACTGGTGCGTGTGGTCACCGTAAGGGGCGATACGACACCCACGAACGTTGTCTCCGCTGCGCGAAGTGTTCGTTTGTCACTCAGAATGCCGTTTGCGAGCTGTGGTCTGAAGTCACACGGGCTACAGAACTTCGGGCCAGTCCCTATGAGTTACTAACGACGAAACGACCTCGATCCATTTCTTCCGAGCGTGATTCGAAAAAGATACATCAGGTTGTATTCAAATTCCCCCCTAGATGACTATACAATGTAATAAGGAGCAAGGTGGGCTGCATCCGGAACGCTCATTGCCCCGAGTTACCTTATTGGGTTAGGTTCAGCCCCTTCTCCCGTGACGGCCCCGTATCGCGATTTTACTTTGCACCGAATGTGGCCAGTATGTGACCACGGCACCACCCGAATACGAGGTGGCGGCACCCTCCCGAGCCGAGTGAGCGGAATGGTAGGTAGCTGCACACAGTGTACCTGATTCGAAAGTTATGCTCAACATAACCCGAGGGTCCGATGTGCTGTTCCCATTGATTCAGTGGGAGGTATCCAAAGTTGTTGGGATACACGCAGAGCCGACCCAGATGGTCACTACTAGTGGAACACCCACTCTCAAATGTTTCGTTGGTGCGAACTTCCACCGACTAAAACGGCAGGTGCCACGCCTCACTGTGTGACGCTGCAGATGGTGTGCACCAGGCACCGGTGTATCTGTGTAACATAACACAGGTACCTCCACTTGAGACGCTGTGTTACTGAACGGACCGTTGGTAGATCGATTCGACAGGTGCGACGTACCGTTACGTGACGCTGTCGATTCTCAGCCACCGGACACCTGTCGCCGTATACACGGAACTGGACTAGTTGGTATCGGTATTTCATCCCACGTGTTTGCACGTCACACTGCAAACTGCCCAACTAAGTACACCGGACATAGTTCAGTGAGAGCAGGTACCACGTAACACCATTGGCTTGGCGATCGATTTATACCGGGCACCGCCGGAAACCGTCTTACAGGCGCCGGACATCCGAAATTTGGCTGATTTCAGGTACCACGTGCCTTCAAAGGGACATATTAAAGTTTTCCTTAGTTTGTCGACCAATGAAAGCGCAACATTTAGTCTCAATTAATCGCATATATGCGACACTTTCGCGAATATATATAAAATGAAGACATAGTTATAGTTATAACCATACCCCCCCCCCCTTAATTGCCTTAAAATCAATTATATAACAATCTACTGACACTGAATATGTACCATATGACATGTTCGACCAGTGTACATGTAGACAAGATCATCGAGAAAATGGTATGGCTCTCAGTGGTAATATTGCAAAAACTGTAGATCCTGATCAAACGACACATGTCCTAGCCGATACTTAATGTGGTACTTAATTCCAACTGGTACCGTTTTGCAACACAGTTTTCATATGTGTCTGTAACTTAATACATGGGACTATGCGACCTGTCTAGTCCCAGATAAACCCAGTCTGATCAGTGCCTACACTGATCACCATTCAGTTAACGAAATTTACATCATGCCTCTAGCAAACAGTATATATCCGATAGAGAGTGCTAGTTGATCACGGCTTAGACTGGTCACAAAGCCTGTAAGTCTCAATTCTGTAGTTACTGCCACATACACAAAACACACAGTTTTAATTATTATTGTTATATTAAGCAGAAATAATGGTAATACGCATTACAGTCTACATATGATTTTTTGCACAACTCGTTGAATGTCACATTGTCATTGGAAGGCGATCTGTGACAGTCGTGCATGTCGGCAATAACTCGTAAAATTATATGTAAACTGACGGAATAACAACTCTTTTGCAGGGTCTCAACAAATCTTTCTTTTTTTTGCAACTGATACAGGCAATTTGGCGTCGTATTTTCGTTTGTAACTACGTTGATTCATGTAATTCGCTCGGTTGTCCGCGTGAAGGCATTGTCACATGTATTTGACGGAATTTGCCTCGGCATGTCCGTTTTGTATCAATATGTTCTCTGGTGTGTCCTTTGAAACTCTCGGAACTCACTCATGTAGTCGGTTTACCTTTTGTATACTCGAGTCTGTCTTAAAATTTCTATAGTTATTCTTGGCATGTGTTGTAGGTCCAATAATGTGTCATATCTCATTGGAGTGACCGTGTATGGTTTGTGCCGTCACACCATGTGTATAACTGTGTCCCATTGCTCGGCAATATAGATTGATTGTCATCTTTTTGCCGTGTTCAATAGACACGTGCATTGAATGGCACTCCATCTGAGTGTGTTCAGATTATAAAAATGTCTGCTCATTAATAAAATACTTTGCGAAAAACCGCTTCTGATACAGGTTCAATTCCATCATCTCGGCACACAATGTTATATAACGTACATCTTGCAAATGCTCAAGTCTTGTTCAAGGACTTGTTCAAGAAACAATCTCCATGTGATTTAATAGATTTTATTTCCAGGTTATTGCCCACCAACAAGTTTTATAGCGGACTCTGCAAATTTACTCAGCATGAAATTTACTTTACTACGTGATTTGATCTCTTTTATTGCTTTTTGTACGTTAGCGGCAAACGTTTTAGCTTGCATACTATATGTTTCTGCCTGAATTCCAGTCACCTGCAAATAATTTAATCATTTATTTTTGTATTTAACCTTCGGCCTGCTTCACGCTTCAGAGGTTTGCTTGCTTGTTTATTGGTGTTTAACGGCCTATCAACAGCGAAGGTCCTGTAAAGCCGGGCAAATGGGTTTGATCCCGATTTAACGTGCTGCATTGGGAAATAATCCCAAAATCAGAACGGATTATTTACATCGAGAACAATATGTTCAGCCCTGAAATTAGAATAAACTGACCTGGTGCCAGGTCCATATCACATCAAAGTCATTTGGCCCCTTCTCCAAAAATAGGATTAAACTTTCACATATAAAATGACCAAGACGTATGTGAGGGCCAAACCAGGTCTCCAGTCGGAATTTCGGTGAGGATGAACCCAGATCATTAAATTACACATCGCATACTTCCACCTGCCTCCCACAAGGTCGTATCCTCTTTCAAACCCATTTTCTTGCGCTGGTGTTATACTTTATGCTGGTAGTGTCGTCTTCACCTTCACAGTCATCCGGCGACGGAATATAGCTGTTGTCTTTAACACTATCATCATTTGTTGTCTGTGGGGTTTATCACAGTTTTCGTTTGCAAATCAATGTTCCGAAGTTTCGCCAATGGAATGTAATTGATTTGCAACATGTTCCATGTCATGGTTTCCTGCTTCTTCTGCAATGTTGCACAAATTGTGAGTGGTAACAAACATCTGATTATGTCGTCTCTATCGCTACTGGTTGCTTGCACTGGTAGCTGCAACAAATGAGAAGACGGTCAACATTTTCCCGTTTAGTCAAATGATTATCATGATTGTACGACATTCCACTATACAAAGCATAAGGTCATATAAACTGACACATTATAACGTCGTTGGTACAATGTACATTACTAACTAGATGACAGTCAACCATATTTGGCTGTCCGCAAGTGTACACGAGAAAAACGTCAATAATAAAATAATCATACAATTTTCACAATATCATAGTGCCATAAGGGCTCATCAGATATCTAACCTTCTCATTGAAGTACACAATTGTATTGTGTCTTTCTGTTAACAAATCACATTAATTAACAATTGTATACTAATTTAATTTGAAAGATTCCTTGTAATTATGAATGTTTGTTTAATATTCATCACAAAACGCATGTGCTAATATTTTTTTCCAGAAGGGCTCATCAGCACCAATGCATGAATTGCTCATATTTTGTTGAGTATAACAGCATTGTTCAAACCTTAACAAACACTTTTTCAATTAAATGTTTAATATCATAAATGTTTACTTACCAGATAGTATTCCTGTTCTGTAATATTGCTCTTCTTACTCAATTCACGTTCATGAAAGTGAGTTAAACCAGCATACTGTGTAATGTAATTCTCGTAATTGACTGCTTTGTTTCAACACAGAAACACTGTGAAACAAGTGTATCATATTACAAAGGTACGACATAGAGTCACTAAATAAATTCCAGGGGTAGAAATTACTCCGAGTGTGCATAAATTTATAACATGTTAAAAGGGCCTAACAGCATTGCATTACATGCAGCAGGATTGTGCACTGGAAGTCACTGTAATTGTGAAAAAGTAATTTCACTGACATACACATTTTCATGTAATATTATCAGAATTAAGGAATGCAATTTATTTACATGTTGTTGAGCCCTTCTGGCAATTAGGGTGCGAAATATATGTCATGCATTGTTGTAGTTACGAGCAGCAAATATTTAAATCTACTCCCGTACTATCCGTAGCCAGATCTACGAATGGTACGGGAGTAGATTTCTAGTCACAGTTCGCAACTAGCCTTGTTAACACACGATTCGGTTTCAAACCGCAAATTCAATAAATTGTAATGCTATTAAAATTCGAATGGTCGTTTAGGGATGGCGCTAAATTCAAGCGAACATGTGCACGCGAACAGGCGGGCTAAACAATATAACAATTATAGTTCACACAATACTGAATTTGTATTAAACTAATTGATTTGCTTGTTATCGCCTCTCATTAAAAAATATATTAAAACTTCAATATACGAACTATGACTATTACATAAAGGTATTATTACTAGACAGAGCTGATATTACTAGAAATATAGTAATAACAAAGTTACATAGGCCTAGCCTATGCCTAATGGAGTTATGGAGTTACATGTAGGTCTTGCTCAAGGGTTACAAGTGTTACTGTTCGCAACTACCATTGGGGCATGTCGGTAACCGGAGTTTTGAAGAATTATATGCTCACCAATATAAACAGCCATAACGCGCGGATCGTCCGCAACTAATATTTACTTGAAGTCATGTTTTTAAATGTATGTCATTTCTGCCCATACACACACATGTCGTCGTGGTGTCCCAAATTGTCAGATTATGTGGCAATGCCCTTAACATAAGTACCCCACTGGTGATGAGGAAACATATTTGGGGTGGGTGGTGAGGGGGGGGGGGGGGGCTGCGAGAAATGAAATGGCGGTGGGGTGGCCGGGGTGTGTGAGAAAATGTTTGATCGGGTGGGTGACTGTGACAATAATTTGAGGGGAGGGGGTGCTGTGGAATATATTGCGGGGTCTTCCAGAAAATATGATTGAGTGTGGGGAGCTGTAGCTGAGCTACACTGAGGATATGCATTGGGTGGGGGGGGGCGTCTTCCGATGCAGCCGGATATGAAGATTTACAGATGGAGCCGTATGTAGTAATAACAGATGGCGCAGTATATATTCAGCTGAGCCTACTTTATACATTGGCATGATATGATTAATAGCATGGTGTAAATGATTGTCATAGTATTATATTTTACCGACCTGTATTAGTTTGTTTTATATTTTTGCGTATGTGTCAACGCTAAAAGAGGTGAAACTGACCGTAGCATGTAAATACTAAAATGGCCGAGATGGCAACTCTATGCGGCATATAGGATACTCTATCAAGAGAATGTTCACATATATGTAATACATACATGTATATGCCATCACATTTACGAAGCAATTATCTTTGAATCAAATGATGATCAGGCATATAACGGGTACTTTACTTTGATTGATTAATTTGCAACCAACTACATTTGAATATTGCTCAGTATAATTATCAAAGGATTACACTTGTGTGTGTTAACATATATTTATTTAAATAAAAATCAAATTATTTATTGACATTAAATTATTTATTGAAATAAACAAATAACGAAGTGATCATTATATACCAACCGCATTTGTGTTCAGTATGTTTGATCGTGTATTTACGAAATAATTATTTGAAAAATCAAATGCAACTGGTATACGAAAATATAGCTGTGGGTGTACTGTGGTATACTGTGATATTTCTGAAGTTATTATTTCAGAACTTTTGGCATGGTACATTTATCAATGTATGCCAGTCATGATAACCACCGTGACATGAAAAAATACAAGTATTAGCATAGCCAATAAACTGAATAAAACATTGCCATAAGCGTCACGGCTTAGCACGCACCAAGTATATAGCATTGACCTGGGGTTTCTCGGTGGTGTGGCGACTGTGAATATGTAAATGGGTGGAAGAGGTCATCAGGACAATATGTGTATGAACTATCAAGCAAATTCGTGCGGAGAAACCGAACATATATAAGTTATTTATCAGAGCGTTGACGTTTGGAATGCGCCAAGTATGTAACATTGACCTTTTGTTTAACGGGATTGGGGGATAGCAGTTTGTTGTAGGGCCATTGCAGCAGCACGTGTGTGACACATTAAGCAGATTCATGCATGCAAACAAAACACTGGCGCAAGCATCAATGTTTCGAATTCACCAAATGTGTGACCTTAACGCTGGGCTTAGTTGAAATGTGTCATTGGGTGGTAGAGTACTATGAGCGCAATGTGTGTATGAACTATCAAGCAGATCCGTGTAAGGAAAATAAGTTACAATACATTTAGCTGAGCGTTATTTTTTTGTGACGTACGTACTCACTTTGGACGTACGGGACGTCGTACAGGACGTATGGGCGGTGGTAACGCTATATGCTATTTTACGACTCAGTCGTGGGGGCTTACATACATGTATATGTAGTTATATGTATAAATATAAGTACTTGATTTTGTGTCTATCCAATAAAACTTCATGTTTCCAGTTTTCAGCAATTTGTTTTAAAGTAGGTACTTATTGACCAACTTCAAATACCACTGTCTCGTTACCAGATGTCTTCGATTATTTTCATGTCAATAATAGTAGTTATTTTTTGGCGATTTTTTCAGCATATTTTTCTCGAATTATTGGCAATAATGGCAGTTGTGTTGCATAGACTTTCGGGTCAAATGCTACATTCCATGACCTAATAATCAGCTAACAGGTTTAATAAACTGTATATAGGACATGCTGTGATCACCGTTGTACACAACATACAATTGTATACAGGATAAGCTCCTGAAAACTTACTGCCATTCAACTTCCAGGGTTGGTACGTTGTTTATCCAGTTTATTTCCACTCTGCAGCGAATATATTGCCAATCAGCATCCTCAATATACACCTGCGAATATATGTTCATTGTATATATATATTATATGATATAAATAAAGTCCGATTCCACTACGGACTTATATTTTAATGTATGCTTCCCAAGTAGTTTCACTGCTGACAATTCAAATTACGTGAATCCATCAATCCACGTTTGTTCAAGTATGCGTTTAGCAACATCACGTTTCAGATTTGCGTCCCCATTTTTATATGTAGAGTAATGACCCTTGCAATAATCTCTTAGCACGTAACATAGCGTTGCTACAGTCACACGTCCCCTGAAGATCTGCTGTCAGCAGTGATACCGGTTGGGAAGCATAACTTAAAATACATTTTCGTGGTGGAATCGAACTTTATTTCTATATATATATATAAAGTAATAAGTTGCAGGTTTCATGACTTAACAGACAATGCAACGTATATACTATACCAGCGAGTGGGCATACATTGTCGAGTTGACTGTCGCTAAAAACCGATGTTGCCATGCAAGTCAGCGCATATAATGCAACATCGTTCTGAAGTAAATAAAACTACTAAAATGCGAATGTTACGTACATGTTTGTAAAGCTGTAGTCCATGACCCTCATAACTTGTTCAGCTATGGTACTATATTAGATCGGTATTTCTTTTCAAGATGGTCGCTACATTTGTATTTGTGAATGTGTGCGTGGTCGCTTGGTGTGGAAAATCATGAAATGTGTGAGAATTATAGTCTGCAGTGTTAATTTATGGAGCTATTATTCAAAGTTCAATCTTTCAGAAAGTGGCCGATAGTTGTACATACATTGCATAGTATACGATGTTGGTACTAATATGTAAAAAACACATGGCACATGCGGAATTTTTAGTCCACCGGCAGTCTGCTGTTTCCACCAATGAACGCCATGTTTGATTTTATTACTCCAATAATGGAGATTATGTTCAAAATTTACGCATAATAACGTTGTCATAAAATTAAAATAATACGTAGATATACTTGACACTCAACCAACATTAAGCAAATTGTATTGAATAACCGTAACGATATATGTTTGACATTACAAACCCTTTCTGAATTTGGTGAACTTATCGACAAGTTCCCCACCGGAATATAATAATGTACTGTATGTATGAACAGTGGTCTCTACATATTGTGCATTTCCATACTGTATAACTATACACTTGTTTTATATACGTTATGTATACTAGTGTAGTTATAAACATTGCTGTAAATTCGGATTGAATCTGATGACACAAACAGATCAATGAAACCATCATAACCAACACTATCCAGTTCATGGTAATTCGTACGTTGACAGTCGTATACAACATATGAATACAACAATACATACGGCACTTGGGTACATACGCTTGCACGTACTTAGACTATTAATTTGTGTTTTAAAAGTAATGGATTGTGCAGGTCAACGATATATTTATGGTGCAATATCATCTAGTATATACAAGTCACCAATACCGCCATAATGCATATCGGTAAGTATGTGTCTGGATTGTCTATGCGATAAATGAACAGTATAGAATTACGTATCGCATTACATATTATGAAACAGTATTTCTCATTCCACCAAGCTTAATTGCACTGCGTACATACTATTGGGTTTCATTTCTTAAGTTGCTTACATTTCATGAAATTAACTAGTATGCAGGTATTTATGGTTATGCACTTGTTGTGCAAATGTAACATTATATGACAGCTGTACATCAATATGGATGGATTTGTGAATAAATGGCCTGTCTATGAATACATCAGTGAATACATCCAACATGTGTACATTTATCATTTCGTTATTAATCAATCGTAAATGTGCATTGAGATAATCAGTCTGCAATTTAAGTCATATATATATGTGTATGGGACAAAGCAGTGCATGCAATGCTCCGAAAGAGGAATTCAGAACTGCTCCAATAGGTCTACTGATGTGTTGTAGCACCCAAAGTGTTGTAATGGACAGGGTTATACAATCATCCTGATTGCATAACCAGCCCGACGACACGTATGTAGTTCATATACATACATATGTATACTTATAACCTCAGATATTTCGATATCTATTTTGGACAGTATCTGTCTCACACAATGATTTCAAAACAATGGACTAACAAAACAAAAACCCAAAATGGTCCTGAATCGCTCACCTCACAAAATTAAACCAGAACGATCGCCTTCAATTTGAAAGATGACATGACACTATTTTGACGAACACATTTGAATCCATCCCCCACCCCGGCCTCACAGAAAAGATACATATTTTGAAAGCATAGCTTATCAAAACCGTCGAACGTACGCATTTGGTCAGAGTATACCTTGTTGAACAAGTCGTGTCGCAAGGGAATGTCCGAATTACGTCAATTATAATGATTTACACGAGCTCCCCGATATCCACACTCTGAGGTACATGTACAAGTAAAACGACCGGTGCGCATACAGGGATTGTACCCAAACGAAAGAAAAACATCAAACGTTGAGGAAATGTTGTAAAATGGAATGCCGAGATTAAATGAAAATGAGCGACTTCGAGCGATTGGAATCTTGAAATCTGGTCAGCGTTACATTGAAGTCGCCGCTCAATTTGGAGTGTCGCGCATTACAATAACGCGTCTGGCAGGATGGTACAGAACAAGTGGATCAGTTGATGATCGGCCCGTTCCAGCAGGCCACGCGTAACTACACGTGCTCAGGGCCGTCACTTAAGGACATCTCACTTACGTAACAGTTTTCTGTCCGATCCATCAACTGCTGCTGTTACGCCTGGTCGAACCAACAACCGGATTAGTGCGCAAGCAGTTCGGCGAAGACTCGCTGAGCATGGTATCAAACCGGGACGCGTACGTCCGTACAACGGATCGAAACTTACGCCACGTCAGCGACATGATAGGGCTCAGTGGCACATGCGACGTCAGCACATGCAATGAACTTGCAATGGAATAAGGAGTTATCTACTGACTAATCCAGATTTATTTTGGAACGTACATACGGACATGACTGGGTCTACATGAGACGACTTGGAGAACGCTTCGCTGACGCGTGCGTACATCAAGTGGACCGGTATGGAGCAGACAGCGGCATGGTATGGAGTGTCATTTCCTTCCACCATCGCTCCAGGCAAGTTGTCGTACCGGAAAACCTAACATGAGTACGTTACTGGCACCTGCTACTGGTACCTGACATCGCCTACCTCCAGCAGCAGCAGGTGGACGTTCTACATTGTCCGGCAAAGTCTCCAGATCTGTCGCCAATATAGCACCTCTGTGATGTGTTGGATCGACGAGTAGGACGCCGGCAACCGGCGACTTTGGCTCAGTTAGAACACTTTCTGAGAGTGGATAGCGACACCACATAATGAAATTCAGACACTTATTAGGTCCATGCGTCGCCGCTGTATTGATGTTATGGATGCATATGGTAACCATACACGCTACTGACTTATGTGTGACTTCGTATGGTGACCCCTACGTTATTCGTAACGGTCCGACGTCAGCATCTGGTGGCTAACGTGACATTTTTGTAATGAAATTATCGCAAGACAATTGGATTTCATGTTATTTTTGAAAATATAGTACAATGTAATGTTTACAATACATTTATTCACAATCGTATGTATGTATCGTTTATTTTGTGACTAAGTATAATTTAATCCAGTGGCCACCATGTTAACAAATCTGAAAGAGCATCGACTATCGATCATTCCTAATCGATCTGGCTGTTCAGGAGAAGATGTTTAAGATTTTCTGATATTTTTAGAAAACGGTCATCTTGGATTATGTGAAAACCTTCAGTCTAACATAATATAAATTATTTGAAACGGCTTCGCACAATGACCATAAGTGTGCAATATGGCAAGCATCGTTTAAGCGGTTTGTGTTGTGAGAAGAAGACGCTTGAAACATGTAATACATGTAATACAATAACATGTTAACCTTTCGGATGATTTAAGCACCCGACTTCGAAAGAAAAACAACAGAATGTTCGTATCGTCGATACCTTCGAGACGATATCTGACATTATCATATTCGGTCAACAGTGAAATTTGACCCCTGTTTGATCTATCCCTCCCCCTCCAGGACACCATCCATTGTTGTCCCCTGGGCCAGGATTTTAACAAATCTGAAAGAGTATCTACTATCGGTCGTTTCCGTCAAGTTTCGTTAAAATCAGGCGGGTTTCGAGAGGATTAACAATTTGACCTACTTTACTATGGTAGCCATCTTGGATTAGGCGACGATCTCCATTTTAACAACTCTGCAACAAATTAACGCATACACAATCCCTATGAAGTTTACTCAACATCGGCCGAGCAGTTTTGAAGAAGACGACGTTGAAAAGTGTTTTTACTTTTTATGCGGCCATAATAGATGACATAGCCATCAGATGTCAACATAAAATGCTCCATAGCGATCCTCTCGTCGATACATTTGATTTGGTATATGACATAACTATATTTTGTCAAATAAAAAGTTTGACCCCTACTTGACACCCATCCCGGACGCCACACATTTGTTTTACCCCGGGGAAATCGGTCTAGTAGTTCCTTGGAAAAAATATATGAATTTGACCTCATTTTCTATGGCGGCCACGTTTGATTATGCGGCGACATACATTTTAACAAATATGAAGCGCTTCATACACGGTCCATACGATTGAATATTTCAGGATGACCTTTCGGTGGCCATCTTGGGTGACATAATCATCCGAATTCATCTCCCCGATATGTTCGATTTGATATATGACATCAACTATTATGTCAAATGTGAAATGTTACCCTGTTTGGGGTCAACATGGGATGCTGTAAAAGGTTGTAGGGTATTTACATGTCCAGGGATACTCCACGAACAACTTCCAGGTGGACACCCCAAAATGTGTTACTGGAAAACAAATGACAGCAATTTTTAAAAATGGCCGCAGTTAAAATAAGTATCCATATATCGGATACCAATGCAGATAGAAGCCTCATATTAGTGGCTATAGGCAGGTTAGGTTGTGAGCTAGATTCCATTCTGCAAAGTAATTATACAGATTCATCAAAACTCCAAAATGGCTGTGTGAAATATGTGTATTCTTAAAGATTTCAAGAATATCTCGTAAGGTTTACCCTGTCAGATCGTTTCAGATCCACCATGACAAAAGAGGGCGTATTGCATTCCTCTCAGTCCGATCATGGCATTTGTCATTGAATTGGGGATACAATCCCGATGACTCTATCGTTATATTTTAAAAGTCTGCGAGAGTGTAATAACTGATCAGGAGCTACACTGGGCAATGGTGCAATAAATCACATATTCAAGATTGCAGAATGTTGTGGAAAGGTTGACATTATCGGCGACCATGAGTGTTACAAAATTATCAATGTCCACAGACGATGGCCAAATGCGATCCTGAAGTAGGGCAACCCTTGTCAGTACCATCAATGCAGAAATGGGTGTGAGGTCAATTCCAAAGTGGCCCGAAAGCCAGCATCAAACGGCAGGCATAGTACATGCATTATTCTTTTTTTATCATTCGACATTAGTCGTTCCATAAGGATGAACTATTTGGAAAAGTATCCCAGCGATTCAAGCATACTTTTCTATCTGACATATACAGCAATACAACATCGATTAAGTCTTTGCTGTGACATATACTTATATGACTCGTAAAAGGATACGAACGTCTAAAGTGAAGTATAAGCATATAAACAGAAACATTGTATAGCATCCAGGAACGCGTCCTTGCTCCAGTTCATGGCAGTATCTGCAAGTAAGGCAGAGGTTTATAAGTGACACATTGCTAGATAAAGTAGCAGAAATGTCATCTCAGAATAATTTCCATTTTACTAGTAAGGAGGATTTAGTCAATAAAACAAGGTTGTTGGACTGGTGGGGCCTCCGTCTTTCCCTTCCATGAAATTGAATCCGCTCAGGAGGAGGCATGCACGCGAATGGTACTCCATGCCATATACAGTGACAAACATGATCAAGTCGAACGCTTGGCTAATCATACCAATGACACAGATGTGTACCCGTATGTCCTCATGAAAAGGCTAGATCAATTGAATGTAACTGTGCCAAAGAACATATGTTCCATAATGTATTGCTTGCCGATGCACTGGCTCACAAGACAAGTGTAGCCACATGTGTCTATTGGCAGAACTTGATGACTTGTATAGTGGCATAACTAATAGTAGTCATGATGAATATTAATTGTGAAAAGTGGTCATAACAATCGCACACTTAATTTAAAGCGGATGTGTGACATACACTGAATCAGATTCAGTAGCTAGTGTCCTGTTTAAACATTGTGTATAGCGTTGAAATCAATCCTTGTTATTAAACGATGACCTTTCCTTCAATGGAGTTTCTCCATTATAAGTTTATCTATCCATAGGATATCAGACTTGATACACACTCCTGTTGTCGTATAGACCTTGATAATCTTTCCGCATGCAGTATATAGCATACGATACTAAACGTTACTACACTATAATCCCAAGTTGTGAAAATATACATATTTAATTTAATCATAAGTCTGACAAATTCATTAATGCAATTAATGTACAGAAACAATTGAAAAATTCTGCAAATAATTACGTGGACATCGACACACCCTCAATTGTGAAAGTCACATGTGTCAGCTGCAGTTATTATCACGTGTACCAACCATTTCATGCCACACATGTTGTATTTTGCGCTGATTTGAAATATAAAAGCACATCGCGTGACGTAGCTTGTTATATTCGACATGCATGATGAGAGTCGAAATGACAGAATGACACATTACCTTTACAGTATACTTCGGCATGCAGCAGGACCAACTTGAATGCAGGCGCTGGAAGTACGTTTATGTAGCACATTAATTGTCCTGTGCCGAACTGATCACGAGGGAGTTTTTTCAGGAACAGAACGCAAATGTTGTTCCGCCTGACTTCAACCAAATGGATCATTTATGAGCTCCGATAGGACAGAACAGTTTACAAGGTCGAAACGCCGAGCAACTGATGCAAGCTAACACACAATAAAGTAACAACATTGCTCCGATAACGATCCAGCGAATGGTTAATTCGATGAGGAGATTATCATATGTACAGCATGTTTGGCAGCTGGTGGTGAGCAACCGTGATACCTGTACTAACTGCAGCTGGCACATGTGACTCATATAATGTATGTTGTCGTAAGTGTTATTATCTGCAGACGTAACTCTTTTTTTCAGTTGTGTCTGTACTGGGCTTGTATTAATGAATTTATGATAAGATTAAAAATGGAATGTAGTATAGTTTCGGTATTTTTTTTGGTAATGTTGGGCAAGTTGTGTACATATACAACTATGGAGAAGGCATGCATAATGGATGAATTCAGTTGAATTCAATGTAGTTGTTTGATGATTATTGTCTTCCTAACATTGTCAAATTTGTCTGGCAAATCTAAACATTATATGCGACACAATCGACTTAACATATCATATGAAGATGTAATGTTTATTTTCCTACTATATTATGAAAGATATGCGTTTGCTATAGTAAAGTATACCGATGTGTGGGCATAAACAATATCAATCTGTTCTGCAAACAAGTAATGTATGCAAATGTAATGTTTATTTAGAATACATGTTGATCATTTGTGTACTTTTTGCAATTACGGTTTTGTAAAATGGCAGCCATTTTGTTCAGCAACACATGTTTCGGTTTGTCAACTTGTAAATTGTTAGTGGCGTGTCTCTGAACATGTTGATACCCCACAACCTTTAACAGCAACCCATGCAAGGTAAACCCCTTTGGCCCAATGTCTACCTCATCTAGTCCTCGTTGTTATTGCTACGGAACCTCATCACGTTCAATGTTTTCTTAAATGTTAAATGCTACACATATTCCGAAAACGGGTGTTAAAATCACCGCAAAATGTTCCTCAAGTGAATATGATACGAATGGATCAAGATTTACAAGCAAACTAGACTATGCTATAATTGGAGAACTCATGTGTCAGACTGCGGTGATGTCGCCGGTTATACGGCTATTGTAAGGTTCTACTCTAGGTAAATACATTAAAATGTATATAATTAATGAATCCTTATTAACAAGTTGAGATGTGGCCATATGAATAAAGTATGCGCCACACATTTGGCAGGTCGCAGATTCGGGCCTCGGATCCGGCTGATATCGTTGCACTTTGAAGAACCAGGTAGTTAAATAAATGTGCACATATCTGCAGTCGCTCCTATACCTTACACGTTAATTGACAAATTTACTCAACAGCTGTGCGGTCAGTATCTCTGACAGCTTTCATACAGAATTGCCCTTATTCCAAAACAGAAACTTATACTAATTTTCGTCTTTTTCGGATGCAGATTAGCATTTTTCAATATGTATTGCATTTTCCATTTTTCAACCAGAGGAGGGGAAGGGGTAGGATTTCAAAGGTGTGATGCATTTCACATAATAATAATTATCCGGCGGTGTCGTCGACAATGATTTGGGACATAACTTGGGACGTAGCCAATTTTCCGATATCTCTTTATGTCAGATAATGACCAAACACTATATATAGCTTCTACATATTGATAGTTATCCATCCAGTGTAACTCGGGTGTCGTTGACCTTAACGACGTTAACCTTTGTTATGTTTGTGGTACGTTTGCACAGTCCAAATGTCGCATATCTCTTGATCCGTTAGTCGGACCATTGCCAAACTTCATACATAGCTTCCTCACACTGAAAGCTATCGATCCAGTTTCATTCGGGTGGCGTTGAACTTCACCTTGGTGACCTTAACCGTTGTGTCAATTATTTTGGATATACGTTCAGATGTTGAATACTTCCTCATCTATTCGTTAGACCATTCGCAAACTTCGTCGATAACTTCTTCGCATTGATGGATTGGTTGTGCTCTAGATGTTTTAACACTGACTTCCAATACGGAGGTTCTTGCTTTAAACATCCTCGCCTTGGGCATGATAACTACTTTCATTGTATTTCCATCCCACAGGTCAGCCGTAAACGTTGTTAAACTGTGGTCCCGTCTCTATATGACCTTAGCTGTTGTTGGGACGTTAAACCCATGCACTTTCACTTTTGACCTTTACATCAATATATTAATCACATTGGTGACTCTGTTGGTTTGGTTGCATTGCTATTATTTAATAACATACAATGTACGTCATCTACCGTGAGTTACGCATATAAGTACGAATTTACAAGGTGAGAAACGGAGCTTCTACCCGAGTAGGTTTTCAACCAATACAACCATTGTGTGTTATAATAACCGATTACAATAAAACCGGTCCCAAATTGTTTGTTTATATTAATGTAATGGTCCTGAACAGCTAATGCAAGTCAAACATGTATACATTGTCTGATAAACGTCAAATGTTCTCAAATAGATGGTCGAGCTCTCAAAGCGAGACATTTTGTTACATATCCTTACAGAGCCATGTAAGCTTCTTTACATCGCCATTGGCTGACATCTAACAATAGCATGACGGGGGATGTCATAGTGTATTTTGACACATCGCGGGAATTTGGCTATTCAATCAATTGGCGGGCCACGCTTGTAACCTCCGTTGAGTGTTCGTTAAAAATCGCATAAATTGTTTGCCTTTTAATGTCTTAAAAGTAGGAGGAGATAACTGCAGTTCACGTATTATATCTGCATCAGCAGATTGATATATGTCTCGTAAAGCCATGGAGTTTGTTGTTGAAAATGATGATATACTCGGTCAAAAAGCAACGCATGTTAGAAATTTAATTTCCAATTATTGAAAACGCTTTCATTCTTTGGGTATGTTGACAGTATAAAATGTGTAGACAATTGACGATTTATGTCATGTGTAATGATTTAGCATTAGTAGTTGTACACAACTATATAAATTTCCAAATCAAATCAACGAAATCATCCCAAATCTACCCGAAATTATACGAGACGGTTCCAATGAGTGGTAACAGCGTATACGTCTATGCATAACAAAACATTGATATGCATTGCTTCATGTAAACGGTTGTGTAGACTCAGCAAGTAAGGGGCTAAGGAATTAGGTCATAGAAAAATACACTTGGCTTCAATGATAATTGCTTCATATATTATGTGATATATGAATACAAGATATTTGATTATTGTCTTGTTACTGTATACTATATGGTACATTGAGTTGCCATCTCCGTCATCTTTTTATGTAAAAAAATATCGTACAGTTTCACCACTTCGAGGGTTTGACACATACAGCAAATACGACAGTACACCTAATGAAATGTGATGCAATGCATGATATGATAACAGCGTCCTATACATATTATGCCAGCAAATTATACAAAAAACGAGATATCTGAGTATTTCTCCCATCAATCTCAAAATAGATTTCAACGTGTAAACTGTTCAATCTGATGCACAGCCTGGTGTACACTCTACCCATAGGTACAGCCATATCTACTCGCATAGTAGGCGAGTAGATACAAGTGACAATACACCCGGGTAACTGTTTGTATGTCACTGGATTTGATAACTACTCACATAGTACAGTAGTGGGTATATATGGTATGTGATTGGCCTTGTATAAGTGATACATTGTGCGATTGTTTGTATATGAGGCCATTTGCAATGGTGATTCATGTTGTTAAAGACACAGCCACAAACCTGTCGAGAAAACTGACATATGTTACCAATCGCTGTAATATAATTGATAGGATACCGTTGTCGTGGCTTTTCTACATGCGATTAGCTACATTATATGTGCTCCACTTCAGATTGTTGCATTCTTTCTCAAACGGCAGAACCAGTGAAACTGGCTGATGGCTGGAATAAACAAAAATGGCCCAAGTGGCCATTCCCTTGTGCAGTATAGGATACAGTAATGATCACATAATGTGTTATGCATATATTTCATCACATTTAGGAAGCAATTATCTTTGAATCAAGCGATGATCAGGTATAGAACGAGAGAAACGCACATTAGCTACACACAGTTAGCTAAACAGGGTCTACATATACAATTAATTCGCCATACGGAACTGGCGCGATATATTTGTTTGTGAATGGTATGCTGCCATGTGTGTCAGCGGATGGACTTATACTAGTTGTGTTATTACCTTGGCATCTGGAATCGTGTAGCCATTCCAGAATTGATGGCTATGGTTATTGGCAGCCTGCATATTGATTACATATTTGCCTTCGGAATGGTCCCCACTATTAGTACGTATCAATAATCCGGATCTCGTATGTGCATCAAAATCGATAAAACGAAATGATGTCCAACGACCGTCGCTGGAATCCCAGTCATATTTGGTTATGCCTGGAATCCTCATAACTCAGTTCAGGTTCCTGTCCCCTGCCGCACCCTGGGAAGAACATGTCGTCCCGTCAACGGGGTCCACCAATCGCAATATCAGATCGCAGGGTTCCGGTTGTTCAGCTCCAATCGTGGCAGTACACCCGAATGGCACGTTATTGTACGGTTGGTATAACGTCGAGTTGTCTCCTTTTGCATTGTGACGTATCAATCTCAACTGTAATCAAAATACTAAAAGTACTTAAACGAGATTATCTCTTGAATGGGTTGAATGTACAAATCTGAATATGTTCACATGAATATATTATAAGAAACGCGATACAAATTAGCTAAATGTTGACAACCAACTGTAGTATCTGTACTTTGGTCACAATGGCTAAATCAATGTAGGAAATGTACGTCAATTTCACATGCTATGTGTTCGTTCATTATGCACACCGCTAGCTCAGTAGTGTGTGCAAGTATGGAAGCTTCAGGTATTACAGTGGCTGATGAAATAGTATGTTCGCACTAAGTGTCAGGACGAACGGATAGAGTTAAATTGTTTATTTACGTCTCATCAACTGTACATCATAAAACACAAAACAATAATACAACACAGGCATACGTACAATTGCCATTCTAAACGAATTACAAGAGACGGCTTGCTAAAACGTTGAGTAAGCAGTAATACATTTCAACAAATACATAGACAACATTGCATGTACGTGTTACATTGTATGGAGCTGCATGCATATGCACTCCGTACAATATATACACATATGCATGTTTATTCATGCACATGCATATATACTCGTGTTATGTTATAAACGCAGTCATCCCATGGTGTCACAAAACTGCTGCGCCCCAATCGACACATTTCATAGGATCGGTATTAACTGCAATGCCATGCTACAACATGTTTGTGACACGGGACTATTGTGGATATATGAATCAGCTCCATACTCGCATCAAATGAATATGTTTCGAATTCTTTTTTTACTAAGAAGGACGCAAATCATTGAGAAAACAATAAGCCATTGAAGTTTCCCTTACCACTGCGCTTATCCTTCTTACAACAATCAGACGCAACGACAACCGCTGTTGGCGCATTTCTTATAGTGTCCCGCATTGCATAGATCGCTACCGCTAATCGTGACAGTGCAAAAAAAAAATTATATGTTTTATTAACCTTTCTAAAAGTGTGTTAAAATATATTGAAATAAACCACAAATGAGACAAAGGCATCTTACTACGAAAAGGCTTAACAAATCAACATCATCTCAAATCAGATTTGAAATGGACTGATTAGCGTTAGATATACAACCGAGCTTAAGAGGGAAGTAAGCGGTATGTGTAATAAAAGTATTTGTAATATTTACACATATCTTCACATCTGATACTATCGTATAAAACGACCATTTGTACAACAATGAAGATCTTCTATTCATAATCGGAATCACGAATAATATTTAACCGAATTTTAACTGTCTGGCACTAATGTGTACACCTTGAGTTACCTTGTAATTAACCCCATACATATAACCTTTTATTTATTCTTGACATATTCATGCGTATTAAACGATGCCAATGGAGTGAAATATATTTCCACTGCTTGATGGTCGGTTGTTGCCAGCCCATATCACCTATCACACCGGCTGACGGTGCGTATTTACCAGAGTCTAAGAAGACTCGCGTTGCACAGTTTTGTACTAACTCGATACACGAATGACGTCTAGTGCCTCAATTGGCCCATACTAGATAATTGACCACACGTAAGTGTCGTACAACTTAGTATATACGGTATATGGCATCCCACCCATTTTCATAAATTTTGCAATTAAAAGACATAGCGCTCTGCCTGCACTCTGTGCTACCATCTTATCCGTTGACTTATAATATAAATGTTCGTCTAAAATTAGATCTAGATATTTGTATTTATCAATTACATCAATGGTTTGTCCCCCACAGTTAAAAGTAGTTACAGTTTTCTAAATAGCTCTCTGCCTGAACTGGAAAACTTTGCTTTTATCAAAATTAATGTTCATGTTAATATTGCACCAACTAGACAATCCGTCTAGCATTGATTGCAAATCGGCTCATAGATACGTGATAGAGAGAACACTTCATGTCATTTGACATTTACCGACAGGATGCAATATAAATAAGTGTATGATACAAATACAGATACATGTATTAGTGGCCGCGGCATGGTCTTAAATTTGTCGCGGTTGTGGTGTTTCTGCATTTATTTATGTATTAGTGTACACTTGTACGCCATTTTGAACGGTACGTGTATTCTATCATAGACATGGGGCAGTTGCCTCGATGAAATAAACTATTATATTATAAATACTACTAAACAGTATAGTTATTTAATGGTTTGTAACGACTTGCCAACAGTCATATAATATTAATTTAGTGGCGCATAACGGCGTGTCACCAGATAATGTCATTTCAGGTCGGGTTAACATGTTCGAGTCCCATACTTCACCTGGTGTGATGGGGGTGGGACTCTAAAATAAATTCAGAACTGAGTATATACTTCGAAAAATAAAATTCAGCCCTGAAATTAGAACAATCTGATCTGGTTCCAAAGTCACTCAGCCCTACTCCCAAAAGGTAACATGATTAGCACTAATTGTAGTACCTTTATAATTGGTATGACCTGATTCAAATCTCAAGTAGCAAGGATGAACCCCGTTGTTAAATTTACTCTTCGCATCCTCGCTACCAACCATCCACAAACAGAACATATGAATATAACTCGTGATGCTCACTAATAGTGAATGCATGTCTGTTCAAGCTTTAAAAAACACTCCATCACGAGTTGACATGCTCATATATTATTATACCTTTTCGGCCCGACAAAACAATTGTTCAAGTTGACATGTAATCAAAGTATAAAATGAAAATTTATGTATTTATTTGTTTTCACAAGCTTATGTAGTAAAATGATATATTTAATGTAGTAAATGGTAAAGGAATGTGATATTGCACTGCTACCCGATACTGTAAATAGCACTGACAGTAGGCCGACAATCCCACAACCAACTATCTCCAAGGGAAATCAAAGTACAGAGGCAAATGTAATGTGATTGTGTACACCCATTTCCATCCATACGTCACTGCTACCTAACTTTGCGAACTGAATATAATAGCTGCTGTATTCATACGCAGGAAATGCATTGATTCGTCTGTTCCAGAATTTAAAAAATAAACTGAGCCCAAAACTGTGAACACTATAGACAATGGTATATATTGATTTTTGTTTAGATAAAACGAAAGACAGGATAATTTGTCACAGGGCACTATTTTCTTGGTCGTAGTCGCCATTTAGGATAATGGTAATATGGCTGCCCCCATGGTACTATATCAAGGGAGATAGCATATAATCACCTCGTAAAATAATCAGCAATACATGTGGGTTATTAAAATAACGAAAAGTGTTTATTAACCCTGTCATACATTTATAAATGGAATGAGATTAGTAGCCATATGCAATTTATGGAAAACATATTGCAATAACTCTGCCAACGGCATGTATCCCATGGCTGTGGTGGCTTGGTCATAAACATGCACATTGATAGTTGACCTCGCCCTTGTATAAGATGGATCGTACTTGAGCATGAAGTGGAAATATGAATGATGACAAACATGCACATGCAGTGCAAAGAATACATGACTTAAGTTACGTAGGAGACTGGAGAAAGTCGACCACATCTACTGGACGGAATAGTTCGAAATTATTATGGCCCTGCTGGAATCGGCCTTGTATACTGCCTGCCTGTCCGCCTGTTATATTATAATAGGGAAACGCTCACGTATCCACTGCTGCGCTTGGTTGATCTAGGTTATGTGCAATGCATGCATGTCAGTTAATAGTGAAATATTTGTTGACTAAATCTGAGACGCAGCCTTTACTATATGGTTCAGTAACATATCAGTGCGTTTCAATTGTGAGTGCATATCGGTGTAGGAAATATAACACTGAAGACATATACATGTACATATATAAGTTGCAATGTTTATGCGAAAACCGTCCCCTGTCTTAATGTGTCATTGGAAATGCTTCAACGCAAGCCAGTACTATGGCAGTAGTATTTCTATGTACTATAAGTTATTGTTCACATATTGATTTTATTAACAATGCAATATGTGCAGTATAACGTACTTATTGTTTACCAGCCCAGTCGCGAAGCTCCGCTCTTAACAGTGATTTAAATCGCTATGCAAGCATGTGATTGGCGGTGTGACACAAAGTGAGCGCGGGTTTGGGCTGTAATATTATTTGTGTTTCGTGAACTGATGACAACATAAAATCAGTTCTAAATATAGCCATGGACATTCAATGATTAAGGTAATAGATATTGGCGAAAGCGTCGCAATATGCGATTAATTGAGATGAAATACCGTTATTTCATTGGTCGAGAAACTAGGGTAAACAATAACATTGTATATCAATGCGTACGTACAGATCCCGAGTCATCGTTTATCCCCGTATGTCGCTGGCGACTCTGTTTCTCTGTACCCCATATTCTTTGATCTGTAGCGGCAATTCTGATTCCACAGTGTACCTAAAATAGTTGTACGGCATCATTGGTTAGCGGGAAGAGCTCCCAAAAAATGTGTAAATATATATTTCCTTAACATCGCAACAGGCCCATCAAACTCCGTGATGCTGATAACCTACACGACAGACGATGACGTTAATATACTCAAGTGCAGTTATCTGCATGTAAAAACCGGGAACATATTTACATGTATAACTAGTTGTTCGCCAACATGGCAAATGGCAATACCAATACAGTGCTTGTTCTGTACATCGCATTTCTCAGAGTTTTGTTAAATAAATGTTAGTACATTCGATGGTAACATGTATATTTTGTAAAGAGTCTAACCACTGTCGGCATTGTGATACGGTGGAGTGTTTCCGTGATACGGTGCAGACAGGGTATATACATGTCGTAGCGGAATCACAGCAGGTAAGTGTCAGTTTAATTGAATGGTTTACAGCTTACAGGACATTATCAGCAACATATTTGGTATGTACACACGCAGAAATGAATATGATGTCCAACGATCACGCTCACAATACTAATGACAACGTATTTTCTGAATAATTCGCTTGCAAAGATGACACCTTTTTGTACGTGAATTTTGTATCGAGGGAGTGTGATAAAAGTGCCGATTTCTGGATAACTAATGCGTGTTATAGTCCCTTTTCGGTGACCATATCGAGTAAATACAATATAATGTATCCGTAAAGTGTCAGCTCTCTACACTCAGGATATGACATGTGTTATGGCTTTTTCTGATTTATCTCGTTATGGTTTGTACTACGGTGTAGACAACTGCATAATAGGATACGGTGTTGTGCGAAAGCAAGCTACGGTTTGAACCGGTCAGACAAAATAGATACGGCGTGTCGCACATTTCTTTTCAGAGCCAGCTGGCATAAGGTGCGTTGATTACAACATCATTGACCGTCAGTTGCTCGTTTTCTCGTATTATAATTAAGCAAAAAGGTAAAATGTCCAATCATGATGACATCCTTAACCCGCTCACGCAACTAGCTGTTCGGTAGGATGGGAACAAATATATTTCCAAATAATGTCAAATTGCTATAATTATATTTCAACCCTCATCCCACGACCACCCCCGCCACCCCCACCCTCTTCGCTATTTATTTTTAAAAATGATCTAAAACACCCAAATTGCTGAATGCACGCGCATTGCTGAATGCAAACACAATGCTTGTGCATATATACTGAGCCTATGAACCATTTAGAGCTAGTATGATGTACAAACAAAATAAAAAAATACAAACAGTATATACTGAAACGATTTAACAATGCAACAAGGAGTTCATATTATTTATTCACCCATTACATAATTTTGCAACACATTTTACTGTGGAAACATAGCAATTTTATATATCCGAATAATCCGGGATCGATACATGAAAGTCACGTGGTGCACTGCGGTCACATGGCTGATCATACATTGACGTTCAATAACATGTCCACCTTCTTGTTGCGTGTTCACATCGTTTCAGAATATTTCTGACCTTAAATACGTAAACCAATTAATATTTTTAAAACATTGTTTTAAAATGACGTGTCCATGGATATCGAGACAGGTAGGTATACCTGAAAACAAATGAAAAACATGTCATTGGAAAATTGACTACATGTATTGCTTGAATTCACAAATTTCGAGTTTCAGTGTTTGCAAGCAACTTGAAGATAAATATTAATAACTAATAGCATGTCATAGCCAATTCTTACATTTCAGAAAGTAGTTTACATACATCTAACGGTGACTTATACCACTCTGCAACAGTAGTTTACACCACTCTCGTGATTACCATATATGGAGATATGACGTCAGTAGCGTCACAATGACGTGTTTCCTTCCAATAATGCACTCGTGTTCTCGGACACACCCTCTGAATCTCGAAACATTCACCGGCACTACGGCCCGCCTCCAGAAAGTATTTTGCGAAACTCTATGCCATATTTTAATCTTGACTAGCTTTGTTTTTATGAAGAAGCAGGCGTGAAATGTAAAAAAAAACGTTTATTTAACCAGGTGAGCTGATTATCGCTATGCTCACTCGTCTTTTTCGCGTAAGGATCCATTATCTAGTAATCACATTCCTGAAAATAATCATGCTATATGAACTTTCTAAAAAATACATTGTAGTAGAAATATTTCCAATTATTGGACAAACTGTCTAAACATACAAAATCTATATTATTGCATAACATGTACATATTGTATTATTCCACAATATGATAAAAAAGCGGGGTGGTATCTACATGTATTACATGTATTAGTTATATGAAAGCTATAGTAATATTTAAATTTGGTCTGAATCACAAAGTCTTCCACCGTGGTAATGTAATATATCCATTTTGGCTTAATTATTTTCTTGTTTATGTTAATGTAAATAATGGAAAATTATATACCAAAAGATTTATGAGCACACATAATGAAAGGCTAACCCATTGTACAATAGCAACATGGTAATTGTAAAACATTTCGATATGAAACTTGTTTATTACTCATGCTATCATTATAGTTTTGCAATATAACATATACGACTGTGTAATATTGGGTCAGATATTTCATATAGAAGTAGTTGTGGGATGTCGTAATTCGTAACAAATATATTAGCATATAAATGCTGTTCTTTTTTTATTTAAAAGTTTTAACTCATTGTAATACTTTTCAAGCATGGGTGTTACTATCTACCAGTCTTTATATATATATTTAAATACTGACTCCATATAGTATGTACAGGCTGTGTGAGCTAGTTGATAAGGAGCTGCATGTATATTGATTATAATTTAGATCACTCTTATGATGACATTATATCGATCATTAGGCATTTTCGATCAAGACATTTTGTCACAATCACAATACGCCATTGAATTAAGTTACATGTATCTAAAACTATTGAATATGGCTGTAAAGGTAGATGATAAACTATACAATTGATAAACAATGTTCGGAACATGTTGACAAATCTACAAATCTAAATCAGAAACAAATACAGCAACTAACGCAACTTACTAGTGAAACTAAAATTCGTATTTACTCAATTGAAAACGTATATATTGATGTTGATGAAAAACAAAATGATAAATGTTAAAGCATTGAAAATGGGCAAAATGACGTTTCCCAATTTGTTTTAGAATTTACTTGAAATACATAACAACACTATTTGCACACTTTTATTCCTCCAATAACGTGGTAGTCTTCAAACTAATGAGACAATTAGTTATTCCTATACATCGATACATGATAGGTCATACCAATATATATATATATAGTATTACCCATGTGCTATTGTGATCTCATCAACATTTATAGCTGACATATTACTTTCGTCGAAGGAAAAACAACCCTGGAAATGCAATTCATGAAACTTAGTTAAGTCCTCTATCTGATAAATATACAAATAATATTGTTTGCATTGCTTCAACATCGATTTATTATTCACTAAGACATTCGGTAACACACTGAAAGTCATTAAGTAGAATAACATGTTAAGTATGCTTTAAAATCTACTCTGATTACATAAAACATGATGTTTTATTTTATTTTAGATTTGCGTGAAAATAATTAACATTCATATCATGCAGTTTTATCCAAAGAAATATAGTGTTATTTAAATAGAAATATGCACGTGGTCGCACCGTCGGCACGGTAACAATAAAAATCTGTCCCTGAAACGTTTACTGCCGAATTCGCGTGGAACATGATTTCCAGTCAAAATTGTTCTGAAGCAATGTCATATGTTTTAACAAAATATGTTTACCTGAACAAATTCTAGAAATAAATAAGGATACTAGTATATCATGCAACATGTTAGCATGTTCCATCTTCTCTTGTGTTATATTGATGAATTCCCTCTGACTAATAACATAACAACATTGACCGAAATATTAGCTGCGATTACTTAACTTGCAAGTAGACTAAATAAATGGACACGGCAAAACATTTATACGAACCTCATTGTATCATAATATTTGTTATATAAATTATAATGTCACACATAGACATATTATTGATGTTTTAATTACCGAAGCAGTACCCGCAGCAGGCCGAAAACCAACAACGCTGGCGGAAATGTAGCTTTCTGACTTCAACGTGCCGAAATAAATAGACAGCAAAGAGTTAATAAGTTGAATAAACTGGTGAAAATTAGGCCAGTATTATGAATAATATGTCAGCTAAATGGCTGAGAAATGTATGTACATATATCGTTACTTCATTATTTAAAATACCTGTATTGTAATTTGCAACGTCGGGTAGTGCAACTTTCGTTTTCAGTGGGTAAATAACGGGTGGAAATATGACTTGGCGGAGTAAAATCGTTGGTAGGTAGGAATCGTATGTAGTTGACTACATGCTACATTGTAGCACCTGTACAAACCGTATCGAATTTTCGCGCAACACTGCATCCGTTCATGGCCCCATAAATATGTATCACCGTGTCTTCCATTTGTTGCAGCATTCGTGGGTTTTGTCCGAAACAAAGAACCATCCTGTAGACAGACAGTGTGGCCTACTATTAAAATCGATGAAGGCATTAATAGGGTATTAATAAATAATAGGAGTATGTACCATAACGAGATAAATCAGAAAAGGCCATAAAAAATGTCATATATTGCATGCAGATTTCCACGGATCAATTAGACTGTATTTACTCGATATCGACACCGAAAAGTGACAATAACACGCCTTATAGGTATCCAGAAATAGGCACTTTCATCACGCTCCCTCGATTCAAAATGCACGTACAAAAAGGAGTCATCTTTGCAAGTGAATTATTCAGAAAATACGTTGTAATTAGTATTGTGAGCGTGACCGTTGGACATCATATTCATTTATCGTGTGTACATATCAGATACGTTGCTGATAATGACATGTAAGCTGTAAAATATTTAATCAAACTGACACTTACATTCCGCAATGTCATCTTAGCGACATGTATATACCCTGTCTGCACCGTATCACGGAAACTCTCCACCGTATCACAATACCGACGGTGCTAACGTGAATTCCTGCTACATGTTACATGTATGGATAATATTTTAACATACAGCCATGTCATGACGTATTTGGTTTATACAATCATGGTCATGTTAATGATGGTGTCCCACATATCACTGTGTATTGTAGGGGTTATATTTTATTGCTTCACCCATTAGATATGTCATTAGTATACACAAATATGAATTTGTTTGTATTACCCGGTACACTTATTGACATTATTTGGCCTTGTTTGAATGATGGATTTTAATCAGTTTGAGGTAAGGGCAGATAGCCGCGTTATCTCAAAATGTTAACAACACGAGTTGTCAGAAGACAACGTAGCGCGCCTGATGGTACTTTAGTTTAACGAATACCAATAAGTTGTGTTAAAGGAAACCCCCATTCAGTTTTGCGAAGACGCTAAGATAGTGACCTTAAGCTTGGGGTTAACGGGGTCTGACGGTCGTCAAATTGGAATAGCATGATGGAGAATCACTAGAGAAAGGCATGTTTGAGGTAATGAAACATAAAGTACATGTATTATAATTTTCCCTCAACGATAAGTTTAAGAAAGCACACAGGCGGTGACCTTGACCTTGGGACCACAGTATGATAGAGAATCATTGAAGAAAGGCAAGTGTGCAGTATCAAAAGGTTTGGTTAAGGAAATTATAACAAATGTACCTCAACGTTAAGTTTTCTATTGTTTTTAACAAAGACGGACAGGCGGACTGACATACTCTGACTACAACGCCGTGGATATGACATAATCGAAATGCGTGCTAAAATCAATATTTATTCAACGGAAAGCAATACTTATTCGCACAATACAATTCATGTTGTATAATGCATGTAATCATATGTTTGACTTTCTATTGGATTCCAAACCAGATAAAATCAGCAGAAAAAGGCATTGTGCAAAATTATGAAAATGGTGGGCAATGATCGATCTAGCATGTTTCATAAATTATTTAAAAGGAAGTTGGGTTAAACGTCTTACAAAGCATACAAACAATGCAAAATGGTGTAAGCTAATTATTTACATACATTTGATGGTACGAATATATTTGAAGGAAACTTCCACGAATTCGATGCAAAAAATATTAATAAAACATGTTATTTTATCAACTATCCTCAAGCATGGGTCAAACATAATTATTCAAAAATTCAGAGAACGTTTTAAAACGAATCATGTGGAACAATTATAAATTAAAAGGTAATGGTAATACATTTTATTACAAAAATTGGAATAAACGGGGAATAAAATACATATCACATATTTACGATTACAGAAGAACCAAATCCATTTATTACTTTTTAAATATAAACAATTATATAATATTAGTATCAATGAGTACCTAAACTATTTTAAACTTATATCCAGTATACAATTAGCTTGGCGTGCATGCCTAAAGAATAAGACAATACACATCTAACATATTACTTCACCGCTTTTAAGAAAAGTGCAATCTTTAAAACAATGTAATAACATGTTATGTATACATTTCCTTAGCAATATTAGTAATTTAGTTTTCAAAGCTCGGACTAAATCAAATGGAGTTTTCAGAAACAACTGTTAATTGCAAAATTGTAAATACACAGTATTTTAGAAGCACTATATGTTCCAAATTTAGGAATTTCTAGTACAAGTGCTTGAAAATTGTTGCCAAGAACGAATATTTATATAAATGCGGAATTGCATTTGACAATTTATGCGATTTATGCAGTATTGCACCAGAAACAAACGTTGTTGGTCTCTGCTAAGCACGTTCTTACATGATAACGGTATACATTTTACATTGGATTGACAAGCAATACGTTTGGGGGGCAGTATGACACAGAAACTATATTCTTGAACTTTTGTATCATACTAGGAAAGTACTTCATTTATGGATGTAAATTAAGAAATACTGAACTGACTTTCTCAGCTTTTAAACGCTATTGAACAAAAGATAAAGCGCGTGAACATCACATAGCAGTACATAGAAACAAAGCTGAAATATACAATAGAAAATGGAATGGTTTACCGCTAGACTAACTTATTTCTTCTAGCATTCTTTCCCTTAAAATACAACAAAACAAAATTCAAACATATGATCATGTTGCTCGTACTTATCTAATTAAACTGTGTTTTGTCTATGGGTGTACTTTTGTGTTACTTTCTCTATTGTTTTCTCTCTATTATTAATTGATATCTATATTTTGGTATTTGTTTTTTTCTTTCTAAAGAAAATCAAGCATAATATATACCTATACAAACAGGTAATAACTTGTGTAATATATATTTACTCAGTAATTTAGAAATGTGGAATGCATGTATGCACATGTATGTTACTAGTAATATGTATTGTTTGTACATGTTTTTGTGTGATAATAACACAACTATACACAGAAACATCATACAGACATTATGATACAGGGCTCACGTTGCAGAACTACATTAGATATTCTTATTCATGCATATGTCATTTTCAAGCATCGATTGCATTTTGTTGAATATAAACATGACATCATCTACAATAAACACATGTTCTATCATCTAGAACACTGCCAAATCCGACGAACACACAAACACGCACGTACACACATGCACGCTCATACATGTATAAGTAAAATTCGCCGTTCTAGTATGAAACCTTACGGATGGATTCATCGCTAAGCATATCGTCTCATTCCATTCGGCAACATATGAACAATATAAGGCATTCTATAATACCAGTGTAAAAGGGTTCGCTAGATCAAGTGAGCAGGTGCTCGTGAATAACCCCGGCTGCCGCCTGGTCCGACCACTAATTAGTTGGTCATTTGGCCTTAACCGTAGGCATGAAAGCCGCATGGTGGGGGATGTCATGACATATCATGGATGATGGTACAAAGTGTATATGTAAGTTTCTTCCAGACAATCCGACTTGCGGCTACAGAGCTAATGGATACCCGATAATTGTCACGTAGATCTTAAGGAAGTGTGGACGGATAGAAATGCGAAAACTATGTACCCCTCAATACACTTCGTATGCCGGGAGTACACAAAGTATAATGAACATATGTTTCGAGACATAATACTGGGTGTTACATACAACATCGCTGTGTGTTCTTTTATAAAATAACAAAGTAAGATGCGATAACCACATACATGTAATTATACAGCTACGCTTTTTTTCACAATTATTATATGTTCCCACCTTAAATCCAAGTTTGTAGCCAGCCTCAAGCAAATCAAACTCTGTTATGTGGTATTCCTGGACTGTTACTCCGTCCAAAGCCATCAACGACTCACTTACTTTAAGCAGTTTATTGTTCGCATACCTGTAAGAATACAATGCTGTATTAGGTAACGCGCCATAAGCAGCAAGGAGGGGGAGGGGGTGGGGGCTGGCCACAACGTTTGCGCCTGGTTATATATGGGTGGAGCACAACTGTGTGGAAAAAGCTGTTGCTATGTTTATTGTGAGTCCACCGAGTAAGGATCCGCCGAGGTTATACAATCCCGGCGCCCTGCAAATCTTCCAGATTTCCAGAATGGTATCCAGAGTGACACATTCAGGTTTGTCGAGGTTGCAGCCGGGAAATGATTTGGCATCGGCAGGTGGCCATATAACGGAAATCCAGACGACCGTTTGAACGGGTTCTGGATGAACTCCTCGCTATTCGTCTTCCCATTTGCACAGTGGTCGGAAAGATGTATACCCATCCAGCACATGGCTACTGTACGTAATTTACGCGCCCGTGCCAAATAATTTGGTATATCGGGGTATTCAGCCTTCCGAAAACCTGACCTGGTCAGGGCCATCGCCTCAAAACCCTCGGAAGAGAATCATACAATAATTATGCGGGCTACGAGCTCAGGGCGGTTCGTGATGTTGAAAATCCCCACAATCGCCGTCAGAGACTCCACGAGCGTAGACAGCTCGCCGCCAAGGTCACGGCATCACTGCGCGTAAAGGCGACCGAGAAGAGACTGCGGAAGAACCCAATCAGGAGAGAAGGATTGTTCCGGCGCATTAGCTCAAAAGATAGACGATGGGCTCTTTTTAAATACGTTTCGCGAAAAGGTCCAAAGATCCACGGAGAACTGAGGGAGCGGGAAGTGGAGCTACCATTCGACCTGAACACCCATGCCCTCACCCAGTAAAGCGCACAGCTGACGAGCCATGGGTCGAGATTATGAACGACGCCAATGATGAGATTGAAGTCAACGGCGCCGCCGCGGCCTTCTCTTCATGGAGGTTAGAGACAGTCGACGTCAATGATGTATTTGCTGCCCACGGAGTGCAGATAGCATCGGAGGCTCGTATGACAGACGAAATGGCAGCAAAGCGCCTTGCAACCATTCCAGAGGACGAGTTCGTGTTAAATATCAGGTTCTTGCGAGAGCGAAATGTAGACTACTGGGTAGTCGAAGATAAGTTCGACCCGGTCAGAGCCGAGAGGAAGAAGGGTCAGGATGTTGTTGAAATCAGTCAAGTCACCAAGCCAGGTGCTCTAACCGGAATTGAACAGTTGTTCTACCAGAACGCCTACCCAGTCACCGCGGTCGTCTATGGTTTCAATTCGCGGAGAGATCCAGACCCCGCCAATGTAGCCCCAATGCGCGAGGGCGACCTCAACTCTCGCACCCATTTGGGTTGTAGAGCACTTTGACGGCGCCTTGCAAATTCAATGGCTCACTGACGCACGGAGACGGAAAATAGAGGAATGGGAGGAGAGAGTTCACGAAACCGGCGCCACGAGGGTGATGTTTGGCAGGCCATCCGAGAGGTATCAATAGACCAGCATATCGCAGTCTGGTTTCATCCTAGGGGCGGCGACAACTGGCTCAATGTGGATCAGTTTGTGCTCCAAGACGGCATCATTTATAGGACACAAGAAGGCCAAGACCGACTCCGGGAAGCCTGTACAACTGGGTGATGAGTCTCTGGCTGACAGGGCCTTCGAGGCAAACCACGCGGTCAGCAGCATGGCCAAATAGCACAACCGCTGGAAACCGACACCAGCCAAACTACATGAACTATGCCACAAGAGACGACGTCAGCATCGACATGAACGCCTTATCTCCCGCCAGTTCCGAATGTCAGGGCGAGGACACACCCTATTTCGAGCGCTTCGGGCACCCGGGCCACAGCATGACCAGAGTGTCTAATAACGCCCTATTTCCCAAAGACATTGTCACCGGATTCGCCGAGCACCTGGAGTGGGTGTTCAAACAGGGCGTACATCGCGTCATCCTGGCCTGGTTTGTGAAGCATTTCGCCGCGCAAAGCTGGGCCGCGACACCGCTGCTTGTAGAGTCGGGTTTACTCGCCAACCTGAAAATCCGTGAGGCCATCATCGCTTTCGAAGTTCACTCAGGGCAGAAAGGCCGGCGGCAAAAGAATGACCCGGAGGCTTGTGACCTACCAGGGAGAGCTGGGACACCAGCCAGAGCTGCACCCTGGTTAGCGCACCTCAAATATGCTCCATAGACCACATCCTGACGTATTATGATGGCTCCCAGCCACAGGAGGAGGAAACCCCAAGGGGGTACTTTCGCATCTGTCTAATCGTCCACGACGAGGAAACGCTGAGGCCACCCGGATATGGAATGAACCCGGCCCAGTGGCGCGACAATGCGACCAGCACTTCATGCCACAGGAACTCACAGCCTACCTCGCCCGGCCCGAGTACATCAGCCGAGCAAATTACCTCCCTCCCATCACTGCACCTCGCTACGATGATCCTCTATCCCGACGCCGGCGGCGGTGGTAGCGGGAAATATGTGAGAGTCATGGAGCTCTTCCCGGCGAGAGACCTCGTGTTCACCGCCAACCGACCGCACTTGCCAACGGTAAGGGAGGGGGGATGGGGCTTGGCCAACAATGCGTCCAAGTCTTCTGCTGTGGTGATCAAGGCCAGGCACCATCGATTGCCAGTGAAATGCCACACGATTGGCTCCGCGAAGCGGCTCACTAATACTGAGAGGTTGAGGTTGACCACAGGTCAAAGGATGACCGCGTATCAAAAGGTCACACAACTTACAAGTATGCACTCATCATTCGCTACAAGGAGGCTGATCCTCCGGCTACAAAATATGCCAAATTAGGTCGCTGGAGATGTCCAACATAGATGTTTTGATAATAGATCGGCCTGATGACCTTGTTTGGTACGTTCACATCTAATTTCGGGCGTAGGGTGTGCCGAGTGTGTGTGTGTGTGGGGGGGGGGGGGGAGTGGGGGGGGGGGACAAATATATCTGCTAAAGTTGGTGGTACGAATATATTTGAGGGAAACCTTCACGAATTCGATAATTCGATGCAAAATTATTAATAAAAAATGCCTTTTATCAAATATCCTAGAAGCATGGGCCAAACTTAATTGAAAATCCAGAGAAAAATTCGAAGCAAAGCATGTGGAACAATTATAAATTAAAAGGTAATGGCAATACATTTGATAACAATGATTGGAATGAACGGGGAATAAAATGCATAGAACATCTTTACGATTATAGACACATTTTAGGACTTTACAAATATAAACCAATTACATAATGTTAGTAATAATGATTACCTGAACTATTTTAAACTTATATCCAATATACCACAAGCTTGGCGTGCACGACTACATAATGAGGCAATAAACCCCCAAAATATTGCTTCACCTCTTTTAAGAAAAGTGTAATCTTCCCAACAATGTAATAACATGTTATCTACATTTTTCCTTATACAAATAGTAATATTGTTTTAAAATCTCAGACTGAATGGAATGCAGAGTTTTCAGAAACAACTGTCAATTGGAAAATTGCAAATTCACTGTATTTTAGAAGCACTATATGTTCAAAAATTAGGAATTTCCAGTAAAAATGCTTGTTGAAAATTATTGCCGCGAACGATTTGTTATATAAATGCGGAATGTATGCTGTATGGCACCAGAAACAAACATGCACTTATTTTGGGAATTCCAAACAATTCAGCAATTTTGGTCTCTGCTAAGCACGTTTTCCCATGATAACGGTAGAAATTGTACATAGGATTGGCAATCAATAAGTCTTGGGCAGTATGAAACAGAAACTATATTATTGAACGTGTGTATTATACTAGGAAAGTACTTTAGTTATGGATGCAAATTAAGACATACTGAACCAACTTTCTCAGCTTTTAATAACTATTTAAACGAAGAAATAAAGAGCTTGAACATCAAATAGTAGTAACTATAAACAAAGCTGAAATACACAATAGAAAGTATAGCATTCTTTCCCTTAAACTATTTAATCAACCAAAAAATAATGCAAACATATGATCATGCTACTCGTACTTATCTAATTAAACTTTCTTTTCTATGAGAGTGTTTTGTTTTTACTTCCTCTATTTGTTTTTCCTTTCTGTTATTAATTGATAACTTTTTTTTTGTATGTTTGTATTATTTTCTTTATAAAAAATGTCATACATATTCATATACCAGGTAATTACATGTGTAATATATATTTACTCAGTACATTAGAAATATGGAATGAAATGCAATTATGCATGTTACGACTAATATGTCTTGTTTGTACATGTTTTTGTGTGACCAGAAACAACAACGCTAGATATCTGAGCTTTTCTACCATGACTCACAACATATGGAATGGGCAGTTATTCAATGTGTAAAATGTCAAATTGATGCACTGTCTATTATTCAAAGTACACCTGCAACAGGTAAGCCGTATTTAATCGCACATCAGGCAAGTAGACAGTAGTGAAAATACACTCCGATGAAAGCATACAAGTCACTGTAATCGATATAGTATGTATGGTAATACAGCTATACGTATACAGCACTGTGTATTGTTCTTACTGTTACACAGTCTTTACTGAATTCTCAAACAGTTTAACAAAGGGTCAACAAACTCTTCATATATTAGAATTTGTATATATATTTGATGAAAACAATACATAGTTTGTTGTAGTCAGATGTATTCCCATCATGTTGCACCAAATTGTATTCATATGTCTGTCATAGCATTAGTGGTATGTGTCAAACGCAATAAGAGGTAATACTGGCCGATGACTTTTACACATTAAGATGGGCGACATGACAACTCCATGCACTGTGTGGGATATAGTAAAACGAAAATCTTCGTCTGTAAATTATGCATATAGCCCATCACATTTACTAAGCAATTATGCAGGCATCATTGGATGCTCAGGGGCCCACGGGTCCTTAAGGTATGGCTCTCTCCTTGGGGTGGCGACAGTTTTGATGTAACACCGGTGACACCTTGCCAACGTCGCACAAACCACCAAGCAGAACCTGGCAGCCATATTTCCCGAACTACCCCATGGGTCCAGTCAGTATTAGCGTGTTGCAGCCAACTGCTGTCGACTGTCGTGTCTATCGATGCTGCAGGGGGACTGTGAGCAATTCTGCTCGCATGTTCCTTGACCTCGTGCTTCGCCTTTCGGGCAGCAGCGATTAATATGTTATTATGTTCCTGTATATGTTCCTTAGCCTCACAAAGCTTGGCCAGGACTTTTTCGAGCTTGGACTTTCGCTATCGCTGCTCCAAGTCGCGACTCGTATCTGGTATAGAGCCGGTCAATCTCATCATCACTCATGGAGTCTATCTGATCGACCGTCAGAGTCCGTCCTAAATATTGTCGTGCCTGATCTGCCGCAGCAAACGCGGCTAGCCTCACTCTGCATCTGCCCCTCTGTCCATGATCCATGTATGTCACAGTGTTGACAGTACATGGAGCCGCGGTTGCGACTCTCTCTCTACTGTCTGCTTCGCCTACTCCAACAGCCGGCGGATGATTTGCAAGTCATGGTTGCCGCTATGCCCAGGTTAGTCACAGCTCTAACATATCGACGATGGCTGCCGTTCCAGCTCTAATGTGTTCGAGGGCTGTCGACAGAGCACATGTGTTAATATATATAGCACGGATGCTAGCAGAGCCAAAACAATTGCCGGGTTAATATGCACGGTGATCGATCAACAGCGCTACGCCAATTGACATAAGAGCATATAATCTTTAGCAGCAATTTGGCATTCCTATTCTGGGCGTTCGTCCCGAGTCGGGATAACGTCATTTTCTCGGAGGCAAAAGTCCCCGTCTTTACAGTGGAATAGGACGACCCAACAGGTCCATCAGAACGCTGTTGTACTTCTGAGTTATAACCCGGACGCTCTGCTCCGCATGCCGGCCAGATAAATGCAAACTCCAAGAGCATGTCCTTCCGGTTGGTTAGTACGTTTTGTGGCTCGCCCTGAAATACTCCATAGAGGGCTTGGAGGACGTCATTCAGCCGCTGGCCTGGGTCGAGGACATAAATATCGGTGTCAGTCCAGATCCATCTGCGCGTCTGGCAGGTTTTAGTATGACGCACGGTGGGGCACAGGATGTGTATGTGCCGGAAGACATCACAGTAGTGACCCCCTAGCAGATCCAGGGTGAAAAACTTTTTTCCACACCCGGTTTGCCCGCAGATGATGGCCGAGTGGGTGTCTTTGGGTAATTGCGGATTAGTACAGGGCGCTAACAATCCTGCCATATTCTATGTTCAGCTGTGTATCCTTGATAACGTAGGTAGATGTTTAAAGCGCCGGCCACCTCTGCAGTTGATTATCGACGGTTGTCCTGATATTGAGCCACAGGGCATACTGGGTGGTCATAAAATATCCCAAGAAATGTGTGCCAGTGATAGGTATTTCGCGACTGCAGCAACAACAAGATGTCGCTTTGAGTCGCCGGCGAACTGTTTCGCCTCGTCCCTCTGGTATTTGCCCACACCCTGCAAATACAGCTGGTTAAAGACCCACTCAATGGTGACCTCAATATTTTTGATATTCGAGTTGTAGAAGGCCTCTGTATTTCTGGCGAAAGAGTCCGATGGGGCTTCAAAGAGCATCAAGATACCCCTCGTGCTGCGCGCGGGAATGTTCACGTTGATGTTACACAGTGTATCACTCTTGTCGCTGCTGATCCTGCGGTGGCGCAGGTTGCAGACATGACTTCGTTCCAACTAATTTGTATAGTCGTCTTCTTCACAATCGCCCGGCCACGATTCTGGACGACGTTTCGATCGTCATCTGTCGAAGTGAGAGATATCGTGAAGGCGAGACGAGCGGTGCATGTGACGATGAAATCGTACGTGCAGAGGTTGGGGAAGAGGATCAGAAGCTTCTGGTTCTGGTAAATTGTATTATGGTTATTCGTGATAACCATGGACTGGCGCACGTCTTTGGTCCCTAGGGGCTCGTGGAGTCGCCTGTAGGATTTGATTTTGCGCCCGTATTGACTTGAAGCCAGCCATTGTATTGAACCGACACATGTGATCCTTCAATACATTGACCATGGCAAATATTCATAGCCCTGCATTTGATAATGACGACTTTGAATTATAGGAGAATGTCAATGACGATGTCAAGTACGATGGTGTTATGAATGCTGACGTCAATAACGACGCCATTGAGGGTGCGGGGGTCATCAGTCGCGCCGGGCAATCGATACAACAAGAGCTGCTGCGGGGAGCCGTAGATGCCTAGTATAATGCCTTGGCCAGACTGGAGGACAAACACCGGCCATTTGTCGCGATTATTGGAGATTTGAATTTGTCAACGGCAAGTTCGGTGAAAGGCCAACCCAAGTTTGTCTCTCGCAAACCATCATACCAGCGAACCCCTTGCGCAGCCAACAATAGGTGGTCGACGCGATGGGGACCACATCATCCGAGACGAATTGGGGTTTGTGGATTGGAGACGGAAGAAGCTAGCCTCGCAAGCAGTCGCAGCACTCCAAACGGCTAACAATAGACTGGGGGAGGGGTCGCCGCTGCCGTGGATGCGGTAGAGCTGCATGACCTTGGACAAACCGCAATTGTCGCAACTTTTACAGAGGCCACGATGGATGAGATCCTCGGAACCATGAAATACCCTCCACTAACCCTCCGCGAGCTTAAGGGGCTTGACAAAGTGATCCAGACTCAAAGAGGCGAGTTGACCAACAACCTGCCAAACCATCAGCGCTGGATGACCACATCGCTCTGGAGAAGCCAACACTGGAGACCGAATGTATTGACGAGTTCTCCAGACGCCGCGTCGCGGAGCGTTGCCTCAACATGGAATATAAGTGGGCCTCCCGCTTGGAAGCGACCTCTGCGTATAGGGAGGCTCTACGGTCCCACATAAACCGCATTCGAGAGACGATAAACCGAATCGTCCACGAGGAGACTACGCTCGCTGAGCGAATCTGTAACCACTTTCGGGAGCAAGGGATTGCGATCACATCTGTCCTCACAGCGCTTGGAATGGTAATCTCGACCCTGGTTCTCGAGCTCACGGGAGGCGGCGGGGGCGTCACTACCCCAGCACCAGCTCCATCCGGTAAGGGCGGTATTAATGTTGTGGGTGAAAATGCACCTGCAAGCCCTCATGCGCGCACTGGCGGCCCTGGCCGGGAAAGCAGCGGTGGATTTGCCCGAAATTTGGCTTCTGACGACCTTATGGAAGACGGTCCAGTGGCCGAGTGGTTCGCTGCATTGACATGGGCATTGCGACCTAAAGCCTACGTTTTGGGGGTGATTGCTATTTCATTGTTGTAACCGGCTATTCGGCCGACTCACAAGATCATGTACAGGCCGTGGCCGAAGACATAGTCCACTGGTGTAACATCATACTGTAAGACGTTTTGGTGTCGCTTGTGGAAGGTCAACTGGAGATGAGATGGCATCCACCACGTTGGCCAGAAACTGATTCTGGGCGTCGGACACTGTGCCGTTCCCGCGATAGGCGTTCGTGCCTGTGCCAATGCATCAAGGATGGCCCAAACGTATGTGTGAATAGAGTCGTTTACGCGCGAAATACCAGCCTGGGTGAAGCCATCTGAGCTGTCCAGAACAAAGCTGTATATATACATGCCTTATTTATAAAGTATACACAAATAAAATACATATATGTTTAAACCAACCACTTGGGAAATTTACCTTTTGTGGAACATGATGGTTCCAATTATAAATTATAAGTTACATCTATTTTCAGTATTTCAAACGTTAATGTGATGAAAACGTTAGGAAAATGGTGACGTTAAAGTCATTCCATCATACAATTGTTAATTAAATAAATAATACAAGAAACACTAAATTAATAATAAATAACTTTCCAAAATGTTTTACAATTATATAAGTATATGCTCCACTCTGTATTGTGTTTGATACAGATGGATGTCTAACATAATGTTGAGCTGAAGAACTTGTACCTTTCGCTGAACAATAGACCAACCTTACCAAGACATGCGTAAGTAGAACACGGGAGGTGCAATGTCGTTTCCCCACCAACGGAGAACACAGATGAATTTCACATACGGAATGTACATATTCACCCGCCCATCCTCGAAGTAGTTCAACATCGTAGTGACGTACATGTAGAACAGGTTTGCATCTGGTGATGGAATACATAGTTAACTGTGTCCTGTAGCAGGGCTGTCTTATTTTCAACCGTACGTTGCTGGTCGTGACGATATGTCACACAAAATGTCAAAACAAATTATTTAGGCAACTGACTACAAGACAAATCTCGTCTTTGAGAACATTTTTATCAATTTGTGATTAACATTTAGCGAACTGACAATGATATCGGTATGTCGTTTAAATATAAATGTTGTGGGTCACAATTTGACGATTCGACAGCCTTTACTTGAGCACAGCGACTCATGGGTTGATTACTGAATGCAAATATGTATAAAGACAAATGAATCTCTATAGTTTCACCTCAATCTGACATGTGATTACACGGATAGTAGGGCATGGCAAATGTCTAAGTCATTTTGTTAGTGCTCTTGCTTATAGGGGCCACATAACTGACATATAGACTGGACGGTGGAACATATGTATGTAAAATTACAAATCAGTCCCAGGTATGGTAGCATAGATGATTGCTAGCCGTATACGTCAACTCATATATTGATAAGACAAACGGACCGACTAACAGACGGACATATGGATATCACGTCGATTATATGTGCCTCAGTTGTATTTCGGGTTACAATTAAAGCATATTATGAATGGTGTTATTCCATGCGTTCATTTTAATACATCGCACAACAAGATTTCTCGCATCGGCTTAATGAAAACTAATTTAAAAGTACTCTGCTACCCATTGCAAATACGTGTAAATATGTCACCTACCTACAACGCAATGCCCATGCACCACTACAAATCCATCCATGCAGGTACAAGTGCCTTTGGCATCATACTCCGCGTTTTGTGCAACGCATGTCGTGGTTGTGGGACATGTGACCCCTATATCTGTAATAGACCGGATAAATAGGCCCGACTATTTATTTTTCGAATACGTATTCTTGTGTGGCGGGGCGGGGTTAAAGTAGGAAATGAAGCTTAATGAACATATAGACCAACGGGATGTTGTGAAAATGAGTCACTTATAAAGGATACTCAATATAAAGAGCATAAGGAAGGCGGATGGTTAATGGGGGTTGGTTGTGATGAGTGATGCAGAAGGGTGTTGTGTCAAAGCTTCGTGAACATATATCAATGAGTTGTTAAGACAATGACTCGAACGTAAAGGTTAACCAAAATGTAATATCACAAAATTCCTGAGAAATTCAATCGGGGAAAGTAGGTCAAGGACATATCGGGACGGGTGGATTGTAATGAGTAATACATGAAGGATGTTGTTTCCAAGTTATGTGCACATAGTCTAAGGGTTTGTTGAGAAAGTGACATGAATGTAATGGTTAACAAGATTTAAGAGCATAACATTGATAAGTAATTCCAGCAGACAACCTAGGTCGAAAACATGGATAAACGGGACGGGTCGAATTTGTGTGGGCTGTGGTGATTGATGCAAGAAGGACTATGTGTCCAATAGTCATGATCATATGCCAAGGGAATGTTGAGAAAATAAGGCAGACTTGAATGTAAATGTGAATCAAGAGCATAACATTGTTAAGTGTCCAAATATCGAAGCAATCTGTCAAGTAATGTTAAAGTTATAACATGATGACGAAGCTCGTACCAACATTTTGACATTTCGAACGACGACGACGCGGACGACGTCGAGGATAGAAAACGCTGCGACTATACTCGCGCCTTCTGCTAAAGCAGGCATGATAATACAATTGCTGAGTAATTAAAGTAGTAAACCTAGATAAATAAATGGATGGGAGGGTTGATTTTGTGTGTGCTATGGTGAGTGATGCAAGAAGGACGTTGTTCCCAACTGTCATGAACATAATTATGTCAGGGGCATGCTGGAAAAATGACTTGAATGTATAAAGGTTAACAATTGCTAAGTAATTCAATGACATGGTTGGGCGGGTGGATTGTTGATTTAAATATAAAGGTTAACCAATATATAAGAGCATAATACCAACTTTAATGTAGATCACTAACATAGGTGGGTATGTGGATTATGTTGAATTATGCACGAAGGATGTTGCGTCCATGTTTAATGAACATAGGTCAAGGGTTTGTTGATAATATGACTTGAATGTAAAGGTTAAACACTATTTAACAGCACAAACTTGCTAAGTAGGTCAAACGGGAAATGTAGGTCAATGACATTGCGGAACGGGTATATTGTGATGCGTAATGCATGAAGGAAGTTGCTTCCCAGTAGTATGCACATGGGTCAAGGGGGTGTTGAGAAAGTGACTTGAATGTTAACCAAAATTTAACGGCCCAATAATTCCGCCACGGAACTGGTGTCGCGCCCTCCAAGGCATTTGATCATAACATGATCATGAGCATGTGCTAAGGTAAGCATCACAGAAAACGTCACAGAATTACGTGATTAAAACACGAAAAAGGTAAAAAAAAGATCAAGGTCATGTTAATGGTGGCATGTCGAGTGTGTTCCAAATGCTTACATGTATCCGGTGTCCAAGTTTTTAATCCATCAAGTACTATTAAAGTTATACCTTGATGTCAAAACTTGTATGCACTTTTAGACGCAAAATATGGCAAAGTGTTTCCGTACTCATATGAAGGTAAACAATGTCAATGCCATGTTAATGGCGGCATTAGTGTGTTCCAAATGCCTGCATAGATTAAGTGTTCAAACCATGATGCATCAAGTAACATTAATTGTATACGATGATGCATAAACGTGCACAAACGTTTTACCTAAAACAAATGGCTAAGAGTTTCCGCAAAAATGTGAATATAAAAAAGCTACGATCATGTTAATGACGACATGAGGCTGTTCCGAATGATCGCATGTATCAAATGTCAAACTATTGAAGCAATCCATTAAGTAATAAAGTTATATCATTATAATAATAGAAACTTGTACAAACGTGTTGACGCAACGAAAACGAAAATGGCTGAGTGTTTCCGCAAACAAAATACGAAGGTAAAAAAGGTCAAGTTCATGTTAATGGCGGCGTGAGTGTGTTCCAATTGCTCACATGTATCAAGTGTTAAAATGTTGAAGTTATCCGTTAAGTAATATTAAAGTTATACCATGATGACGAAGCTTGTACATTTGGACATTTAGGAAGACGACGATGCGGACGATGACGACGTCGGAAAAAGCGGCGACTATATTCGAACCTTCTGCTAAAGCAGGCGCGACAATACAAATGCTGAATAATTCAACCCGTAAACGTAGGTCAAATACATGGATGGACGGGTGAATGCAAGAAGGACGTTGTATCAAATAGTCATGACCTATG
>CM055275.1:47571917-47859417 GCA_029237695.1 Conchocele bisecta
GGGAGAAATCACACAGCGGGGTGGGGTATCATAAGATGGGTGGGGGAATCACACAGCGGGGGTGGGGATCACAGCGGGGGTGGGTATCATAATCAGGGTGGGGGAATCACACAGCAGGGGTGGGGGATAACACAGCGGGGGTGGGGATCGCACAGCGGAGGTGGGGTATCATAAGCTGGGTGGGGGGATCATACAGCGGGGGTGGGGATCACACAGCTGGGGTGGGGTATCATAAAGCTGGGTGGGGGAATCCACATCGGGGTGGGGACATACAGCGGGGGTGGGATCACACATCGGGGATGGGATCACACAGCGGGGTGGGGTATCATAAGCTGGGTGGGGGGTCACACAGCGGAGGTGGGGATCACACAGCGGGGGTGGGGTATCATAAGCTGGGTGGGGGAATCACACAGCGGGGGTGGGGTGGGGATCATACAGCGGGGGTGGATCATAAGCTGGGTTGGGGAATCACACAGTGGAGGTGGGGAATCACACAGCATGGTTGGGTATCACAAGCTGGTTGTGGGGATCACACAGCAGGGTGGGGTATCATAAGCTGGTGGGGGGATCACACAGCGGGGTTGGGTTCACACAGCGGGGGTGGATCATAAGCTGGGTGGGGTAATCACACAGCGGGGTGGGGAATCACACAGCATGGTTGGGTATCACAGGCTGGTTGTGTGGATCACACAGCATGGGGTGGGGATCATAATCTGGGTGAGGGAATCACACAGCGGGGGTGGGAATGATAAGCTGGGTGTGGGGTTTCACACAACGGGGGTGGGGATCATACAGCGTGGTGGGTAGGGGGGGGGCGGGAAAGGGAAATAAGTGGGTAGGGTAATGGGTACTGGGAATTGTACGGGTTACTAAATGTCTACTGTCTAGATAATATGTTGCCAATTGGAAACCAAGATACAGAGAAATACGCACATCCAGCCCTTTGATTGGCTCGTAAAGACTCCGAGGACAACATTAGGACAATGAGCACCATATTTGGAATCCGCGGACGATATGTGAAAGTTGTCCCTGATTCCGCACAGTGGATTGGTTGGAATGTGTAATAGGATACCGGTACTTTCCCACTTTGAAGAAATGAGAAAGTTGTCCCGCATAGCTGATTGGTCAGAACGTGTGATCGGATTATCCAGGAACATACGGGATTTCCCGAGGAATGTTAGTGAAAGATGGCGGCGGTCTTCAACTCGCCTGGATAGTGTGGTGGAACTAATATTAAATATAACGGATAAAATGGGTTATGTGAACTATGAGGACGATATATATGAACTAGGAGCGTTGGTGAATCACCAGCCAGGCATGTGAAATGGGTTGGGGTAAGTCTTAGAAGTACATTAATAGCCTCTCACAGTCGCCAACAATCGGAGAAAGTTTGAATTGATAAAACATGATGAAATTACACCAAATGGCTGGCGGGGTCGCTTCAATACAATTCACCATAGCTGTCATGATTATCACGGTTATGGCACAAGTGGTATCAAAATGAACAAGGGAATTAACACCACGCTGTAAACTATAGTTAAGTTAACACTTGATGTTGTGTTACCTCCCTTTTAAATTGCGTAGAAATGATAGATACTGAAAAGTAACTGATATAGGTTATCTACAATTTGATATCTGAAGGGAGACAACTATCACACAACTAGAAGAAATAACTGTATCAGGTTATTTCGAACGTAACTGAAATCAGTTACACCCCTGACTGATGGTGAGTATAGTATGCAGTAGCTCATTATGGCGGCCATTTTTAATATTTCAAAATGCACAAGGATGTCAAGTGGCATCAAGCGGATTTGAAATATCCATTGGTAGTACATGCAAAGTTCATAATATCTAAGTGGGATTAAATAAACACGGGATTAAATGTTATGCCGACTTTGGATTGAATTGAATTGCGTTGTGATGACTTATGTATAACAGTCGTCCCTAATATAATGCTACATTTAAACACGTGAATACGAACATATTCATTACAAACTCGTATGAAACAATACATCGGTAGACGAACATAATATATTCAATAACGACCAATGTGGCGGCCATTTTGAATAATAGTTTTCATTTAGTTTTAAAATTTATGCCATGATAAATTGGAAACACAGATACATAGTAAATACATTGCTTTACTAGGAACATGTAATTATGTACTATGACAGTATATATGTAAATGGCGGCCATATTTGTCTTTATTTTGAAAATTATGTAACTTCCACTAGTCATATTAAACAAGGGATCCTATTAACGTATATAACGAACACATAGTACACATGTGACTTACTCTCTAAGATATAAGCGACAGATTGATCAGACACACGGTTTGGCGGCCATCCTGAATATTTCAAAACGTCCAAGGATGCCAATGTGGCATCATGCAGATAAGTAATCTCCATGCCCAGAAGGTGCAAAATCAAAATAATCTAAGCGGTAGTACCCCATAATATGTTTGACCTCTTTTGCTGCCAGACTAAATGCGTATTGTCTGTGTATCAGTTATAACCCAGATTGGAGTATCGTATCAGCACAGTGTGGTAATGAGAAAACTGTCCGTTCTTGAATCGTTCTGAATACAGTTCACTCACTATACTAATAAAACAGCTTTAGACTACATCTGTTCACCGAGCTTGAACTATGCCGACTAACAGCAAAGGGCAACGTTGTTGTGCTGTGCCCTGCCAGATATGTGGCTGTGACTTGAGAAATGGAGCTTATGGGCTATGTGACCAGTGTTCAAAATGCATAAACATGTAGCCTATACATCGATATATATTGCTTGTTAAAAGCATGCCGGCGGTTACATGATGAAATGGCGAATAATGTAAATCCTGATTAGACTGTGCGGAGGCACAGGCTGATCTTGATCTACAATGATCGCAAAAACAATAAGACACGTTTCTTCAGACACAGACACATATAATATGACTGAGGAGAATTATCTGTTTTTAATGTCACACGATAACTAACAAATTGTCTCATTTGCACATTTCTTAACCTATGTCGATTACATATGTAAGACCCCGACGATAGTCCGTCCGTCCGTCCGTCCGTCCGTCCATTTTGACGTCCGTCCGCCCTTCGTCCTTCCGTCTGTCGGCCCGTTTGTTTTTTGGAACCTTTTGTAAGAGTTTCTTAAATCACCTATAGGGGCCTCAAGTGCGTCGACAAACCACATTCTCTCGTTTGTATTGGTAATTGTCATGTATGAACTTTGCTTTAAATCGGATGATCACTGATCACTTCGTGACATAGCTATTCGGCGCATATTCCCGGATAGACGTGATTTGCTGAATCGCAAGAAAATGCCAGGTACCTATTATGCTCATTTAATTTATTTGTATTTCATTAGAATTAACACCTGCATGTATCATATATAGTGTAATTACAATGGTTGACACATTCCCATTACATGACTGCAGATACACGTAAGATTTGTTGATGGGTGTTCACACGCGAAACAAACGAATGTAACACGGGGTTAAAACGATCATTGTGTACAACGATATTTCTACGGGTAAACGATATTTTCGTTTAAATACTCAGTACAGCTCTGATCAATGTAAACGCCTGTCGCTTCCTTCAACGCTTGTCGGGTTGATTTTAGTCAACGCATGGCGTGTCGTTTGCTCTACGTTTCTACATCGTAATTTATTTGTAACGGTCCGGGCTAACATTGGTGTCTTAGGGGCGGAGCCTAAGACAATATAATATAATATATTTATTCCGTTAGCCCCTAAGCCTATTGTAGTTTAAAGAACAAATAGCCCATAAACCCAAACTGTTAGTACGTCCGTCCGTTCGTCTGTCCGTCCGTCCGGGCCAACATTGGGGGCTTAGTGGCTAGGGGGAGGAGCCTAAGACAATATAATACAATATACTTATTCCGTATAGCCCCAAAGTCTTTTGTAGTTTTGGGGCTATTCCTTTGATATTTTAAATAACAAATAGCCCATAAACCCAAAATCGTCCGTCCGTCCGTCCGTCCGTCCGTCCGTCCGTCCGGGCCAACGTCCGGGGGTTTGAGAGCTTAGGGGCGGGGTTAGGAACAAAATATTCCTTTGTAATATTCCGTAAGCTCATAAACTCTATTGTTGTTTAGGGGCTTTTTCATTGTTCTTCAAACAATGGAAATACCCCATAAACCCAAAATGTTGGAACGTCCGTCCGTCCGTCCGTCCGTCCGTCCGTCCTGGCACACATACAGGGTCTTAGGTGGTTAGAGGCGTGGCCTAAGACAAAATAATACAATATATTTATTCCGTTGACCACTTAAGCCTATTGTTCCTTAGGTGGTCATTCCTTTGATCTTTTATATAGTAAAAACCACCTAAGGGATGTCACGTAAGGACGTCCGTCCGTCCGTCCGTCAGTCCGTCCGTCGTCCGTCCGTCCGTCCGTCCGTCCGAAAAAACACAACACTATATTGCAATGTGTGACACTCATTTACCAGGTCACGCATATGAAACAAAGCAAATGCTACAACAGAAGGGACAATATGATAACACGTAGTAGCATTGTGGACGCTGTCGAGTGCGAATTTGCTTTGATGCTACAGGATTTTTAAAAATCTTAAAAATTGTATGGATGGGCAACTGTGATATTTGGCGGCCATATTCATTTGCTAACATACATTCCCAATTGCTACACATTTATAAACATGGTATCATCTTATATTTTACTCTTAGAACATATTTCAACCATAAATGGACTTCTCTTTTGCCAATAATTGATGTAGTTCATACATATTTAGTGTGGTGGGTATTGTGTTTCGGTTTTGGCAGCCATCTTGGATTTTGGCTGCCATTTTGGGTGAAAATGGTGAATTACGATTTCATGTGAATTATAATTACCGACTGTGAGTTTTCGATTTGTGAATGTGAATGTGAATGCGAGTTGTCATTGCTAGCATACGGAAATAATATCTAGAGATGTATACCTTTAAATAAAATATAGTGGCAATGTCCCCCCTCCCCCCTCTCTCTCTCTCATCGCAGGTCAGGTTGATCTGGATAACTCGACACTGGTATCGCAGCTCAGGCCGATCTGGATAACCCGACACTGGTCTCGCAGTTCAGGCAGATCTGGATGACTAGACACTGGTCTCACAGGTCAGGATGATCTTGATCTACACTGGTCGTAAGTTCACAATCATAACTAAGAAATTACGTATTGGACACTGGCGTTATGGAATATTTTCAACTGGCCGACTCGTGTTCAACCATCTAATGAGGTTCATTTTAAACATGTTAAATATGGAAAACTTGAATGACATTAGGTTCTGTTCTATATTTTGTTTCAGATTTCTGAAATCACATGAAACAGGGAGATGGCGACACATACATATCTGCTCTGCATATGTTTGATATTAGGTAAGATATATATATATTACCATTTATTAATGCATTTGATTTATGAAGAGTAATGGCGATTCTTGATTCTGAAACTAATATATTCCAGTAAGTATGACATACACTTACAGCTGTAGTAGACTTGATTAATAAGTAGATTGACTGATCAAGTACTAAAGTAGTCCTGGTGTGATGGCCGACTGATCAAGTGCTATACTCGGCATGGCCGACCGATCACGTGCTATACTGGGCATGGTAAGATGGCCAATTGATCAAGTGCTATACTACTGGGCATGGTGCAATGGGCGACTGATCAAGAGCTATACTAGTTATGGTGCGATGGCAGACTGATCAAGTGCTCTACTAGTCCTGGTGCGATGACCGACTGATCAAGTGCTATACTCGGCATGGACGACTGATCACTTGCGATTCTGGGCATGGTGAGATGGCCAACTAATCAAGTGCTATTCTGTGCATGGTGCAATGGGCGACTAATCAAGCGCTATGCTACTTATGGTGCGATGGTTGACTTATCAAGTGCTCTACTAGTCCTGTTGCGATGACCGACTGATCGAGGGCTAAACTAGTCCTGGTGCGATGGCCGACTGATCAAGTTATATACTAGTCATGGTGCGATGGCCGACTGATCAAGGGCTACACTAGTCCTGGTGCGATGGCCGACTGATCAAGGGCTAAACTATTCCTGGTGCGATGGTCGACTGATCAAGTTCTAAACTATTCCTGGTGCGATGGCCGACTGATCAAGTTCTAAACTAGTCCTGGTGCCATGGCCGACTGATTGACTGCCATACTAGTCCTGGTGCGATGGCCGACTGATCAAGGACTAAACTAGTCCCGGTGCGATGACCAATTGATCAAGGGCTAAACTATTCCTGGTGCCATGGTCGACTGATCAAGTTCTAAACTAGTCCTGGAGCGATGGCCGACTGATCAAGTGCTAAACTAGTGCTTGTGCGATGGCCGACTGATCAAGTTCTAAACTAGTCCTGGTGCGATGGCCTACTGATCAAGTGCTAAACCAGTCCTGGTGCGATGGCCGACTGATCAAGTGCTAAACCAGTCATGGTGCGATGGCCGACTGATCAAATCGCATGCCATAATAACTAGATGGCCATGGTCTGCATGTCGTGCCCGCCGAGGCATTTGATAGTACAAACAATGTTTGTATTGCAACAAAGCTTTAGCCAGTTGACGTAAAAACATGCCGCAACCGCCGAGGCTTTGATTTTATACCCAAAAACTTTAACTAAAAAACACATTATTAACCAACAACTTTATCCTGAATGCACACCAATGTGCCGACTATATTGCTCTGTCTGCAAGCGGGCCGAAGTAATTTGACCGTGACATTGGGCACATACAAATAATATTGAAAATGTGGGTGACAAATACACAGTATGTGAAGTTTCGAGTGAATTGGTGAAGCAGTTTCAGAGATATAGTGTTCTTAAAGGTACATGCCCACTCAGTAGACACAACATGTTCTTTATATCAGAGACATCATCTGAGACATTTTCGGGCAAAATAAAAATTAATTCACCATTAATACACATATTTATTGTCATTATTATACATTTTATATCAGACGTAAATTTCCACACTGCCATCAGGGGCGATAACCATGTTTCCTTAAAATGTTACCAAGACATTACTATTTATGTTTTGATGTGCAATGATCATACTTTATAATCTGTCGAAAACATTATTTTTTCAGGGAATCACATTTAATTAGTATAAGCAATTAAAAAATATCATGCCTCATTTGAATATGAAAATAGCTTGATACCACTGCTAGTCATTATCAGTAAAATAAATGTTACTAAATGATTATATATGGATAGCGGGCACACGTAATTTTTAGAACTGATGGAATAGTGACACAATTATACACCTATTTAATTGCTATAAAGAACAGTTTGTGCCTACTGAGTGGTCATGTACCTTTAAAAACTTTAACATTAAATCAAAAGATGTTTAACCGGACGCACGAAGTGACGTACATATGGATGTACGTACGGATGTAGGCCAATGTGACAACTATATGGCAATGTCCACATGCAGGCATGTCAAAAACTTTGAGGTAAATTTCAAAGTAATTTGACCTTGATATTGGGCACAGGGGTTGCAAAGGGGTGCATAGGTTGAGCATAGAATGAAAATATGGATAATGATAAACACACATGTGAAGCTTCGAGTGAATTGGGGAAGCTGTTTCTAAGATATCATGTTCTTAAAACTTTAACCTACGGTAAATAAAAACCAGATGGCCATGGCCCGCATGTCGAGCCCACAGAGTCTCGGAGTATATTTATTTGAAGTTTGAATTAAGGTATGTAAAAGCTTTAACGCAAATTTGAAAGTCATTTGACCTTGATCTTGGGCATGTGGGTCGCATACGTGGGCTATAATATGAAAATATGGATGATAATAAAGAATTATCTGAAGTTTGAAGCAAATCTGAGTAAGTGTTGTGGAAATATAAGGTATGCAAAGACTTTAACACAAATTTCAATGTCATTTGACCTTGACCTTGGGACACAGGGGCCGCATGAGTGGGACACATAATGAATATATGGATGATGACTAATAAGCATTTGATGTTTCAAGTCAATGTGACTTAGGATATGGTATTTAAAAACATACATCGATTTCGGACGGACTGACGCACGGACGTCATTGTGATCACTAAGTCTCGCTACAAAACTACGGATGGACGTCGATGCGCAGACTATATCGCACTGTCCGCAGGCAGTCGCGAGAAAAATTGTCCAACCCCTTTTTAAAGGTGCATGCCCACTCAGTAGGCTAAAAATGCACTTTATGGGAATTAAATAAGTGTATAATTGTCACTATTCCACTAGTTATAAACATTACGAGTGCCCGCTATACAGATATAATCATTTGGTAATATGTATTTTAATGATAGTGACGCGCGGTGGTATCGGTAGTTTCATGTGCAAATGGGGCGTGATATTTTATAATTATTTATACTAATTAAATGCATCAACTGAAAACAAAATTGACAGATTATAAAGTATGATCATTGCACATCAAAAAATAAATACAGAGAATAAATAGTAATGTCCGTTAACATTTTAAGGAAACACGGTTATCGTCCCTGATATCAATATGGAAATTTCGTTCTGATAAAAAATGATAATAATTCCAAACAATACGTGGGTAAAGGTAAATGATTGTTTATATGGCCAGAAAATGTCTCCGATGATGTCTCCGACATAAAGAACATTTTGTGCCTACTGCGTGGGCATGTACCTTTAACACTAGCTCCGCACTGTCCCGTGAGACCTATGCATGTGTTAAGTTTCATAACAAATATAGCAAAGGGTGTTCGCGTTATGCTCCGGACAAATCAGTGCGCGAACAAATAAAGGGAGATAACTAAACTAGAAAATGTGTTCATAGAACACGGATACCCCACATATCGCTTTTTTAAATTAAACAAGGCAAAATTCCAGTGTCCAAAAGGGAGAGATGATCCATGACACGGGGTTCGAATAAAAAATCGATATAAACTTTCCGCATCTACTCATCATAAGGAAGCTACATATCAAATTTCAGTGCTGTAGCTATTACAAATGATTTACGAGCACAAGGCAAAATTTTAAAATTCTAATTAAAAAAGGGGGAGATAATTCATGACTCGGGGTCGAATCAAAATAAACTTTGCAAATCTACTCTTCATAAGGAAGCTACATACCAAGTTTTATGTGTGTAGCTATTAGGGTTTAAAAGTTTTACGAGCTACAAGCCAAAATTGGAAAATTATAACTTGAAAAGGTGGATATAATGCATGACCATGGGGTCGAATCAAACATACATGTACCAAGTTTCAGGTATGTAGCTATTACGGTTTAAAAGTTTTACGAGTTACTAGGTTGGTGACGGACTGAAGAACGGACAATGGTAACACTAAATGCCCCCTCCACTATCGTGGTGGGGCATAAAAATTAGTGAGGCAAACGTTGTCATATGCAAGTAACTTACCTTAATTCATCAGTTACACATCAGACGATGAATGAACTTTAATTCTGGTGTAGAATATCAAAGTTATTCATTATGTTCAATAGTGCTTTTTCGACATGACGTGAAATTAAAACATGCATCACATGATCTGGAAGTATAACCACAGACCAAGCACGCATATTCAGAATCGCTTCCTGTCGGTTCTTATCCAGCTCCGATTTCTGTCACCTGTCCACAAAATCCAGAATCCAACATTGTCGCAAATTTAATCCTATGTTGGTTAGAACAAAATGTCACTTAGTATATTATCCAATGCGGGTTGTAATCTCTTGTTCCTCTAAATAAATGCGTCCAACAATCCCTGTAGCTGCTATCGTGATAACAAATGTTAAAGGTTCTGTCAGCGCCTCACATATTGATCTTAATATCCACCATTTTGATTCCCAATACCAGAATAATGATGTTTCCATGCGCCGTCGTAGTGTTACCTGTCAGATTCCGTTGTTTATTTGATCAAATTGATGGACAAATTTGTGTCCAATAATGTCGCCAAGAGCATAATCTGTGATGTTGACTGTAATAAGTTGGCATAACTTCTAGCTTGTGAATTTTTGGTTGAATGAAGTGATCACTATGGTGAATAAGTGTGTATTTGTGTCCGGTTTGCTCAGTAGGTAGAGCGATGGTGTGGTAAACCAGAGATCCCCGGTTCGATTCCGGGCTGGTGCGCATCTTTCTCACCCTGTGACATTTAGCGCCCATCGTAGTTGCGGCAAGTAACTCTGCAGAATACTCCCGCATCATCCGTACCAAGAGTTATGGTGCTCTCAGTATGTTTCCTCTGCAAAGTACCAAATCACATGTGATTTGCACTTCAACTGTTAATGGCGACATATTTTCTGTATTTTTCAATTGAAAGAAATGGCAGTATTATACTTATTCATTTTTGTGAAATATGTCACAATTAACAGCTAAAGCGCTAATGAGATCCGATTCGGTACTCTGCAGGAAAAAACCTATGGAGCACCGTAACTCTGAGTACGGACGATAATTTAGTATTCTGTTGCTCAACGAAGGACCGCGACTGATAAATACTCCCAAAAAGTGTACCCAAACATATGGAATTCGGAGACAGAAATTAAACATGGAATTCGAGTACGAATTTCAATTTGGCGGAGAAGAATGTCACAGTACCCAACTGACTATGGGGATGAAATGTGTATGATTTGTGCCTTGTTAGCTTGCTCGGTAGAGCCATGGGCATGGTACGGTAAACATGAGGTCCCTGGTTCGATTCCGGGCCGTTATTTATCTTTCTCACTCTGTGACACAAGTAAACCGTTTTATTTTAAAGAAATGGCTATCACCGGAATAAATATTATCTTCACAAAATTTGATTCGGCCAATATAAATCAACAGCCAGAACAGAACGTTTGCAGTAATAGAAATCTAATTTCAAAATAAATTTTTAATTTTCTTTTTATGATCAGGTTTCGAAAATTAAAATATGTTTTTCTTTTAAAATTATTATCAATATGTTCACCATGTTATTATGGTTAATATGCAATTCACAGTCTCCTTGCAGCTTGAAATTGAAAGACATTATGCAAAGTTGTGTTGATCTCAGAAATTGTCATGTCGACTATAGGATCGCGTCGAAATAATGTTTACATAATAGGAAAATGTAATTTGATACCGACGAAAAAGTAAACAAAATGCAAAATTGATGCTTAGTTTTGCAATATTATACCGTAGACCACACATTATAATTTGATTTTATATGAAAATAAATATATTGTCAGTTCTTGATATTCGGAAGGGCAGTGACGACATTTTGTTTTGTCCAAGAAATTGTCAAGGTCAATGTTTCACTGTTTGTCTCGTAATAACCCGCCGATTTATATTTGCGCACCAAAAAAACAGATCACCAATACCGCTGACTTTCTAGTCACTTTGAATGAAATAGATGGGATACAATTTTGGATTGGAACACGGATACGTTTGTCAACTATTTCGATTTTATTGCCGCTTTGGTCAAGCAGAGCTGTCCGCTGGTTTGACCGCAGAGCGCAGCGTAAAGCGGTCATTCTTTGGCAGCTTAAAGGAAAAAAGGAGCGTAAACTGCAATTAAAAGCGGAGCGCAGCCCTAACTGCGCTATAAGTATTGCAATTCCGCAACAAACTCTTTGGACCGCAGTCACATGATTGCAGTCCGATTGCGGTCCAATTGCAATTAATGGGAACGCGAATTGCAATATTGGGCTCCAGGAATTTCAGTTCGCCTGGTAAGAGAACCGCAGGCCACTCTGTATATTGTTTGTCATTTTTCATTTACACATAAGATGCGTAGCATTATCAGAAAAAAGTGATGTCAATACACAACTTACGTCATTTACTGACTTCAGAATGTTATGACATTTTACCTGAACATACTTCTTTGAATTGTCGTGAATATACATGTTATTTGGGCTGAATATTGGCATGTTAATGACATTTAAATTTGTTTGGTGCGCATAATTAACCGACACCATTAAGGAGGCAGTTGTTCGTTGTCCATGTCACAGGTGGAAGACTCGAACCTAGAACCCAATAATTTGCCCTTTTGAAAAACTTTACCTTCCCACACATTTCCATACACTATACATTACATCGTTTTCAAGGTCGGAAACAACTTCGCAAAAATGCCCAATTTTCGGGCTCGCTCAAACATCACACATTTTGATTTTTCTGCTGACCTATGTCTCTACTGGTAATCGATAAATGTTTTAGGTTTTCAGATATGTGACGCGCCAAACCTCCCTTATCGGAAAACGTGACGTAACGAGTTATGACGTTACAAAGATGGAGTCATTTCCGCGCTGTTTTGACAAAGTTAACGTCACATTTAGCGTCATTGTCGTGTCTAATGTAATTGCATTAAATGGCGTTTTCTGGTAATACATTAAGTAGACATTAGATCTAAATACAATTTAAACATGGCGGTTTATTTTTTATTTATTTCCATAAATACGCCTACTTACTTTTATTTTATTTCGAAGAAAGCGGGTACTACAGAAAATGTTTCTGACAATAATAAAATACATCATGTATGAAAATCTACCTGTGTTTAAATCGGCAACAAAGAACGTAGTTTCTTTTTTTTGTCATACCACTGGTCACGTTATCTCCCTTGGACAACTGCCCACGTCGTTCTTACAACAATTCGTACATAAAACAATATGCAGGTGTGCCCATCTGAGCGGTAGAATATAATTGGGCTACGGCGGCGAGAAACTTCCGGGTAATTAGATAAAAGTGTTAAACAATCCCATCTCTCTCTTTAGTCTAATTCCCCGTGTATGATCGACCATACCTCATAAAGGTGTATGCGTATTGCAATCATGCGGACATGACAAACCAAGTCTGGGAAAACACATTAAAATATCACATAGTTTATTGTCCCGTTTACATCGACAGTTGATTCAAAATTATACGAAACTGTAATTTGTAAACGTGTGCATAACTCCGTTTGATAAAATATGTCCTACATGCGTTTCTTTTCTAGTTTGGCTAGTTTTGTTATCTAAGTCTCAGTATTGAATACATCAAAATGTAGACCGTGTATTGAGCATTCTGCCAGCCACGATCGAAGGGCGCACCGGTACCGAAACAATACAAGCGATGTACGCGTGTTTGGCATGTATTCAACTTCTGAAACACAGACATTACTGCTGTGTTAAACGAGACGAGCCCTCTTTAAGAAATTTGATACATTTCCACACAACGGCTGTCAAAAACGTTATTCATCTTTATTCATAATTGATGATTTAAAATTACAATCATTATGTTGACATAATTTAAGGCCGCGTATTGCAGATATTGGAAATAATTTCCTTTGAAAATAGTCATACAATCAAAAGACTCATAAATTTACAATGATTATCACAATGACGGGGTTCGTTTACAGATATAATGATAGTACTTATAGGTTATTATATTTTATATATGTGGATATATGCACGAGCTACGTAGCACACGATATTGTGCGACTTTACTCGTAACGTGTGGCAATTGTATCCACATGCAAATCAAATAACATTTGTATAACATATGTAAATCACTCACAAATAAGATGCGCCTACAAATATACAAACTATCAATGAAGTAAACAAATTACTGATGATTTAGAAGGAACTATTATACAATGTGAAAAGTAATTCTGGCACAGATCAATATGGTAAAATATTGACCATTTACTTTCCATTGTGTTTCAATTTCAAAAAAATGTACATATGTAATAAACATACATAATAAATAACGTTTTATTCTCTGATATCAAGACTATTAGTATTCCTTTCATGTGCTGGATGCAAGTAAGACGCCAGTGAATAAATATACAGCGAATTTGCATGGCTACTTTCGGTTATTTTCGCTCTAGGCAAACGCAGGACGTTGAGTTCGTGTTTCCTGATTAACTTTTTTAGTTAAATAAAACAATTTAAAATATTCGGCTTATTTTTTCTGTACGTGTCAAATCGCAAACTTTCAAAGGAATATTCATTGACCATCCCAATAGTTATTCCGGTCCTGATTAACGAACAACATAGTTTACTTACCACCCGGCAAGCATATTTAACGTATGACTTACTATAAAGTCTATGCTTCTTACTGAATTTAATTGATGCACTAGACCGGGAAAATATTTTTATTGTTTTTATTATCATGACTACATACGTCAGGGCTTCAATATTTACCCCGAACAATTAGCGGCAATTTGTGCTCGAAAAATGGATGGGACCATTACTCAGTCCAGTGTGTTCACAGTGTGGAGCAATGTAATTATTGCAGCTTTGCCGATTAGAATGCAGATTCCCTGTTGCCAGTCGGTTCTACGAGAAATAACTTTGTCTTACAGGTGAAGATACAAGTAGATATTTAGAATCTAACTTCAGTAAAGGTTAATTGATTCATGCCAAGTATTCATACAAAATAATAATATGTGTCATAAATTATCTTTTCGAGCCGACCATCAGTCGGCAACTGCCTTCATCTGACTGTTTCGTTCTCATGTATAAAACGTTTATATGAAGTTTATTCCAGACATCATTCCCATTTTTCTATAAAAAAGTGTACTTCAGAGTATGATAATTTGATGGATTGTACAATGCCATAACAATAATGTAAACGTGTGTATGCAGATAATGTGCGTATAAATGTGTCCCACGTGGTGGGTGAAATTTACCGTTGACAACTTGAGGACGTTATGATGAACGTAAATCGAAATTAACAGGTATTCAATACATCTACAGGAATTGTGATTTTACAGTGACACGTATAATACATACACAAGTACATATATTACACAAAAAGGTCATGTAGACAGGACAGAGTCAACAGTAGTTATTAAGCCACATTTGTTTTACCACAGGTGAAAGACTCTGACAGAGGATCCGATAAATGGCTCATTTGTAAACCATTACCCCACCCACCAATTTCCGTAAAAAATACACTATTAGCCTTTTCAAGGTACTGTAGGCAAGAGCTTGGAAAACATGCCGTAGTTTTGGACTTGCTCAAACACCACACATTTAGATTTATCTCCTGACTTATGTCTCTGGTAATCGATAAATGTATTAGGTCTTCAAATATATCCACTTCAAGCATCTGCTTTTAGCATTTCGTTAGTTACGGGCAAATTAGCTACCAAAGACAAGGAGATAATTGTGTGTACGAAAGAATGTCACATATTTTGTGTGGGCTGTGGAAGCATAAATTACATGTAAAATCTGGCTGAAATCCCATTACAGTCTCAAAATATTGACGTGAATCACCGAAATAAACATCAGTAAATCCGATGTTACAATTTGTGACTAACAAGTATCATTCACTAACCTTGAATGATCTAAAACGTGCGTTTATTTTGATTTGCGTCCCAACATTTCGACATATGTCACATAACCTTCAGTGAACGTTACTTTCGGATTTCCCTTGTTATATTCGCAGAATGATCAATAATGACGCCACGTGAAAACATAAACTGGAGCATTACAAATAACATAGCCAATCAGGTGGCGATGGATGCAGCTGTGTATGTGGGATTATTTCAGAAAGAGAAATTTAAATTTAACGTCGTGTAACTAAAACGTGTGTAACTAACAATATACTAAACACAGATGTTTAACGTGAATATATTTGGGTGCCTAAGGCATTTATCATTTGCCAGAGGCGTAGTCAGCAGAAAAATGGAACCGTGTGGTGTTTGAGCGCCTGTCTAGTGCATTTTGTCAAGCTCTTCACTACCTTGAAACGGTTATACTGTATAGTGTACGGAAACGGGTGGGTAGGATAACGTTTTTAAAATGAGGCATTTATTGAGTCCTAGGTCCGAGTCTTCCACCTGTGGAGTTTACATGACGTCGGAAATATGTTATAAATGTTCTGAAATATCACTAGTATAAGTATGTAGTAATAATACTATACATTTAGTGGATACATTTATGCATTGTGATGAAACAAAGATAATTTTCTGCGAGAGTACAACTGTACTGTAGCACAATAACGGGTCCGCTGTCCGCAAATGTTAATAACGGCGACGTAACGTACGTCATGTCAAAACAACGTCGCTGAGACAAAGTGACGTCAGATGGATATATGTGTTGGTCTAAACAGATGGTTTATCAGTTGAATACAACATTGGTTATATACCATATTGTTCGAGAGAGATCATATTTTCTAAATATATTAAAAACTCAAGTTCGCATTTTTTACCCATAAAGGAGGTTTTTGCTTGGCGCGTGACATGTATTCACTTCTAGCATCTGCTTTTAACATTTCGTTAGTTACGGGCAAATTAGCTACATGTACCAAAAGACAAGGCAATAATTTTTTGTCCGAATAAATGTCACACGTTTTCTTCGGCTGTGGAAGTATCAATTACATGTTAAATCAGGCCGAAATCCCATTACAGTTTCAACATATTGATGTGAATCACTGAAATAAACTTCCGTAACTCAATTGATACAATTTGTGACTAATACTCGTAAGTATCATCCATCAACCTTTAATGATGTAAAACGACCTTTTATTTTTATTTGCGTCCCAACATTTCGATATACATGTAATCTTCCGTGAATATTACTTTAGGATTTCATTTGTTATATTCGCAGAATGATCAATAATGACGTCAGGGGAAACCCCGAACTGGAGTATCATTAATACTCATATATTAGTTCAACCAATCAGGTGGCGATGCGTGAAGCTGAGTGTGTGGGATTATTTCGGACACTGAGATACATTTCTCTGTAACAGTGGTAGCTAAAATGTGCGTAACTGTGGCAGCTAACAAACAATAATTGACGTATACTGTATAGACATACAGTAGCACCGTGCGTTTACTACCAAAATTGAATACAGTCATACACTCCCGCCTGCGATTCTCTTACCAATAATTGCAATCCAGCGGTCCTTGAATTGCAATTCGTCCCCTCTGAAATTGCAGCCTAATTGCGGTCCAATCGCGGTCCCGTTTTTGCGTTCATTCTTTCGCGATACCGTTTGTGCGGTCTTTCAATCGCGGTCCAGTTTGTGCGGTCAATCTTTCGCGATACCGTTTGTGTGGTCATTATTTCGCTATTTGCGGTAAACACTTAGCGTTACGCGTAACAAACGCGGTCTCTGCTGCGGTCTAGCAAGAGGGAAAACTTGATTAAGCTAAAATTGTGTTTGGAAAGACTCGTTAATAATATGTGAAATATATACACCTAATTCTACTATTTATGTATATGTTATTGGATTTTAAATGGCTAAATACAGATAGGAAAATATATATTTTCGTCAAAAAAATCTACTATTTCGATTTTATTGCCGCATTGGTCAAGCAGAGCGATCCGCTGGTTTGACCGCAGAGCGCAGTTTAAAGCTGTCATTCTTTGGCAGTTTAAAGAAAAAAAGGAGCGTAAACTGCAATTAAAAGCGGAGCGCAGCGCTAACTGTGTTATAAGTATTGCAATCCCGCAACCAACTCTTTGGACCGCAGTCACATGATTGCAGTCCTATTGCGGTCCAATTGCAATTAATGGGAACGCGAATTGCAATCCTGCTCTCCAGGAATTTCAATTCGCCTGGTAAGAGAACCGCATGCCACTCTGTATGCCTCAAAGATAGCCACTGGAGCGACTGATTTCAAGATTTGAAATATGTCGATTGTTGTCTAAATGCGTGTCTAATAGGCACATGCCCATTCAGTAGGCACAAACTGTTCTTTATAGGAATTAAATAAGTGTATACTTGTGTCACTATTCCACCACTTCTAAAAATTACGAGTGCCCGCTATACAGATATAATAATTTAGTAATATGTTGTTTGCTGATAGTGACGCGCGGTGGTATTAGGCTATTTTCATATGCATAGGAGGCATGATATTTTGTAATTATTTATACTAATTAAATGCGTCTGATATAAAATGTATAATGATGCCAATCAGTACGTGGAGTAATGGTGAAGAAATGTTTATTTTGCTAGAAAATGTCCCAGATGATGTCTCTAATATAAAGAGCATTGTGTGCCTACTTTGTGGGTATGCACCTTTAAATCAGCAGTGCAAAACCACAAATTATATTAAATAGCTTGTATGAGTTACAATGGGTGACTTGCCTATTCAAATAAAGTGGTTATCTCTCCTTTTGTCTGATTACATAAAGTGTACAATGTTGACGACGCTTCGGTCGCCATATTGCAGAAGAAGTTCCGGCAGAATAAATTAACTTCCGCAATTCTGTTTTTAGTCCGTTAGCCAAAAGCCGATTTTGGGGCTCAACCTTGTTTTGAATAACTTAGTTTTTAGCTCACCTGAGCCGAAGACTCAAGTGAGCTATTGTTATATAGTAAGCTATTGTCCGTCCGTCTTCCGTCGTCCGTCAACATTTTTTGAACGTCTTCTTCTTCCGTACCGCTTGCCCGATGTTGACCTTCACACGGTGTGTCTATGCGTTACTTCTTTTAATATCTGTTAAAATGGAGGTCGTCGCTAATCCAAGATGGCCGCCATTGAAAAGTAGGTGACATTTTTAAACAATCTTCGTCTCACGAACTGCCAGGCCGATTTCGACGAATCTTTTTTTAGATTTGTTTATATGGTGGCCCCTGTCTAAAAAATGGGCTGGGCTTGAGGGAAGGGCCAACTAGGGGTCAACCTACACATTTGACCGAATGTTGTCGTGTCATATATCAAACCGAAGGTATCGACGAGACGATCGCTCTGGAGCATTTTGTGTCGAAAGTAGATGACTGCGTCATCCAAAATGGCCACCGACAGGTCAAAAGTTCGTTATTTTAATGAAGATTTCCAATGTCTTCTTCTTGTGAACCAATTAGCAAATATTGGCCAAACTCCACAGTTATGCGCTGTTGGTGTAGCATGTATTCAATTCAATTCAAATATATTCGTTTATTTGCATTAAACAGCAATAAACTCATTTATAGCCATATAACAAACATGTATGATGGTTTCATGAAAATGTATAATCACTAAACATATTAGCCAAGAGATGTGATTAGGCTAAATCATTTCACAATCAGTTTGTTGTTAATCCACTGCATTCTAAACTAGTTATGTCCTCATTAAAGTTCATATACTATTTTCATCACTGAGTGGTGACTGATGTTATTTATCATCGTTTACGGTTTCTATTCAAGCAATTATCATAATGCAGTACTATACATTGTTCTGTGTGCATGCCGATCCCCAAGCGGGATTGTGGTGTGTCCACAGACATGCATCCAAAACATTGAGTGGAACGTCTTATGTCAATTGGAATACTATTCCAGATTAGCGCGCCTGAGTATGAAAAACTGTTGTTAAAGAGATTACTTTTAGGTTTGGGAACTTCGTAATTCATATCTGTTTCAGACCTTAATACCATACTCGTATTTTGTAAGTGATTAGTGCGCATTTCAAATAATTCTCATACATATTAAGGGGCCATTTTATTAGTTATTTTGTACATAGTTTTCGCTTTTTGGAGAAATACGCTTTTGTCAAAGGTCAAAATGTTGAGTAATTCTAATGAGTTTTGCAAATCAATATATTCGTTTCACAGAATGATTTTACATGCTCGCCGTTGAAGTTTGGTTATTATGTACATATTTCCATTTGACGATTTTCCCCATACTATATTGCAATATGTGAAATGTGGCTGAATATAGGCCTTATAGAATAATATTCGGTGCTGAGTAGATAAATAAGGTCTGATTTGATATAATAGCCAGAGATATGATGAAATCTTTTTTGACATACCGTTAAATTGGTCATTCCACTGGAGATTTTCATCTACATGTGTACCCAAAATTTTGTTACCGGTAGTGATATCGAGGCTTACATTGTCATATTTGAGTTCGATCATTTTGTCTCGCAAACATGTTCGTTTTTGTCTACTTGTTATTAACATGATTTTGGTTTTTCCTTTATTAAGCAGCATGCCGTTAGCCTCACACCATAATTCTAAGCTGTCAAGTGCTTGTTGTAAACAGTGTTTTAAGTCCCCTACAGTTGATTGCATGTCATAAATTGTTGTATCATCTGCATACAGATCGGTTCCTGTTACGTGTTGACTGAGAATAAGTGGCAAATCATTTATGCTGAAAAGAAAAAGTGTCGGTCCAATAATTGACCCCTGGGGTACTCCACAGTTGATAGATAGAGATTCAGACGTTTCTCCATTTACATAAACAAGTTGTTGCCTTTGTTCCAGGTATGATTTGAACCAACCCAGGCTTACGTTACTGCACTTGTATAGTCGAAGTTTATCCAGGAGAATTTTGTGATCAACAAGATCAAAGGCTTTACGAAAGTCGACTAAAATACACCCTACTAATTTACCCCGATTTAGAAAGCTTGTAGAAAGTTTTCAAGAAGCACAATTAACGCTGATTCTGTCGAGTGACCTGTACGAAATCCACTCTGGGTTTGATGCAATAGTTTAAACGTTGTTAAATATTCCATAAAATGTTTTCGAACCCATTTTTCAATTAATTTTGAAAGCGTCGGCAAAATTGATATCGGACGATAATTATTTACTTCGTCTTTTGCACCGCTTTTAAAATGGTGATGTACTTTTGCTTGTTTCCATGCACTGGGGAAGATAGAACTAGTGAAACTCACATCTACTACATATGTAATACTTTTCAAGATAGCGGTGGCAGATAATTTTAACAATCGTGGCCCTATTGAATCTAGTCCAGTAGATTTTGATATATCTAATGATGTTAAATACCTTTTTACGAATATTTAATTAATCAAAGGAATGTTAAAATTATAATTTTGCGGTGTATGTTCGTTTGCGAAATTTTTAATATGAACAAAATTTGATTCTGGAATGGGACCTTTAAGATTTGTTGCTATAGTGGAAACATATTCGTTAAAAATATTCGCCATATGTGTATTTTCTGTGCATAGCTGACCAGTTAGACTGTTTATACCTAATAACTGTTCCGATTTACCATCATGTTTTGATGCACCAAATTCTTTGAATAATTTCCAGATAGTACGAGGGTCATCCTTGCCTTCTTCAATTTTAGATTTATACCAATCCGTTTTAGATTTTTCTATTAAAGCTGATACTTTATTTCGTAATAATTTGCATTGTTCATAATTACCGTTAATTTTACACTTATTTCTATCTTTTATGCGATCTGAAATTTCGGATGATAGCCAATCAGGTTGTATTTTAGCTTTAATCCTGTGTGTCCGCAAAGGAGCGTGAGAGTTAACCACGTTAACAAACAGTGTCGTCCATGCGTCAAAAATGTCATCAATATGATTAAAATAATGTACGGTTTCCCATTCAACGGCGTTTAAATCATTAACAAATGCTATTTCATAAAAATGCTTACATGATCTATACTTGATTTCATGATGCGTGTGTTTTCTAGGTATGTAAGTTAGCTGCTTCCGATTACAGAAAATTGCACGGTGGTCACTGATATTTAATTCTTTAACACTAATTTGCGAAATATGTTCTTCATGGGTTACGTAGATGTGATCAACTAACGTGCGTGAGATATCTGTTACACGAGTAGCCTCACTAATTAACTGGCTAAGGCCCAACGCGTGAATGTAATTTGACCATTCTCTATTAGTGGTATCGCATAACAAGTTTTTATTTACATCTCCTAATAAGATTATTGCCTTTCCTACGTTCATTGTATTGTCCATTAATTGTTCAAACCTGTCAGTCCATTCTACTTTGGAGTGCGGGGGTCTGTATGCACATCCTACTAAAAATGACTTTGCTTTTTTCGGGAGTAATTTACAGCAAGATACATGATATATTAAACATTTCTAAGTCATCCCTACGCTTTACAATTACACCATCACGAACATAGACCATTAACCCCCCACCTGCATTTTCAATATTGTCTTTACGAAACAGAGTTTGAAATCCGTCTCTCTTAAATAAACCTGTAGTTTTGTGATCTTTCAGTTTAGTCTCACATAAGCCGAAAATATGCAGATTTTCATTTTCGTTTGATTTTAACATATATTTCAATTCTTAAAATTTGCTAAGATTGCGCGCACTGTATATTTAAATAACCAATGTTAAACCCTTTCTTGCTTAATTTAGATTAACTACATTTCTGGATTCATTTTCCTTGTTGTTTTGCATATACGATGGCGAGCGTAATGTATTTGTAGAAACATTATCACATATATTGCTACCGCATGTTTTGACATGTCGCATAATTTCACAAACGTTCATATGCTGTGCTGAATTACCACCTGATTGACAATCATTGGTAATTGTAGGAGTTTCTAATTCATTTATTTCGATAGTGTCCAGGGAATTGTAGCCTATATATACTTTATTGCAGGTGCACCTAATTTCATTACACACGGAGCACATTTCATGTAATTGAGCAAATTTATTATGTAATGTTATGTGTCCGCCTGCATTCCACGACATGGCATTAATGCCTAAATGCTACTTATTTGGACAGTCTGCAATTTTGTGACCAGCTAAACGACAATAGTAACGCAAGCCGGCCCTCACATTGTTCCCATATCCATTTTGTCGTGAACCACGGTTCGTGTTGTTTCGTCTTGGTGATCGCGAGTTCCTCAGATGGCCACCGAAAGGTCAAAAGGTCGTTATTTTAATAAACAATGATAAAGATATAAAATGGCTGCTTGTGAACCGATTAGCCAATATTGGCCAAACTTCAGTTATGGTCCGTGGGCCTTTTGCTATTTGTTAAATTGGAGGTCATCACATAATTCAAGATGGCCACCATAGAAAAGTAGGTCAAATTCTTAAAAAAATATTCTTCTAACGAAACGTCAAGACGAATTTCGCCGACACTTGGTAGCAATGATTGACGGTCATCACTGTTTCTGATTTGTTAAAACGGTGGCCCTGGGGTCAAAAATGGGTGTGGCTGGACAGGTCAAGTAGGGGTCAAATTTCACATTTGACCGAATATGCTCATGTCTTACATCAAATCGGAGGTATCGACAAGACGATCAGTCTGGAGCATTTTATTTCGAAATCAGATGAATATCTCATCCAAAATGGCCGCCGAAAGGTCTAAATGTCGTTCCTTTAATAGATAGTTCAAACATATTCTTCTTGTGAACAGCTTGTTTATAAATTGCTTATGATTTCACTTTCCAGGCTTGAAATCCAAAACTGGCGGATTTGTCCCTGTGATCCATTAACACAATACCCCCACACCCACTACGCTTATGGACTGTACATATTTTGAGACAACCTGACCAATCATTCAAATTACTTTTTATGAACTTGCAGACAAATTCTGATGGAACTTTGGTATACATAATCGACAGTCTGTCCTGTTTTTGATTACTTTATAATGGGAGAATAATTTAGGTCAGCTATAAAGGCTAGGTTGGGCCTCTTGTTTTGTTACTGATTTTGCCTATGTAGACTTTCTATCTTTAGAATCCGTCTGATGACTACCTATTACATTGTACCCTTGAGCATTGGGAGAAATCAGCATAAATTCAAGATGGCTGCCATATAATAGCATCCCCAGGAGGAAATTAAATATTTTAAGACAGTATAATGAATGTATTCACATGTTGACACAAATGGGCAGCTTTAAAATTCAATTCCTTAACTGCATGTGAAAAATATCCAAGATAGCCGCCAAATGTGACTATTTTATATAATTTAGCTAATTCGTCATATCAAAGAATATACGTTTTTGTATTATGTGTTTATTAAAACAATGAATGTTTGTTGCAACTTTGATGTAAAATTATATACTAATCTATATAAGAGAAGTCCAAGATGGTTGCCATATATGAATATATTACAATGTACTTGTAACCGTATCTTGAAATAAGGATCACTATACACTTGGAATCTGACCCCATATCAGAGCGAATTTATATACCATTATTGTATTTAGGTATACCATTATTTCAATACATTGACTATGTATTTAGACACGTGTTTCAATATCATTAGTCCAAGATGGCCACAAAAAACAGGATATTACCTGATAACCAACTTGTACAGTAAATAGCTTAATGTAATTACACTCGGATACTACATATAATAATTTAAGCTTTACAAAATTATGGTATTAAGTCACATGAAACTTTGTTTGCCTTGATATACACCATTGGACAGCATCGGCAATAGCTTAAGTCTAATATGGCAGTCGGATATGAATATGGTGCACTATAATAGTAATACAAGCATTAATAATATAATATTTAAAATCGCGAATTCAGTTATATATTGTGGATACTGTTTTGTCTTGTCTTGTTATTCCATCGAAGCATTCATACTTAATTGTTGGTAGGGGGATATATTGCACTTTACATCTAATTGAATTGCACCTAATTTGTGTAATTACCAGATGTCGTATTTCATATCATTGGCTCCAAAAACTCAAATGTTGAATGTGATTTACTATGCAACATCGCACGAAATGGCTCCTCTAGGTAGATCCATTAACAGATTGAGTGTCTGAATATAACAATTGAACAAATACAAATGGATGATACGTCTATATATTACAATAACATATTTCAGCCATCCAGTAGCTTATTCCAGTTTCTGGCTACCATTACGTGCTTGCGACCTACTTAGCACAGCCACTTAGGACTCCCACTGATATTATTGCGTGTTTCCGTCACAAGTATTATTTATGTAACAGTAGTCAGTTTCCACCTAGCGGCTGTATGCACATGATGGCTGATGTACATTTTAATGTAAGATGCAAGTAATTGGTGTGTTTTCTGACCAATATCGACGATGCAGAGCAACACATTTATATGATGAGGTAATGTATGTATATCAATGTTTTCTGTGTATTAATTCTAAGATAAGCAATACAAATCCTTTTTTCTTTGTCGAATTATTGTGTAGTTATATGACATTAAATGATTTTACTTGTCTAAATATAAGACATAATTCAGCACCTGTGAATGCATATGATATGTAAAAACTAATAATACATGACGTCGTCAGCATACGTAAATGTGGAACAAAGAAATCAACCTTAATCACAAATGCAATAATTCATAGAAGAACACGGATTTACTAAATACTAAATACCGCGGGGAGGACACAGCTAATACAAATGTAATTGATATTATTTCTCAGTCAATCCAGTTGTGCCACTACTACTCACGGTAAACATAAATATTATAATATGCAGACTCATGGTACACAACCATAAATCGAACGTGACAACAAGGTACCATAATATGGATATGAGGCATACAGTAATCGCGCTGTTTTATAGAGTAATATGAAAATGCTGAACAATATAACTGTCATCCCTTCTTGTGTGGCTAAAGTATTTGTGTCATCATAATTATATATTTTTTTCTTATAGTTATATTTACAATATTAACTTTCAATTTACACTTTTTTTGTGTGATTAATGTATTGTTCGTACATTATGCATGTATTAATTATTTTTGATTCATTATTGCCTATTGTTGAATAACTAACAGCAGATATACGTGTTTTTGTAAATTATGTGGTTAACTCAGATTAAAATATAGTTTAACAATGCCGTTACACATCATGCGTTGCACATATTACAACATTATTCAAATAAAAGCAATGATCATGCAATGACATTCACTTAAACAGGGTTTATGTGCCAATAGGCGGGAGTAGATGGACTGATGCCTAATAAGGAAGCATCAGTTATCTACCCTGGGAAATGGGTATCCACACGGATGAACGATTTACGTTTGGACATTATATGTGCACGATGTATGTGTTATAAAACAAATATGTATGTTAATACCTGACTAGGGGTAAGACAAATGCTTCATTTACATAGCAAAGTGTCAACAAATGCTGACGAGAGGGGCCACAACGGCTACGAGGAACTAGTATATAGATGACGAAAGCTGAATTAATGTATGACAACGGCTACATGAACGAATAAAATAGAGGGCAAAGGCAGACTATAGACGGACCACAGAGGCTTTATGAACTGCCGGAGGTACCACAAATGATACATGGACTTGGCAAATAGACGACCAAAGCTTACAACAAAGGTTACATGGACTTCGAAAATTGACGACAAATGCTGGCTGATGTTACCTTAAAGGCTTCATTGGCTTCAATATAGACGACAAAGGCTGGCTGGAGTTACCACAAAGGCTACATGGACTTAGAAAACAGACGACAAAGGCTGGCTGTATCACAAAGGCAACATGAACTTAGAAAACGGATGACAAAGGCTGGCTTGTGTTACGACAAAGGCTACATGAACTTATACAATAGACGACGAAGGATGGATGGAGTTGCCACAAAGGCAACAGGAACTTAAACAAATAGACGATAAAGGCTGGCTAAAGTCACCATACAAGGCTACATGAACTTGGAAAATAAACGACAAATGCTGACTGGGGTTACCACAAAGGCTATATGAACTTAGACACAGACGACAAAGGCTGACTGGACTTACACACAGGTTATATTAACTTATACAATAGATGACTGAAGAGACCACAAAGGATAGAATGACTTCGAAAATAGACGACAAAGGTTGTCTGGAGGTACCGCAAAGGCTACAAGGACTTATAATATAGACAACAAAGGCTGGCTGGTGGTACCACAAACGCTACAGGAACTTTGGAAATAGACGACAAAGGCTCGCTGCAGGTACCACAAATGCTACAATGACTTGAAGATAGACGACAAAGACTGACTGAAATTACCACAAAGGCTACATGAACATAGAAAACAGAACACAAAGGCTGGCTGGTGTTACCACACAGGCTCCAAGGACTTAGAAAATCGACCACAAAGGCTGGCTGGGAGTACCACAAATGGCAACATGAACATATAAAACGACAATGGCTTCCTGGAGTTACTACCAAAGGCTACATGGACTTACAAAACAGACTAAAAAGACTGTATGGTGTTACGTCAAAGGCTACATTGGCTGAAATATAGACGATGAAGGCTGGCTGGTGTTACCACAAAGGTCACACGAGCTTGGACTATATAAAACAAAGGCTGGCTGGAGGTACCACATATGGCTACATGAACTTAGTAAATAAACGACGATAAAGGCTGCCTGGAGTTACCACAAAGGGCACATGGATTTAAAAAACAGACGAAAAAGGCTGGCTGGTGTTACCTCAAAGGCTACATTAACTTAAATATAGACGACAAAGTTTGTATGGAGTTACCGCAAAGGCTACATGAACTTCGAAAATAGACGACAAAGCCTGACTGGAGATACCTCTACGGCTACTAGGTCTTAGAAAATCGGCGACAAAGGCTGGCTGGAGGTACCACAAAGGCTACATGAACTTAGTAAATAGACGACACATCCTGGATGGGGGTACCACACAGGGTAGAAGGACGACAGAGGCTAGCTGGAGTTACCACAAATGCTACATCTACATACGTTCTTCCGCTGAAGCGGTTATTATTTTCCAATGGTGTTTCCATGTTGTTGGGCACGACTGTCCTTTTGACATATATGCATACTATGCATCTTTATTAGAACTATTGTACCCAATTGTCTCATCAAATCGCTTACGGCAAATCTAGAAAACTGTTGTGTCATTGATGATGACAATACTGGCACAGTCATTGACGTAAATGAAAATGTTCCATAGAAGTTTACCTTTCTTCTGTCATGTTATTTTCTCTCACTCTCACTCAGTGCGGTAATTGCAGTAGAGTTTTCTGCATAATTTGTCTCTTGATATTTATTGTTCACCTTTTGTACTGACTTTCGCATAAGCCAGAGCTAGGAAATGTTTCATATTGTGGATTGTGACATACGGCTGATTTATGGTTATAATTGTTATGTCAGGTCAGGTTAACTACAATGTACCATGAACACAATATTTGTATACAGAAATATTGAACATTATATGTTACCTTAATTAGTTTTACTGATGAAATACAGTATATAAAATTCCCAGATACAATCAGAAAGTTATTTTGCCAATGAAAAAAAAGGACTAAGTCCTCACGATGAGACACTTTCCTAAATATCAATTGACTAAGTTATCATTTTCCAAATGTCCAAACATTTTCTTCGGAAAATATTACGAAGTCCATACTAGTCCGAAAGCTCTCCATGCTAGGTAAAATATTTGTCATCCCTTTAACAGTTCTATGCACTCGTCAGCAAGAAACTGTAAAACAAAAGTATACGTATTATGTTTGATTTTCTCTGGGATTAAAAGTCTATTTAAAAGAACTATTTACTATTAGTAATAAAGATTACCTAAACTACTTTAAGCTGACTTCGTGCATTCATCAATACTGGATAACACGAATTAAAAAGGAAATAATAAACACACAATAAATACAAATATACTATTAATGGAACAATTAAAAACCACTACCGAATGTAATAAGAAGCTATATAATATTGTCACGGGTTTGGGTAGCGTGGGCCGCGACTGATTTAAAGGGCCTAGTAAGATGGGAACAACAATTAGGTATATAACTACATGTATATTTTATTTACATACAATCCATACTGTTTACAATTTCAAATCAATAATAAACGAGGTCGCGTGGACCTATCCCTCTCTAATAGATGGTATGATTCTGGGCTGAGGGGATCTTTGTTGTGGTTCGAATAATTTACCGACAGGCAGAGACAACTAGAGATGATGTTTCTCTAAATGTGTAACCAAGGAAATATCTCCTTTAACTGAGGTTGCGAGAGGAGTCTATATATACTCCATCACTGATCAGGATCTATACAGTTCTAAGGGAAATAACTCCCTACATCAAACAGCTTTCCAGTCTTAGATGTGGGAGCTACGATACATAGGGGAACTCACTCCTCCTATCTTAATATTCTCACAACAAGGGAGGTAACCTTCACCTCTCTAATAGACACTTGTTGTTCTAGTAGCCAAATAACTGGCCATCATAGGATAGGGGTAATCACGGTAGTTGGGATAACAGGAGGAAGGGATATTAATAAAAATCCACACTTTCCCCAAAAATACACAAGGATCGACTATGTGTAAATTAAAAATACACTCATCCTAACAATACCCACCTATATTAGTCAAAGTTAGATGTGACTTAATGTAAGTCAGATAATATAGAACAATAAACTTCTTAGTGCATAAATATATGAAATCAGAGAATAGCCTCTGAATATAACTGTCCTCTGCTCTGCCGGTGCCCAGAATCCTCTCATTTGAATCTGCGCGGGTATTTATACCCTTAGGGTTGACCCTAGCAATAGTGAAATCATCCTTACGCGCCCATAGCAACAATGGGATTCTTACAGTTTCTCCGGATACAGTGGGAAATAAGTTCCCTTAAGTTCACTATTTTCAATGAAAGTTGTTTTATAAATAACACAAATACGACTAATAGTCATCTTTGAACACAATTGCCATCTCGGCATCGTTCATAATACATTAAATTTGAGTCTATTGGGGTTTATTTAGGGCGGACTGAGATGTGAAGGTTGCGCTGTGTCAGAAACGCTGACCTACTGAACTTTGGCATATGACGTATTTTCCGGAAGTGATCTAGCGCATGCGCAATGGTCACATATGGTTGGGAATATCCTGAGAAAACACGCTGAAATTCTCTAATTAAATCGACATTTAAGTCACTTTCCTGCATTGACACTCTATGCAGATGAAGCAGAAAGTTTACAGGTAAACTACTTATTATAACTGGATCGAATTAGCGATCGCTACTATGTAATATTATCCAATAGACCTAGTTATATATCATTGATATTTACAATGGGAAATTACCGAACATCGGCGAGAACCAATAGTCGGATGTCATTGTGATCACTGTATAGCAGGCCGGTACATTACATTACCCTCTGCTTATGTGTGAGGTCCTCCGAACAACCACTACAAATTATAAAACTTGATTATGAATAACCATAATCGCTATATTTGATATTTTGTACTGTGTCTCCTCGTCAGTATGGTCGGTGTCTGTCAGTGTGTCCCTCTCGTCTGTCGGGTCCGTCCCGTCGGTCACTGTGGCGTCTGTCCCGTTCATCCCGGAAAAAGTTATTCAGTCCCCGCAATTCTTTTGTCATCTTGAGGAATGCCTCTGTCTGTCGATCCATGCACCCTGTCATTGTGTCCACTGATTGTTGTCCTGTCTGAAAACATGCACTCACGAACTCGCTGGTTACTGACAGGTTCCTGTTCAGCTCGCTCAGGAACGAGTCCATCTGGGTCCTATGGCCCCTTCTCATTGATGTAGTTGACGATGAACTAGATGACGAACTAGACGAGGACTCGTACCCTCTATGGTCACAATGGGCAGTTGCTGTAGCGGCAGAGGAGACAGTAGTTGTAGTAGCAGTAGTGGTAGCTGGGATAACAGAAGAGATGGTAGCTTGGATGACAGAGGAGGTGGTAGCTGGGATGACAGCGTAGGTGGCAGCTGGGATGACAGAGTAAACGCTGTCTGACGAGCTGGTTGCCGTGATATCTGTGGCTGTGAGAATCTCACCTGGCTCGCAGAAATGCCGCATCTCCTCTGTCTCCTCAAACGACGGGAGCACGGACGTGGCTGCCTCTGTTAGCTGCTTCGGGCTGGGCATCACGCGCTTCGTCACCTTGGTCAACCGTCCCCGCTCCGCCGACCTCCTCTCATACTCCGTCCTGGAACTGTCTCTATCATAGACTCGAATGTCACTCTCCGTCAAATAACGTGTGTTGCTGCCGCACGAAAAAATAAACTCTCGTCCGTTATCACTCCCTAACGGCGCTGGGCCTCCACTATCTTGACATGCCTGATGAATGTATTGCAATGACGAACTAACTCGTCGCGGTCATTCGCCCTGAAGTCACAGAGTGCACAATACTGAGGACACTCCTCAGCTGTCAAGTGGATCTTCAGTATGTGCTTCTGTACGTAGCGATAGCTGTTCCTTGATCTTTCTGGGACCCTCACTACACCGTACGCACTCGTACACCCTCCCCCTCTTTGCTGCACGTATCATCGCAGACATTCTGCAAATATACAAAACTTGCTATCAGTAGTCCATTATTGCATGTACTACCTCGTCAATTGTTTATGAACGACCGTCATGAATGACTAATTATGGTTTAACGTTCGTTAACGGGAAAACCATATAACCCCTGCAACTGGGTAGAACCAATCTTCACTCTGACCTTATTCAGTCTTTGAACCATATTTCACCTTTCCCGGTGAACCCTCTGAACTACATTCAGTAGTAAGGCATAATCAACCTGACAATATAGTGCTCAAGTATCCGAGTCTGATCTCTCTGTTTTTCTATGTATGCGATTGTGAACGCACAACCTCTCGTCCACAACTCGCACCATAGTCAGGCATTATCGTTCTCCTACCGTCACCCTACAGTACCCAAGTGATCTCTCTTTTTAAATTCTAATGAAATTCGTTCAATGGTTACATTACCACCCGTGCACACAGCACTAAATGCGAGCTCAAGGCATTGACTGCCCTACATCAATGGTTCTCCGTGTAAATAAACGCTGACACTGTACATATTTACAGTTGTGACCTTCTGTCACCATTTATTTTGTCATAGGCACATTTTAATCATTATATTGCCTCTAGGTTCCTTTTTCATATTCCCCTTAAACATAAACGTACCCCATACGCTTATGTACCGTGGTGCCTTCTGCTCCACTGAACTTAACGGGTCCATTACTGATCTATCTATGTGAATATTGTATTACATAGATATTTTATTGACATACAACAAAACAACACTAGACATGAATCTCCAGGCCTAGTTATTTGTGTATTATTTATTTACAACATTTTCACAATAATCGGTCTAACAATCGATTACACAACAATACACATTGTTATTGTCTGGTCGGCTCCAAATGTCTTTTCACTTCGTCTGTAAACTCTTCATTCCCACTTATATTACTCCATGTATATTAAACATGTTATAAGCAACTAGTGCATTGCTGCTAGCCTCTCACATTTCGGCATTAGCCAATTGCAAACACCACCCCTTTGGTCTACATACGAGAATAACCTCAATAATTTGCTGTGCTAACACTAAACACTATGAATAATCAAGTTTCATATGCTAATAGCTAGCTATACATATATGTATCGACAATTATTCCCAACCTAGTAACAGGTTTGGTGGCATCCAAATAGATGCTAACCGGTTAACCGGTTATAAACAATAACATGAATATAACTACATTTAATTGCCATTCAACAATATATTCTGTTCTATGGTAACATAAGCATCACCCATGATATGCACAGGAACATCAATTAACATATATATATATATATACTATATATATTTCGTCTATATGTAGCTTTACACACACAATTTATGCATTAACAGGTTTGCACTGTTAATGATCATGTTTGTCATCTGTCTTCTTCCCAAACTTCTCTGCTGCCAGTAGTTTTAATGCCCTCTTCGTCCACTTTGGTGGTCTGTCCCCTTTGTATGGCTTCAATTTGTTGTGATGCACTAGCTTTTCATTGCCTTTAGCATCCAGCTGCAGCAGAAAGTTCAACGCCCCTGTTTGACTTTTAATAATATGCGGTCCTGTATACATCTTCTCCAGTTTCGGTGATATCCCTTTGGTTCTGTTTTCTGCCAGATACCATACCAGATCCCCTCCTTCATACTTAAAGATGGCCGCCCTAGCATCATATATCTCCTTATGACGGGTTGCTGCTACTTTTAAATGCTGACGAGCTACTGAATGAGCTCTCTGCATACACTCTTTCAGGCTCTCTATATATTCCCCGTAAGAGCTCACTGGTTGCCCATTCATAGTTGTACTCCCAAATACTAACTCTGCCGGTAGTCTGGTTTCACGACCCAACATAATTAAGTTGGGGGTCATGCTGGTCGCTTCATGAGTACTGGAACGATATGCCGATGCAAGGCATCCTAAATTCAGATCCCAGTTAACCTGTTCACCGCATAAATATGCCTTAATCATCCGTACTAAAGTCTTGTTGAATCTTTCAACAACTCCGTTTCCTCTGGGGTTCTACTAGGACTGCATCGCGTCTTCTTAATTTCCAACATTTTACACAGTTCTTTGAATACTTGACTTTCATAGTTTCTCCCTTGATCACTATGTATAGTGACTGGTGTTCTAGTCTTGCTATTACTCATTTAGTATAATCCGTGCACATGTCTCCGCTGTCTGTGCTTCTATGGGAAATATCTCCACCCATTTGCTGAAGTGATCTGTTACCACCAATATGTATCGGTTTCCACGTGGTGTCTTTGGTAATGGTCCTAATATGTCTGTTGCTAAACAGTCCATTGGTGCACCCGCCCGTAACGACCCCAAGGCTGCCCTCGGTTTTCGGATTAGAGGCTTATCTGCTTCACATGTGTCACATTTCACTATATGATTTGTCACATCTGCCTTGACATTGTACCAGTAGTACTTTTGAAGTAGTTTCTGTTTGTACGTTTCCGCCCCAGATGTCCTGATAACACCGAAATAATTGTGAACTTGATATAATATCAGCTTCTGATGACTATGTGGAACTATACATTGTTGATACACGCCTGTGCCATCCAGCTTTGTGAATGTTTTGTATAGTACCATCATCTATTAAAACCAGTGATTCCCATAATATCCAATAGTGCCTTGTCGTTGGACTGCACATATTGATATATGTGTACTTGGTTTCTTTCCCTCCTTAACTGCTTTATAAATTGGTCCTATATGTTCATCTTCTTCTTGTGCCTTCGCCATCATGCTGTTTTCACTCGGTTTTTGCTGGACATATGTTACTTGTGTACTGGTTCCTGGTCCTTGGCTCCCCATTCCGGTGCCTTTGTGATTATGGCTATTACACTTATCTATGTGCCCGTCTGACTTGTCCTGCCCTGCATTATCTGACTTTTCTGTCGTACGCAATATAACTTCCGGTGTAGTTATTTCTTGCTCATTCGATAGGTTCACGGTCACTTCTTCATGTAGTGTGGTCTCTCTTCCTGGATTTAAGAGCACCATCTCTTCTTCCCTCTTCCTACATTTCTTACATGGTCCACATTTTAACAACTCCAGTGTATTTTGCTCTGGACACTCACAATCATGTGGGTTCTCACAGCGACTCAAAGCATCTGCATTACCCATTTTCATTGTATCATTCTAGAAAAAATACTTTATATGTACATGTAAATTACGAAACACGGAACCTAAATTTGCAGAGTTTTTGTCTTACATAAAGGCAACACAAAATATTGAAAATATTGAAAAAGAAATTACAATGAATACACATAAGTTCATAGTTCATGAATGAATGAAAATGGAATGTTATCCAATTAGACTAACACTCACTTGGAGATACACGTACCTTCTTATCATACATATAAATATTACAATATAACAGCACAGACCGTAATAGTATCGTATCGTGTTGTGTTGCTGACTTATTATTTACTAACACAACTCAACATACTAGTTCGACTCTATTTCATCATCTACATAACAGTTTTATATAAATCCTACCTAACCATGTATGTACAATACATTATATTCTATAATTATTTACAATACTCGTAGTCGATTGTAAACAAGGATTGTAGCATATAAATACATGTTGTTAAACTGCTTGCAACTCATGTATTGTTTGTATATGACTAGGTATAGAAATGAAAACTTAAAATTTGAAGAAAACAATAACAAACAAAAAACAAATGTCCAAAGAAAAAGATCTGAAATGATCCGTAACTAAAAATCTGAATGTTGATTGTTGGTTTTATATTCCGATGAGTTTCCGAAGATTCCGCATAAATTCCGATTTTATTCTGAACAAAATAAATCATCGGAATGTGTTTCGCACTTCGGAATTTCAAGGGACGGGTACGCCAAATGACGTGTCTCATATAGGGAACAATAAATGGTGATGGCTTACCACAACTTTACATCCCAGGTGCGAGTACTCCGCCTTCCATCACGCAGCAGGTTACTGACTGTACAGATGGAGACGCATTGGCCGACTGTTTAACCAACTTCACGGCTAACGTTAACCTCACGACAACATTCGCCGAATTCCGCGAGATGATTTGCGTCCCGTAAGTACTTTAGCTGTCCTAGAAAACAGTATCACATGAGACTCTTGGACAATCGCCCTTCAAATTACAATGGAACCTAGTATATAAACCTGACAGTACGAACACGTATGACTGTGTGTTTAAATATTATGGCTGCTTCTGCAGCTGTACACACCCAGTCATTATAAAATGCACATATGTGTCTGTGACGGGAGAAGTATGGCTTATGAGATTTGTAACCAGTGTACATGCAGCTCCTGATCAAGGCGCACACTTATGTAGCCTGATAGCGATCTATCTTGCTTGTTGGAAGTATACCATGTGTTTCATTGATGGAAAGGTGAACAGTGCAGATCCTGATCAGACTGCACGGATATGGATGTATACGTGTCGCAAAACCCATACGACCCATTTCTCCAATCACAGCCACATATGTGTCTTGGAATGATCATGCTTCTGAATGACACGAATGCTACAGCTCAGGATTACCCAATCAAACTGCTTGGTTGCGACTTGTGATTGCTAATAGATATTCAGAAACGTTGGCATCTGGGCAAGATTAGCATAATAACGTGCAAGAAGACAATACTGAAATGTTCTGTTCCAGTGGCACCACGCAATCCGCCGCTAAATGTGTAATCGTTGGAATTCCTGATTGTCTAGCGCTGGTGGCCGGTCTGAAGCACTTGATCTCACAGTTTCCTGTCCTCGGTCAGATCATAGAACAGCATAATCATTCCATGGACACGACGTGCTGTAAGTCCACTTATAGTTCGTCATACTTTATAAGCCAATCTCTGGTAGCATTGTGTGTTGTGCCTACATATTGCAACGTTAATCCCAATAAGCTACATATTACCACATTTAATTGTCACAGAGTGTGACCATTTCTAAGGGAATCATACCCAAGTCATGGTGGGGGTTCGTACGAAGTTTTATTTTGTAGGATACAAACGTCGATGAGCTGAATCCACATACATACACCAATAAATACAAGATCATACGGGTACATGTACGCCCATCGCCCCTGGTTGACAAAGCCGAGAATAACACCTTCCAATGTATCGCAGATTATGGCAAACTGCACATTCGTATAATTCCAATAAAATTGGCTCCATTACAAAAAAGGAAAGTCCACTAACATTCCTCTTTTTCGGAGGCTGATTTGCATTTTTTAATGCTCTTTTTGATCCATTTCTGGACCCCCAGGGTGGAGATTTTCACCCACATGGAGTGATTTTGTCAACACAAAAATTACACTTTTAGATATAAGAAGGGGGGGAAATTTACACCACCCTCAACCAATCCATCCGCATTAATTCGGGATAACGTACACAATTTAAAAAAAAAAGTGATAAGAAAAATCATTTAATTAAATAAATATATTAATATGGGTCTATATATAATGTACAAACACGAAATATCAAATGTTCACATAATATACATGTACATACAAACAACGACAAAAAGTAGCAGACACCAACCAGAGGAGGGGGGAAATATCCCCCCCTGTGAGAAACGTATCACAAATTTGATGCAATTTAGATGCTTTTCACATAATATTCACATAACATACAATCAACGACAAAAATTAGCAAAAACAAACCAGTGTAGGGGGAATATTTCCCCTCCTTGAGAAACATATGTGAGAAACATATCACAATTTTTTTGCTTTTCATACAATATTCACATAGTATACAAACAACGACAAAAAGTAGCAGAAACCAACCAGTGGAGGGGGGGGGGGGGAAATCCCCCCCCCTCCTGTGAGAAACGTATCACAATTTTAATGCAATTTTGATGCTTTTCACATAATATTCACATAACACACAATCAACGACAAAAAGTAGCAGAAAGCAATCAGTGGAGGGGGGAAATTTCACCCCCTGTGAGAAACATATGTGAGAAACATATCACAATTTGGATACTTTTCACATAATATTCACATAGTATACAAACAACGACAAAAAGTAGCAGAAACCAACCAGTGGAGGGGGGGGGGGGGGAAATTTCCCCCCACCCCCCCCCCCCCCCCCTCCCCCCCCCCGTGAGAAACATATCACAATTTTGATGCAATTTTGATGTTTTTCACATAATATTCACATAACATACAATCAACTACAAAAAGTAGCAGAAACAAACCAGTGGAGGGGGGGGGGGGGATTTTCCCCCCTGTGAGAAACATATCACAATTTTGATGCTTTTCACATAATATTCGCATAACATAAAATCAACGACAAAAATTAGCAGAAACAAACCACCAGAGGGTGCTGACAGTTAATGGTTGTTGGTTGTTTTAATCCTGCATTATTTCAATCACCAATACATTTTGGAGCATCAATATGCGAGATGTTTCTGACTTCCTTGCTGATTGCTCCTGAATGTATTGATGATTGAAATAATGCAAGATTAAAATAACCATCAACCATTAACTGTCAGCACAAGCATGGAAATCTGTACAGATGAATAAATCTCTAATACATTGGCTCCAGAATGTATTGATGATTGAAATAATGCCGGATTAAAACAACCATCAACCATTAACTGTCAGCACAAGTATGGAAATCTGTACAGATGAATAAATCTCCAATACATTGGCTCCAGAATGTATTGATGATTGAAATAATGCAGGATTAAAACAACCATCAACCATTAACTGTCAGCACAAGCATGGAAATCTGTACAGATGAATAAATATCTAATACATTGGCTCCAGAATGTATTGATGATTGAAATAATGCAGGATTAAAACAACTATCAACCATTAACTGTCAGCACCGTTAACTGTCAGCACAAGCATGGAAATATGTACAGATGTTCAGCACTGTCAGGCATCTTTGGTACACCATATAACTTGGTCTCAGGTGTGAATCCCCGTATGAAAATGTGGCTACACTGCTGAACGGCTGGCATTCTCAAGGCCTCCAGAGGTGCGAGTGGTCAACCCTGAAAATAATTACAAATCACTTGAATTTTGAACAAGAACACTTAAAGCGTAAACGAGTGTGAAATAGCCAATAGACGCATCTAAATGCTGCTTGGACTGGCTAAAATTACAAATTTGGCCCTTTAGGCATGGTGGGCTATAGAATGAAATGAGATGTGCTGAAAAAGCACTTGCAGTTCCATGTCAATCAGATTTGTGGTTGCAATGACACCCGAAAAGGTAATAATGCATATTATCCAGGGCCTTGATAAGCAAATATAAAGATGGTAAAACTAACGAATGTTTACCACAGCAACACAAAGTTCGATAAAATTGGATAATATGTGTTTTGTTAAAGGCCCGGTGTCTCAGCAGTGGATGCAATGTGACCAAAACAGTTGGTACATGTAACTAGAGCAAGTGAGCAGACAATCACAGATACCCCGACCTCTGCCTGAACTGACAAAAAAAACTTATAACGCAAATCTTACGGATGGACGAACAGACAAACGAAATGACGAAAACAATATATACACCTCGACATACTTATGGTTTTCTGAATATATATGACCCTATGGGTCACATGACCAAAAGTGTTGAAGGTCACAATATATACACCCTGTGAGGCATAGCCAGTTAGCAACACATCGTCTCCGCATGGTAATCATGTATGGCAAATCATTTCATCGGTTTTGAAAGTGTATAGCAGAAACAGAAGCACATGCACATTCTTGACATTTGACCTCTAAGTGTTACCCTGAACTTGGACATAAAGATGTGGGTATTGAAATCGACATGATCTCAAGGCAAAACATTTGAAAATCCATTCATCGGTTCATATTTGTCTCCGAATTTAAAAATTGTGGTGCAAACATAGTTTATGAATCGCTACAGCTGACCAGATACTCACCGGTTACAAGAAATTTCATTTTACAGCCGTTCTCGTTACACTGCATACATGTCCACGCTGACGCTTTATACACTTCTCGCCAATTCTCCTCATACACCTAACACATCTGTAATGCCATTGTATAACATGGCAAATGATAAACTGTAGCCTGTGCCTTGCAGACTGAAACTGGAGAAATTGGGATAAGTTATGGCCAGTGTAGCTCCTGCCTGTAGCTGGATAATGATCTACGATGCTTGTTAGATGCATGACAGCACAGGTGTATCATTGATGGGTTGCCGAAGAGTGCAGACCCTGATCAGGCTGTGCGGATACACAGGCTGATCTGGATCTACACTGGTTGCAAAACCCATGTACCCATTTCTCCACCCGCAGTCAGGTTGGCGCTAGTAGTAGTAGTAGTAACAATAGCTGTACAATAGCTCGACTACGAGGGTTGTCGATGTACATAGCTTGAGAAACAAGGTGACCGCGGCCCGCATAAAAACCTTAACCAAGGTCGACTAAAAACCTTAACCAAGGGAAATTTACTAAGTAATTCAAGGTTAAATGTAGGTCAATGTCAGATATAGGTCAGGGGTTATTGATGTACATCACTAGGAGATGAAGTTTTCCAGGTATGATTGCTGTAGGCCCAGGAGTATTCCATATACAAGCTTGACTATAAACCTTAAGCAAGTTTGAGTACAAATCTTAACCAAGAGGAAATAACTAAGTAATTCAAGGTTAAATGTAGGTCAAGGTAAAATATAGGTGGTCAGGGGTTATTGATGTACATCCCTATGAGAAAAGGTTGTGCAAGTATGGTGTCCTTATGCACAATAGTATTCCATCTACAAGCTTGACCAAAAACCCTAACCAAGGGGAATTAACTAAGTAATTCAAGAGGAAATGTATGTAGGTCAAGGTCAAATATAGATCAGGGGTTATTGATGTACATCCCTATGAGAAAAGGTTGTCCAAGTATGGGGTCTGTATGCACAATAGTATTCCATGTACAAGCTTGACTAAAAACCTTAGCCAAGGGGAATTAACTGAGTAATTCAAGAGGAAATGTAGGTCAAGGTCAAATATAGATCAGGGGTTATTGATTTACATCACTAGGAGATGAAGTTGTCCAAGTATGGTGGGTGTAGGGCGAGTAGTATTCCATATACAAGCTTGACTAAAAAACCTTAACCAAGGCGTGACGTTAACGCCGACGTGACTACATAAGCTCTAAGTCGAGCTAAAAACGGTCAGGGTTTGTTGATGTACATCACAAGGAGATGAAGTTGTAAAAGTATGGTGGGTGTAGGGCCAGGAGTATTCCATATACAAGCTTGAATAAAAACCTTAACCAAGGCGTGATGGTGACGCCGACGCCGACGTGACTACATAAGCTCTAACTATTCTTCGAATAGTGAAGCTAAAAATGAACTGATAACACAAACTAGATGGCCGCGGCCTGCATGTCGCGCCTGAGGGCGAGGCATGGACACTAAACAAAGAGATATAGTAAAACGAAATACTTCAACCAAAAAACTTTAACCAAAAACTTTAACCGGACACACATACGTACGTACGCCAAAGTGCCGACTATATCGCGCTTTCATCAAGCGGGCGCGACAAAAAGACATTAATATTGTAGTTGTTAAAACATATTACATTTTCGAATAATTTCTGAATGTTTTAGTACTGGTAATCAAGATTTCCATTTCAGAAATATTGGTAGCCAAAGGGCTATTGTGGCTACCAGTAGTGCCACCTTACTTATTGAATGGAAATATGAGTAAAGATAAAAATACACAAAGTTTCAAGTCAATCCAACTTACGGTTGCAGAGATATTGGGTACCCAAAAATTTAAACACAAATCTTAAGGATGGAGGAACGGAAATATGAAAACTATAGTTTGTATGCCGGGGTATAATAAGGTTATAGTGTTATGTTTCATCCTCAAGTATGCTATATGTGCGCACATTTTCGTGAAATAACTTCTGTATTCTATACCCGATCATTATGATACTTTTTTGTACAATCAGTATTTGTAACATTGGTAATTACTAGCTTAGATAATCTCAGCTTGACGATGTCTTTTTCTATTTCATCTGTCTTTTATATTTTCTGTATCCTTCTAGCTGAGATGTCACAATAACAGCCTCTTCTCAGTGATTTTGTACTTGCGATTTGCAACATGGTTTGACAAGCGAGGTGAAAAATGTTTACTTACATGTGTCTCCTTGGTTCATGGATGTTTTTATAAAATACTGCCCGGATTAAGACCACAAAACGCGAGGACATAAATACTGAGAATGTGCTGTTACTGTGACCAAAAAGTACACAGCAAGTGTCTCAGCTAAGAACACAAATAAAATACCGCAGAAATAGTAAAAGACATCTATATAGCTGAGGTTATATAAGCTAGGTAATTACTAGTTGCGAACAGTCACTTGTGCAATGACTGCAATCTACATTTACTGTCCGTAGCCAAAGTTACGATTCCATGCATAGGCTTCCTCTGCAGAATAGCGAATCAGATGTGATTCGCACTTGTTAATTGTGAAAGATATTCTACATTTTTTAACTGAAATGAATGCAACATTATGAAAATAATATATTCCAGTAATCATGAAATAAATTTGTAAATTTTAGTTGAATTAAGTAACTTTGCAAAATACTGCCATATCGTCCGTACGCAGAGTTACGACGGTGCCCTCCATATGTTTCTCCTGCAGAGAAGCGAATCAGATACAATTCAGACTTTTTTTTTTGTGACATATTTTCTGTATTTTTCAATTGAACGAAATGTCAGTAATTGTAAAAGTAAAACAAGTATGTAATTCTGAAACAAATGTTATCATTATAGAACGACTAACAAATAAAATATTGCCTTTCCAGTAACTGGACACCAACATACCTAAATTTATATTTAGATTTTGGTTTGTCACTGACTGGGTCATTTTTCGATTCTAGTTTAAATTTACACAACATTCAATCTACATCTGTTTGTTTGTTGGGGTTTAACGGCCTATCAACAGCTAAGGTCACTTAAGGCCGTGTCAGTGGGTATAGCACTAAATACCATGTATTACCTGTACAAGTACATGTACATGTTCAAGTACATGTACAAATAGGGGGGGATCCCAGAATCAGAACTGAATATTTACATTAAAACGAGGATGGCCGCGGCCCGCATGTCGAGCCCGCCGAGGCATTTGATGGTCTCAGAGTTTATTTATTTGAAGATTGATACCCAATAAGCATACAAAGTTTCAAGCAAATCTGACTTTCGGTTACAGAGATAGTACGTATGTGAAAACTTTAACGCAAATTTCGACAGAAACTTTAACGCACAAGGGCCGCATGAGTGGGACACATAATGAATATATGGATGATGACTAATAAGCATACGAAGTTGCAAGTCAATGTGACTTAGGACTGCAGAGATATAAGGTATTTAAAAACTTTAACGCAGATTTCGGAACGCGAACTTCTAAGTCATTTGACCTTGATCTTGGGCACAGGGGCCGCATGAGTGGGATACAGCATGAATATATGGATGATCACTAATAAGTATATGAAGTTTCAAGTCAATGTGACTTACGACTGCAGAGATATAAGGTATTTAAAAACTTTAACGCAGATTTCAGAACGCAAACTTCTAAGTCATTTGACCTTGGGCACATGGTCGCATGAGTGGGATACAGCATGAATATATGGATGATGACTAATAAGCATATGAAGTTTCAAGTTAATGTGACTTAGGACTGCAGAGATATAAGCAGGGATTCCGCTGGCGATCGCCACTTTCGCAATTGGCGATAAAAATAAACAATTGATGTTAAAAAATTACAATTTTCGAGAAAAAAAAAGTGGCGATTTTCTTATTTTCCCCAGCGAAATCCCTGTATAAGGTATTTAAAAACTTTAACGCAGATTTCGGACGGACGGACGCACGCACGGACGTCATTGTGATCACTATGATAGTATGTCTCGCTTTCCGCAAGCGAGCTCGACAAAAACTATATTCAGCCATGAAATCAGAATAATCCTGATCTGATGCCAGGTCCTTGCCACACCAGTCAATCTACATGTGTAAATTTATTACAGAGCTATCAAAATATGTTCATTTCATAACATAGTTGCGAACGGTAACTTGCAATCTGCTCCAGCACCGTCCGTAGGCAGAGTTACGATTCCACTTATAAGATTCCTCTGCAGAATAGTGAATCAGATCTGATTCGCACTTTAGCTGTTAATTGTGAAAGATTTTCGATTTTTTTTAACTGAAATGAGTGTTAATATTATGAAAATAACATATTCAAGTAATTATGATATTAATTTACATATATATGTAGATGTTTGTTTGTTTGTTTATTAGTGTTTAACGGCCTATCGACAGCTAAGGTCATGCAAGGCCGGGCAAACGGGTTCGATACCGTTTTAACCTGGAGGGAAAATCCCAAAATCAGAACGGAATATTTACATCGAGAACAAATATATTCAGCCCTGAAATTAGAATAACCTGACCTGGTGTCAGGTTCATACCACACCAACTCACTTGGCCCCTTCCCCTAAAATAGGATTACGAATATCGTAATACTCGCATAAGGGGCATAACCAGATTCAACTGTCCCATACAACATGCCAAAGACGTATGTGAGGGCCAAACCAGGTCTCCAGTCGTGATTCCGGTAAGGATGAACCCCGATCGTTAAATTACCCATCGCGTGCTCCCATCTGCCACCCACATATATGTAGATGACATGATAAAGTAAATTTAAGCTAGAATAAACAAGTGACCCAGTCAGTGGCACAGGTGACATTATCGGGATAAGATTTTCATCAAGATCAGTTCAAAAAAAAAAATCCCATCCCATTTATCTTTATTTATAAATATAAAGATAAATGGGATGGGAATTTTTTTTTTAACTGATCTTGATGGAAATCTTATCCCGATAATGTCACCTGTGGTCAGTGGCAGCCAAATGCAACATGCAAAAGTTAAGTGGGGTCAATTTTCTACAAATGCAAGAAAAACTAGAGGATTGTTTTTCAGACAAAAACATATGTCTCCCCAATACCACCACTGCATGTTATCAGGACTTGGAAAAGTAGAATTTAAGGTAAATACAGGATGAATCCGCATCTAAAACCCCAGGTGCGCAACTTCACACGATGACCAGTATTCCTGTAAAGTTTCGTGACTCTAACTGAAATACTTTTGGAGATACGCGCGACACAAGTTGAAAATCCCCACTTTTCGCTAAGTCAAGGGTCATAACTCCATGAATACTGGATGAATCCGCATCTAAAACCCCAGGTGCGCAACTTCACACGATGACAAGTATTCCTGTAAAGTCTCACGACTCTAACTGAAATGAATTTGGAGATACGCGCGACACAAGTTGAAAATCCCCAATTTTCGCAAAGTCAAGGGCCATAACTCCGTAAATACAGGATGGATCCGCATCTAAAACCCCAAGTATTCCTGTAAAGTTTCACGACGTAACTCAAAAACTTTTGGAGATATGCACGACACAAATTTTGTGACGGAAAGACGGACGTTCCTACAAATGGATACTTATGTGGCTAACCCAACCTTTTCCTTTGTTCATCCCTATTGTTCTGTAGCCACGTAAGAGCCATTTTTAGCCACATAAGAGCACGGAACAATAGAATATTACATATTAACCTATTGTTCTCCTAGCCACATATGTATCCATTTGTAAGCTCAGACACACGGACAGACAGAAAACCAAGCCAAAAACAATGTCTCCCCATTTCATGGGGGAGACCTAATAATTTGTTAAACCTTCTACAATGTTAAAAATTGTTTCATATTAATTGGTTTGTATTAATTTTATAACACTAATATTTTTTCCAGATGGAAAATATCTCAAATACATGTATGTCACAATTAACAGTCAGGGGTGTAACTGATTTCAATTATGTTCGGGATAACGTGATAGAGATATGTTTGCAGGTCATGCATAATTATCTCCCTTTGCGAATAACGTGTGTCAGTTATGTTGGCTGAATGGAATTTTACGCTAAAAACTGGTTTACAAGTTAGATTCTACTCATCATTCGCATTGGTTCGTGCTATAGACCAGTGTGTATATTCCATTAGTATGTACTGTAACTATGTATTGACATTCACTGGCACGAGTGGCACGTAAATTGCCAAGTTTATGCACATTTCGCGCACTTTTTTGTATAATAAAGGGTATCTTTACAGGTGGTTTGTGAAGCTCTTAAAGTTTTCCCGAGTGATTGTATAGTTTTCTAGTAGATACCAACACCTTGTAAACACGTGTAAACAGGTTTCTTCGTTGCACATTGTAGATTAGCGTTGCGCAAAGCCTTCAAAGTTTACAGGTAATTCCCGGATAACGTGTTTCAGTTATTATTTTTGGCGCCAAGTTTTATCTACGCTTGCTGCAAGACAACTCTGTAGGGCTTGTTCCGATAAGACGGTTAGTCATTGCTTGCCTGCTCTTTGATCGTGGGTTGTAAATATGGTGTTTCGAAGTCTGATTATGGTCATATGCTGATAAGATACGCCCCGTCGTTTTGCCACCAGTCTACATGTCTACACAGCATTATAATATAGATATATAACTATAAGTGTGTGTAGCGTAGTCTGTTGGCGTTATACAATCACGCCGGTGTAAGCAGCATTATACAATCATCATGATCATGACAATGCTATAAGATACGTGTATTCGTATTTTGCGTACTCCTATTCACGTAATAGACATGTAATATCCGCGGCACTTGAGCACCTGTATGCACCGTAAAGTACACATGGTAGGCGTGATTCATAATTGATAAAAGTCGTACATTTCGTGGAAATACATGTACATGTATTTTGTTTACATCAACTAATTTTAATAATAACCAAAATGGGCATTTGTATGCAACTATCAATTAGCGACCTGTCTATCTCCTGATTAGCCATCACGCACCTACATCCTGACCTATTGACAGGGAAATATACTGCTTGCTGGAGGCAGGGTCAATGCATGGTTCGTGTTTCACTGATTAATAAACATGGTAGGTTCTGATCAGACAGCGCATATACGTCATGTGCATAGTCGCATGGTCAGCTTTCAAACCAGTTTCCGCGCAGTGTGATCAGGATCTACACAGCCGTCTGATTGATCTAACACGCAAGAGAATCAAAATCTGCAAACTGTTCCAACTGCAGTATTGTCCAAGTTCTTATCCGTATACCCCGTATGTGACCCGATCTGATAAAACCGGGCTGGCTAATTGGCTGATCGAATTGCGAACATTCAAGCTGGTGATGTGTATAGATAGACTGGCCGGTGGCACTGTCTGGTCTCGGTCTACACATGAATAACCCCATTGTGTCGGATCGTACATATATCTTGGTAGACACCATGCTATGGTTACGGTGATAAAGCTAGACTAAGTTTGACATTTTAATCGTTCCCCAGGGTTACGAAGGCTGGAGGCGGGATAGGACAGCTCTCGTATTTTACTCCCTACACCAGTATAGTCTCGCTTTCCATGTTCAATAGTGATACATGTATATATACAAGTTGTAGTAGTAGTATCTTATGTGGCTCTACTGGCAAAATGGATCTTACAATAAATATATTTTCAATAAATAAGTCGTGTAAATCATGCGCATTCGACATATTCCTGCGCTAGATCACTGGTCAATAACATGCATTATGTTCCACCTTGTTATAAATCAATAGTATCCGTATTCGTGCGTGTTTGTTAATTGAAGCGTTCATAACACGAGATTGACGGTATCTGATGTTTAACTCGCATATTATGCTTTAACTATTCGGAAATTGAATACACAGTCGTGTATTTCGTTTCGCATAATCATAGAGACCAAGGTTTATGAACCTAAGTTTACCACGTCTTCACACGCAAAATTTCATTTTTATTTATTTTGATCGTATGTAATTTCATACAATCACCAATAATGGAAAAACTGTCTCATTGACTGTTTTTGATTGTATGAAATTTCATACGTTCGCACATATTTGTTTTTCTTGAGACTTAGTTAAAGCTGTATAGTCAAGTAGTAATTTATTTAATCGATCGTAATTTCAAACAAAGTCACCAATGATGTAAAAGCGATCTAATGAGTTTGATTGATATGAAATTTCATACGTTCGCAAATGTTTTGTGTTCATTGTATGAAACTGTATTATTTATTAAAAGAATACAAAATTGGCATGACTTGTTGTGTATATATTCAGATAATGGTACTCATTTAAACCAAAACTATGAACATGGTTGGGTCTGATTTGAAAATATGGTCTTTCCGAATGTATGATATTTCATACAATTGTAAAAAAAATGTACCAATAATGGAATTTGGTTGTATCCAAAACACTGATTTATGCTGTATAGAAGGAAATTTTTGAAAATATGGTCTTTACGAATGTATGATATTTCATACAATTGTAAAAAAAATGTACCAATAATGGAATTTGGTTGTATCCAAAACACTGATTTATGCTGTATAGAAGGGAATTTTTGAAAATATGGTCTTTACGAATGTATGATATTTCATACAATCGTAAAAAAAATGTACCAATAATGGAATTTGGTTGTATCCAAAACGCTGATTTATGCTGTATAAAAGGGAATTTTTGGGAAAATCCCTTTTTATTTGGGAAAGCGTTATTACTACATTCCTAAATTAAATTTACAATCGTGTCATATTTAGAGGTCCGACAACAAATACATACAGGGGTCATACCAATTATCCGGACAATCAGTTTATCGGAAAAATAAAAATACCTGTTAATTAAGCGCATTCTTTTGATCCGATTTTGCTACGAATGCATCTAAGTCATGCAGGTGCATGCTTTTTTCATGCTAGTGTGAAGAATATGTCGGCATGGTAAACATTTTAGTAATATTTGCTGAACACATTCCCAACTCCGTGCAGAAGTTGTTTACAACGATAAAAGTCATGCGGGGGCTCAATCGAGTGCGCCCAATTACGTCATTGTTCTATAAATACAATACATTCTATAAATACGGTGTTTCCCAAGAAACGAAGGGTGTCTGATTTTTCTGCAGAAATACACAATGCTATTTACACTGGTTTACACGCGATAACATTATGATTTCAACGTGAGAATAGAAGTTATAAGACGATTAGTCTATATGTTTGTCCGGATAACTGATTGTCGATGTTAATTTTGGGGCAATCTTACGACTGATGATCTGACCCGATTTTAAGCGAGAAATATGGCACAGTTTGCTAAATAGTTTACATGCGTTGAGAAAGCAAGAACCGACGATTGTTCTGTGAAAAGTTTATGCCCGTAGTACGGGGCGCCATGCAGGACAGTTTAATTATGTGTACAAAACCAATTTTGTCCAGACAAAATTAAGTTTTGTAACACTAAAAATCACAAAATTCAATTCTGTGTCACAAAATTTAATTCTGTGTCACAAAATTCAATTCTGTCAATTCTGTGTCACAAAATTCAATTCTGTGTCACAAAATTCAATTCTGTGTCACAAAATTCATTCTGCATACGTTTCGTATACAAAATTCATTTTTGTTATAAAGGATTCAATTTTGCAAGACAGAATTGAGTTTTGTGAAGAAAATTCAGTTTTGTCGGGCAGAATTCATTTTTGTCCACAAAAATTAGTTTGCGTAGGATAGTCTATGTCATCTCTACGTTGATTGGTTGAGATCGGTCTTAGTCCATTTTACTAGATGGTGGAGTACACTTGCAGGTTTAAATATTTCAATGCGAAAATATAACCCAATATATCAATATTATACTTCTTTATGGACAGTTATTTTGGTTATATTATGATTACAAATGAGTGGTCACACCATATAAGCATATATACTTTGAAGGAGAAATAAGAAAAATATTCAGAATTTTCCCTCAATTATGTAAACAGGGTCAAACATAAAGTAGCCGGGACATAGCTAGACCTGAGAGCATGCCCATATATAGAGAATACCAGGCTAGTGTATTTTGATATCAAGTTTATCAGGCAAGGCTAGGAACGCGTAGGAATTCCGAGGCTTGCCGAGGAATTCCTACCGTTTCCGAGCCGAGCCTGATAAACTTGATATTAAAATACACTAGCCTGGTATTCTATTTATCAGGTAACGTTTTATGCTCGAAAATGACATTAGAGGACGTCGTATTCTAACAGTAGATCTAACCTTGTGAAACAAATGGTATTGGATCTGTGTCTACTACTTGCGAAGTTACGTGTTCGCAACTATGTGTCTACATGCATTATTTACATTATACACCATCTTAGTATCCATGGTATCTACACAAATACTACAAATGGTTTCCTGAAATGGCCCAATACACACATTCTGTTTATAAACACAGACAGCAGTAGAACACAGGCCACAGCGCGTGTATTATTGATTTAACTGGGGCAGATGTACCTTGCGATACACAATAAATGAGGTCAGTACTCGCGGGAGATCTACATGTACATGAATTATGTGTACAATTATAACGCAAATGAGTTTAAATACGAATGGGTTTGTCAACGTTTGACTGTTTGGAGATAGTTGAAGCAAAATGGCAGAATGAGAAATGAATCATCGGCAGAATGAGAAATGAATCATCGACATTGAATGTGTAGATCGGCGACCGTGACCCATTTCTCCAGTGCAGTTTCTGACCAATGGTAGTCCTTCTTACATGCTTGTGCAGAATTAAATTTTGTGACACAGAATTGAATTTTGTTACACAGAATTAACAGAATTAGCAGACTAGCGCGCGTATGTATATACAGTTGTTAATTGGATATGATAAATACTTTATATGGCGCGTGACACATATACAATTAAACAACTTCAAACACATTAATTAACCGTAGAGTGGTGTTCTCAGAAGTGTGGTTATAATTGCATTTGCGACCGGATTAGACCCGTATCATGGTCTACACTGTTCAGTATTCATTTATTGAAACACCCGTCTTGTTTTTCATAAAGAGTTTCGACTGTTATATCGCTGCGGGGAGTATGCAAGCAACTATTCTTGCCACATACATGATAAAGCCTATATACGATAAGCCTGGGTCATAAGTACACTGTATTCTATAATTTTTAAATCAGCCTCATGTTCAAATTGGACCCCTTCGCGGGAGAGCAGTGCTACTAGTTGGGTTATATCATGTGACATCATTGACCAATTGCTGTCCAGTGGGGAGATATATGTTTTTTGCTGAACAGCCAATCATATTAGGCCACACTTAATGGCTAGGTGATCCAGTAACACTGGCAAGACTGACACATTTGAATGTGCCGCCTGCTATAATCCGCAATAATCCATAGCAATCGCATGCAAACATTACTTCGTTTTAACAGGTGAAGTAAACTGTTAGCTGAAACAACAAAATCATCTGCGTAATTATATGACCAGCATAGGCTCAGCCGGATCAGCTGGTCGTTTTCCTGTAATCGAACATCTATGGCTGTATGAGCACACTTCCGGAAATTAAATCTGCCACAGACTTCCAAGTTCATGATCAGGAAAAACAATAATTCTCCGATAAATTCGGCAAGGTTTTATTATTTTTAGCAGAATATGTCGATTATTTCATTATTTCGTTTCTACTCAAGTTCTGTGATATTTTGTAAACAATGCCATGTCATGTTTAGTAACATACTTTGTTCATTTGTCCATGAAGGTATAAATGTGTCACATATTTCCGCAGCCTGATCCAAATTATATATTATTATATGATGTATAAGTAATTATATAGTAAGTAAATTTACGACCAGTGTAGTGACTGATCAAGTGACATCCCCTACGAGTGATAAAGATCTAGTGTGTGTTAGAAGAATGCAATTTGATTAAATGGCTGAATGTAAATCAGTGTATATCTTGATAATACCACGCGAATGCGCATGCTAATCTGAGGCTATCTATACTGGTCGCAAAATCATTTAGCCGATTTATCCAATCAAATATTCCTTTTATGACATTTACCATTATCCAACATCCCAGAGGCTGTCTCTGACATGAGGTGTTACCAATGCAACCCTAATTTTATTATTTGCAGCGGAATCAAACGAGAACCCGGCATGTGTGGAATTTGTTGTTTTAAGGATTATAAACCGGGACATTATCAACAGCCCGCGGACGTTAACTGGACTTGCATAACTGCATACGACTGGCACGCGCGCGTACATGTATATTCAGTTGTTAATGTGGTAAATTTAGCGACTTATGTGGCAAATTCAAACACTTCAACCGCAGGAGGGGGGGGGGGGGTAAGGGCTGACATTTACTTTCCAGCTGTAAGTGGCTCATTGCATTTGCGACCTGTTATAAGGCTGCTAGCAGACAGGCACATAAACTGGCAACATACTTATAACATAAGCCATATTTTTAATTACAGCATCAGTCTAATGCCGCAGCTGACAAAAAGATAGCTTGTCAGATTGCACATGCCCTCGATCGGTCCAGGTATCGACCAGGTTGGACTATGCTTTCAAGTAATTTAGTCACTGAATAAACATTACATATTAAATCTGAGTGTCACGGTGAACATTGACTTGTTGTGTATGCCTTAATATTTATTTGTATAGTATGATTTTGTCAGTCAGCTGATTGCGTTAAATGACATAATTTAAATTTCAGCTAGTAGATTTGCATATCGGCCTCCAGCTAACAATGAGGGCATTTGTAATAAAAACAAAATTATTCTGATCCCCATGTTCCCTAAATCCTTGCTGATTAACAGTGTATGCCTTCGACATCTACATTATTTATTTAGCGACTCCGACACAGAAATTAAATTCAATTATATTAATATTTTATCAGTTTCGTATTTCTCGATGAATTGCCAATAGGCAGCAATAATTTAATTACTATAAAGTATTTACACGTCAAAGTACGCATTAAACCCATTGATTAAATTGTTATAGGCCAGTCATATATGTACGCATTATATTTGAAATTACAACTATTACGTCCTAGTTTCAAATTGTGTTGATTATGATGTAATTAAACATTTTCAAAAGAAAAACATGTTTTAACCCATTCAGCTAAACAATTTGGAAGAATTAACTTCATACCTATCTGAATTAGCTTTATACAAACGCAACTTTACTGCTAATTAACGTATGCTTTCAGCATACAGAGACTATGGGTTCACATGAGTTTCACACAACAAGACAATATGACACCGTTAAAAGTACCACCCGCAATTTCTAATCCATAGGTCATGAAAGAAAAATCGCGTTATACACAGAAAACTTTGTTTCGGATAAGCCACACAATCGGCGGCGCATGACAATCCCATCTCATCCTGCATTGTGGCGGGAATGACCGGCGACCAAAGCACCAGCATAGAGGCACATAAAACCTGTGATTGTCCTGACTGGTCACAAATTGACAAGCAATGCATTAATTATATCAAGGGTTATCTCATGGACCTATACATGAACATTTATCAGTTACATTGCAGAGAATCATGGACGTGATGGAACAGTCTAGTACTTAATTATGTCAAATGGTGAGAAAAAATGTGCACCGGCCCGGGGCCCGAACCCGGGACCACTGGTTTAATTACCGTACCATCAATCTAACCAAGGATATGTATATATGTCTCTGCTCTAACCGACTGAGCTAGCCGGGTACGAATACACACCTGCTGTCCATCGTGAGTTACATACATCTGTACATGACCATACATACCGTGACAAAATTCCCCACCAAATTGCAATTTGTTCCCGAATTCATGATTTTATGAGACATAGATCAGACTGACGCGTCGACGTGTGTATTACTATATCTGTATATACATCAATATAACATAATAATAGCCTTTAACAATATATATATATATTAATAATTTCCAATGCATATTCTCATTTTTTTGGGGACATTTCAGCCAAATTAAATATTAATTTATTTTATTTTACTCTGGCTCAGAACTAATAATAAAATAATATTCATAAAATAATAATACCAATATACATGTATATAGCTAACACACGTACCACCATGTCAACCACTGATTTGACATTTTTGCGTATTCTTTTTAGATCGAATTAATAGATAAATAAACGAAATAGAATAACGAACACTTGATTTTTTAATTGTTTTATTAAATTTATATATTTAATTAAACTCAAAATTGTCCGTACAATCAGAGACATTTATAGACTCTAAATCACTGGTACAATGAATGACACAAAAATGAACGACCAGAATATTTTACTCGGATCACATAATACAGTATTTGCAAATTGGCAATGCCTTGGCAATCGGTTTAATTTTCTTTCATTTCATCTTATTCATATTTTATTGAATTATTCATGTTTTTTGTTTTTTTTATTACTTGCCGGATTTGCGGACGATTTGACTTGCGGACGATTTTATCTGCGGACGACTTAACTTGCGGACGATTTGACTTGTATTCGGTGCACCATAATAGACAAAGGGTGCCGATTGCAAGAATTACCGCCATTTTGTGTCGAAATGAACGAGCCAAGAATTCCACGCGATATTAGGTTTATTTCAACAGCTGTTCGTCATGCTTCTCCGTTTGTAGCAAGGTAAATATATTCATATTTATTCTATTTATTATTGCCAATGCCTGAATGTGCAAGTTATGATCATCATGTGAAATAATCGTGTTAAACATAACACTAAATTATTTCACATCACTGACACTCACCCACTGTGACACTGACACTGTTCAGGGACTTACATGTACATACATAACTGCACATATTCCGCTTTATAGGCAACACGTTGTCCTTTTCGCTACACCACGCTGCATAGTAAAAATGTGCGTAATAGCATTTACAATTCGCGCACTAAAATATAGAAAAAACCTGCAGGGCATTGACATTTATACTTTGCTATATTGTTATTGATAGACTATCCAATATGACACGAAAATATTATGTTGATTAACAAAATTCTAAGGTCACTCTCACACGAAGCAGAAAGTAAACAGAGTGTCTTTAATATGGCGGGAGATGGATCACACATGACTAACACGTGACATCTATTTATAATTATCGGGGTCACAGTTTTGAGGCCCGAGACGGCACGAGCGTAGCGTGATACCGACTTTTTGTATAGATATCGCATCGTCAAATGACAGGTGTGCGTCAAATGAGAAACGCCATGGAATTTTGTACTCTCGGACATCTGCGTAATTTCAATAAATACAGTTCTTTAGGGTATAGCGGATCTTAGGGTATAGCGGATCGGTGTAGATTTGTATCAACATATTTTTATGCCCCCGCTACCGAAACATACGGGGGCATATAGTGTTACCGGCGTCCGTCAGTCCCGTCCGTACGTCCGTCCCGTCCGTCCGTCCGTACGTCCCGATATTACCATATTCTTTAGTAACTTCTACATGGCTTCACATATTATGTCAATATTTATACACGTGATACATATGAACATGCCTTACACACTCCACCCCCCAGTACTTCGACCTTGACCTTTGGCCTTGACCTTTTCCACTTTAAATGTTTGCTTGGCACTTTGGGACAAATCTACGTGCACGTTTCTCAATCATACACTAACTTCTCAATACTTTTGAGAATCGCTTAAATATTTATACACATGATACATATGAACGTGCCCTACACACTCCACCACCCAGTACTTCGACCTTGACCTTTTGCCTTGACCTTTTCCACTTTAAATGTTTGCTTGGCACTTTGGGACAAATCTACGTGCACGTTTCTCAATCCTACACTAACTTCTCAATACTATTGCCAATCGCTTAAATATTTATACACATGATACATATGAACATGCCCTACACACTCCACCACCCAGTACTTCGAACCTTGACCTTTGGCCTTGACCTTTTCCACTTTATTTAAATGTTTGCATGTCACTTTGGGTACAAATCTTACGTGCAACGTTTCTATTCTCAAATCCTACACTAACTTACTCAATACATTTGGCCAATCGCTTTAAAATATTTATAACACATGATTACATATGAACATGCAGCCCTACACACACTCCTCCAACCTCCCAGTACTTCGACCTTGACCTTTGACTTTCACCTTTTCTACTTTAAATGTTTACTTAGCACTTTGGGACAAATCTACGTGCACGTTTCTCAATCCTACAATAACTTCTCAATACTTTTGCCAATCACTTAAATATTTATACACATGATACATATGAACATGCCCTACACACTCCACCACCCAGAACTTCGACATTGACCTTTGACCTTCACCTTTTCTACTTTAAATGTTTACTTAGCACTTTGGGACAAATCTACGTGCACGCTTCTCAATCCTACAATAACTTCTCAATACTTTTGCCAATCCATTAAATATTTATACTCTTGATACATATGAACATGCCTTACACACTCCACCCCCCAGTACTTGGACCTTGACCTTTGGCCTTGACCTTTTCCACTTTACATGTTTGCTTGGCACTTTGTGACAAATCTACGTGCACGTTTCTCAATCCTACACTAACTTCTCAATACTTTTGCCAATCGCTTAAATATGTATACACATGATACATATGAACATGCCCTGCACACTCCACCACCCAGTACTTCGACCTTGACCTTTCATCTTCACCCTTTCTACTTTAAATGTTTACTTAGCACTTTGGGACAAACCTACGTGCACGTTTCTCAATCCTACAATAACTTCTCAATACTTTTGCCAATCCCTTAAATATGTATACACATGATACATATGAACATGCCCTACACACTCCACCACCCAGTACTTCGACCTTGACCTTTGACCTTCACCTTTTCTACTTTAAATGTTTACTTAGCACTTTGGGGCAAATCTACGTGCACGTTTCTCAATCCTACAATAACTTCTCAATACTTTTGCCAATCGCTTAAATATGTATACACATGATACATATGAACATGCCTTACACACTCCACCACCCATTACTTCGACCTTCACCTTAGACCTCCACCTTTTCCACTTTAATTGTTTACTTGCCACTTTGGGACAAATCTACGTGCGCGTTTCTCAATCCTACACTAACTTTCACACACGCATTGCTCCAATGCTCCTCTACCGCCCTGTGACAAATCCACATTCGTCCTGCCCCCGCTAAGCACAGGGTCATGTCACAGACTTGGTGCGTTTGAAACCTTAACATTGAGTTAAATGGCTTATAATTTGTGTTTCCTTGCTCGGATCTGCTTCACATTTCAAACACGCATTGCTACATTATACCACCCTCTGACAAATCCACATTCGTCCCGCCCCCACTAAGCCCAGGGTCAAGGTGCGTTCAAAACCTTAACGCTCGGGTAAATTGCTTATAATCAAATATGCCTCGTTTTCTTTGGCTGCCAGCGGGGGCATTCGTGTGCCGACAGGCCACATTTCTACTTTATAATCTGTCCTAGTGGTAAGCAAAATAAGGGGAAGTTTGTCATGCAGTGACGGCTGCGAAAACTGGCTGTCCAGAATATGAAATCCGTAAAAGAACGGCATATTCTGGTCGGATTACTGAGAAATTTGTTTTGTTTGATATATAAATGATGAATACATAAGCGTATCGCGAAAACAGAATTTTCTTATATCTCCATTAAACCCCTTTCTTGCTCAACTTTTAGACTACAGAATTTAAATTTGTACAAGTATGTAATTAAGATTTAAAATGCATTGACAATATAAAGTGTTTCAATTGCATTACGACATACATTTACCGAGGCCTCAATCAGTAATTTATAGTATTTTTAATGATTCGGACGCTAGTAAGCTCGGACCGAAACAGTTTTGGGACAACCTTGCTATTTTTTACTATGCGTAATCAACATATACGCGAAAATTCTTTATCACATATGATATATGAACCTTTCGCATGCTCACTGTTAATATATCATTAAGTTTAAACTTGGGACAAAACAAACAAACATAAATAACGAATCTGTTACGGTCCGAAACGCCCTCGAAGTTATATATAGATCAGCAGGAAGGAAACTATACTGACACCGGGCAATGTAAGAAGAACTGGCGATCCAGAGTAAACATCTCAATTTATCCATGAAATTGCTGTGTACATGTAGAACCATTTTTATGTATTATTACTTGTGTCACATGTATATATGGTTTATAAAGTATAACTTACTTCACTATGTATATGTAAATTGAGCATCATACGTATAAAAAACACCATTATTTCGACTTGCCTTAAAACGCACATTTACAAATACAACTACGTCAAAACTCTTATATAGCGCAATGTAATGAAATGTAATTAGAGTTATGTACTCAGAACAAGTACATATATTGATACAATATCCTTCGTCCCAGCACTGTTTCGGTTTCAACTCATGCAATCAACTCCCGTAACGTCCGTAGTCATAGTTACGATTCCATTCATAGTCTTCCTCTGCTTCCTTTAGCAGCAGTTCATTCCGTTCATTGGGGTGGCACGATTTACACAAATCTAAATTATAGTGAACTCGCCCCAAGGACAACTCGCCCTAGATTAATTCCCCACACCTGAAGTCAACTTTCCCCAAACAGGTTTAGAACAGCTTGCCCCGACTGAAGTCAAAATATAAATATAACTCGTAACATGAACATGGGTTCAGGGTTAGGGTTAAATGCACAGGTGATTCTAGCGTGTCTTGTATGGTCAATTATTGTTTTTACAATGGTGTTGGCTAATTCTGGCACATGCGGCTTTCCAAACATATTTATATGGCATTACCCATCTCCATATTCAGTCAATCTTTCCGGAATATTCAACGCAGTTCAAAGACGTTTGTGCAGGTAAAATGTCATAACGTTCTGACGTAAATTGTGTGATGTATGACATAACATGCGTGTTTGCAACGTCACATTTGTTTCGGCTAATGCTGCACATCTGGTAGTGTAAACAAAATGGCGAGCAACATACTGGATCAGCATAGCAAACTTGGTATTAAACTTGAAGCAGAACTATCCAGTGACATCATGACAGGTTAGTTTCTTTGTTTAACAGTTAATTTAGTAAATAAGACAGCTATTCCATCAGCAGGGTCTGAGGATTTTACACATTTTGACTATATTCCGAATAACTTTTTACCAAACTATCGGAATGTGATAAAATTGTGCCACAGTATAACAATTAATCAGCTTGTTTATTCCAAAATACACATGGCTAAATTTGACGTGAATTGCACATTAGCCGATGTGCAGAATTAGCCGAAATGACAGTACCGGTATATCATAAAACACCATTTCTAAAGTTAAAACAATGTACAAAACAATTCAAATGCGCCCGGGTGTAAATATAATAGTACTTAGAAAGGTACAAAACTGCTATTAGCCACCATTGAAACAAAACCCCACACAATGTAGACATCTGGAACTCTGGAACATAGAAACCGCTGCTTGGGGTGGGTTTTCGGCATTGATTTTACAGTTGCTAATACATTAACATAAATCTCAAAGATTTCTAGTGTAAACTGCACTAAAAAAGCATCTCACTAACCTAAATTCACTTTTAAAATCAAACACGTTGACTTCCGCATTCTCAATGACTATTAGCCGCCATCTTGGAAAATATTTCAATCACGTGCACGCAGAGGTTTTGTTGGTTACTGAAGACTGACGTCATTTCCATTAGCCAACCAAATCAGTTAGTGTCACGTGATTCGATATTTTTAAAGATGGCGGCTAACATTCATTTTTAATCAGGAAATGAACGTGTTTGATTTTAAAAAGCGAATTTAGGTTAGTGAGACACGTTTTTAGTGCAGTTTACACTTGAAATCTTTGAGATTTATGTTTGGGGTTTTGTTTCAATGGAGGCGAATGGGAGTCTTGTACCATTCTAAGTACTATTATATTTACACCCGGGCACATTTGAATTGTTTTGGACATTGTTTAGAAAGGTGTTTCATGTATGTACAAACCATAATTGACCATACAAGACTCGCTAGAATCACCTGTGGTTAAATGGAGCGACTGCAGAATTGGTCCGCCACTTTGTTGACAACACTAACCCCAATCTTACCTTGGTATATCCCTGATATCTGAACCTATTGTTAATGTTAGGAGTTATATTACACTAAAATTTATAGCTAGGACCTTGTTTTATTGCTCAAACCCTAGCTTAGAAAATCTGAGCTCTACGGATGTGTTTTACTATTTTATCTGTCTTATATTTTCAGTATCCTTGAGAGCTGAGACCCTTATAGTGTAAAATTTAGTCACAATAACAGCCCATCTTGTCCTGGCGTTTTACTACACAGTCTGACGAGTGAGAAGTTTAGCACTTCACAGTCATGTTAAAAACATGCATAGACCAATAATATACACTCACATGTGCCATTGTGGGTATACATAGTTTGACATTGGTTATCCTTTTATTCCCATTTGTGTAGCAAAACACCAGGACAAATTGGGCTGTTCTTGTGACTAAATTTTACTCTTTAAAGGTCTTTGGCTCTCACGGATACAGAAAATATAAAAGACAGATGAAATAGTAAAACACATCCATAGAGCTTAGCTTTTCTAAGCTACTCAAACCCTAATGTTAGTGCTAAATCAGAAAGGTGGCTGGCCAATTCTGCAGTCTAACCGGTTTAGATATCGGTGATATACTCTTAATGTTGACATCCAAGGAGACAGTTTGTGCAAAATGTTGATGGGTTTCATTGTAATACTACTGCGGTTGAGATTTATATACATGTGCCTGTGACTGGAGAAATGAGGCTTATGCATTTGTGACTTTGTAATTTTGTGATGATTGGATTGGTCGGGAAATTAACATATCAAAATCCATTCCAGTTAATTAGGGGTGAAAGGGTTAATCACATTGAAAGCTGACATGTAAATGCGATAATTAACCGACCAATGCATGTTTAAGACCAAGGACAAGTTGCGACTGTATTCGCACAGTATTCATTGAACTTGATAATTGACTTTCAGGTGTTTAGAGTCAGATGAGGCTCTTTGGAAGACCAAAAACCTAAGCCTGATGACAGGCTAGTTTCCGGCTGTTGTGATGAACACAAATGGTGAGTACAGATAAAATGTATAGGACTTGCACCAAATATTATCAACATTATCAGCTTTTTAGCTCACTTGAGCGAAGCTCATGTGAGCTATTGTTACCGCAATGTGTCCCGTCGTCCGTGAACATTTTCAAATGTCTTCTCCTCGGTAAACATTGGGCCTATAGTCACCAAACTTCATGGTCATGGTCCTTAGGTAGGGGGATTACAAAATTGTTAAAATGACGTCATTACGTAATCCAAGATGTCCGCCGTCTAAAAATATAACAAATTTTTAAAAATCTTCTTCTCAAGAACCGCCAACCGAATTTCGACAAAACTTGGTAGGAATTATCGATGTACAATGCTCTTTCAAAGTTGTTAAAATGGTGACCCCGGGGTCAAAAATGGGTGTGGCGCGTGGGGTGAAATTGAAATTTTATTTTTGACCGAATATGGTCGTGTCATATATCAAATTGAAGGTATCAATGAGACAATCACTCTGGTGCATTTTTGTCGAAATCGGATGGTTATGTCATCCAAGATGGCCGCCGAAAGGTCAAAAGGTCGTTCTTTTATTAGAGATTTCAAAATTCTTCTTCACATGAACTGCTTGGCCCATAGTAGCCAAACTTAAAAGTTATGGTCCATAGGTGAAGCCTTCTCAGCTTTGGTAAAATGGAGGTCATCACTAATCCAAGAAGGCCAATGTCTGAAAATAGCATAAATTCTTAAAAAATCTTCTTCTCATGAACCGCCAGCCAGATTTAGAAGAAACTTGGTAGGAATGATCGATGTACAATGCTCTTTCAAAACTGTTAAAATGGTGACCCGGGGGTCAAAAATGGGTGTGGCCCGTGGGGTCAAATTGGGGTCATATTTTATTTTTGACCGAATATGGTCATGTTATATATCAAATTGAAGGTATCACTGAGGCGATCACTCTGGTACATTTTTTGTCGAAATCAGATTGCTATGTCATCCAAGATGGCCGCCGAAATGTCAAAAGGTCGTTCTTTTATTAGAGATTTCAAAATTCTTCTTCACATGAACCGCTTGGCCCATGGTTGCCAAACTTAAAAGTTATTGTCCATGGTTGAAGCCTTTTCAGACTTGGTTAAAATGGTGCTCATCGCTAATCCAAGATGGCCGCTGTCTGAAAATAGCATAAATTCTTAAAAAATCTTCTTCTCATGAACCGCTGGCCAGATTTCGACGAAACTTGGTAGGAATGATCAATGTACAATGTTCTTTCAAAGTTGTTAAAATGGTGATCCCGAGATCAAAAATGGGCGTGGCCCGTGAGGTCAAATTTTATTGTTGACCGAATATGGTCATGTTATATATCAAATCGAAGGTATCATGAGGCGATCACTCTGGTACATTTTTTGTCGAAATCGGATTGTTATGTCATCCAAGATGGCCGCCGAAAAGTCAAAAGGTCGTTCTTTTATTAGAGATTTCAAAATTCTTCTTCACATGAACCGCTTGACCCATGGTAGCCAAACTTAAAAGTTATGGTCCATGGGTGAAGCCTTTTCAGATTTGTTAAAATGGAGGTCATCGCTAATCCAAGATGGCCACCGCCTAAAAATAGCATAAATTCTTAAAAAATCTTCTTCTCATAAACCGCTAGCCGGATTTTGATTAAACTTGGTATGAATGATCGATTTACAATGCTCTTTCAAAGTTGTGAAAATGGTGACCCCGGGGTCAAAAATGGGCGTGGCCCGTGTGGTCAAATTAGGGTCAAATTTGGAACGAATATGCTCATGTCATATATCAAATTGAAGGTATCGATGAGGCGATTGCTCTGGTGCAATATTTGTCGGAATCGGATGATTATGTTATCCATAATGGCCACCAAAAGGTCCATTTATTCAAGATTTTGAGCGTCTTTTTCTCAGGAACCACATGGCCGATGCTGGCCAAAGTTCATAGGAAGTTCAAATCCTTGGTTGAAGCATTTTCAGATTTGGTTAGATGAGTCATCGCTTAATCCAAGATAATCGCCATCTAAAAATAGCACAATTTTTTTAAAACACATAAACTCATTAATGTCACATTCTCCTCTGGTGTTCATGGAATCAGGTGAGCGAATTAGGTACATCATTGCCCTCTTGTTTAGATAACATTTTACATCATAATCATGCATAAGCTATCACTCTTGAGACTTCTTTTCCCACAGTTATTATGTGATGATCATAACTAAACAGATATTATCAAAATTGATCATGCTTTAATTTTGTTGTGTTTGCTAACTGTAACATCCGTCAATTTTAACATCTTTATAGAAATTTGGCATTTTTTACTTCCCAATCAAGGCCCTAGATATTATCATAGGCGGCGGAATGGGTAACTTATTGTGGGGGCCCAATTTTGCTAGTGGGGTCCTGGAGCATGCTCAATTTTGGAAATCTAAACGCCATTTCCAGCATTCTCAGCAAGTTTGAGGATGATATCATGCGCTTTATTACAGAATTATTGGGGGGGGGGGCATGGCCCAACAAAATTATTGGGGTGGGGGGTGGGCCCACTTCCGCCGCCCCTGATTATCTAGTAGATAATATATATGAACTTTTCAGGTGTCATTGCACAACAGTATGATTGACATGAACTGTTTGTAATTTTATCAGCGCCAACTATTTTTATTATATAGCCCACCCATACGCCACACATGTGCCACAAATGCCTAAGATTAAGGCCAAATATGAAATTTTAGGCCAATCCATGCAGCATTTACATGTTTCTGTTAGCCATTGCACACCTGATTTCACTTATAGATGTTCTTGTTCAACATTCAAGTGATATATTTGTAATTATTGTCAGAGTTCGCCAATCACATCTGGAGACCTTGAGTATGCCAGCCGTTCAGCAGTGTAGCCAAAAAATTTTCTGGACGTTGATTCACGGAGGCCAATGTATGTTATACCAAAGATGCAGTGGGTGCAGGTGGGAGATTGTGATGGGTAATTTAACGATCAGGGTTCATCCTTACCGTTATCCCGACTGGAAACCTAGTTTGGCCCTCACATACGTCTTTGCCATTTTGTATCTGACAGTTGAATCTGGTTATACCCTTTATGTGAGTATTACGATTATTCGTAATCCTATTTTAGGGGAAGGGGCCAAGTGACTTCGGTGTGGTATGGACCTGCACCAGGTCAGGTTATTCTAATTTCAGGGCAGGGCTGAATATATTTTTTCTCGATGTAAATATTCCTCTCTGATTTTGGGATTTTTCCCCCAATGTAGCAGATTTAAAACGGGATCGAACCCGTTTGCCTAGCCTTACACGAACCTTAGCTGTTGATGTACCATTAAACACCAATAAATAAACAAATTGTCAGTGCTGAAAGTTCGTGCTGTATGTACAGTACTCCCGGCATACAGATGTGTTCCCTTTTGCATATGATCTTTTGTTGGATATATTTTATGTATCAAATCAATCAATGTCTCGTTTTGTCTCGCCCGCAAAAGCGGAAAGCGAGACTTAACGTTTTGCTTTTCCGGAGTCGTCGGCGGCGGCGTCGTAATCATTCAATGTTAAGTTTTCGCGTTACGGTCATTACTTCAAAACTTCATCAGCTATAATCATCAAACTTTATATATACCTTTACTATGATATGTAGATGAATATAGGACTATTCTCGGGGGCCCAGGGTCAATGTCAAGGCCCCAGGGTCAAGGTGGAACAAGGCGAGACGTTTGATTCCGCGGAATTCTTGTTACTGTGATTTCCAGCAACTAAGATGGAATTATTTTGTTTTCTCCAGTATACATTTTTTATAACTCCTCCGGTACGTATTTGGCATTCTTGTATGTGAGGTTTTAATCTGGTTATACTCCTTGTATGAGTACGAGTAATACGATTGTTCCTAAGCCTATTGCTTTTAGGGGAAGAGGCCAAGTGACTTTGGTATGGTATGGACCTGGCACTAGGTCGTGTTATTCAAATTTCAGTGCTGAATATATATTTATTTTGATGTAAATATTCCTTTCTGATCTTTGGATATTTTTCCCAATGCAGCAAGTTACATGCAGAATCGAACCCGTTAGCCCGGCTTTAAGTTACCGTAGCTGTTGATAGACCGGTAAACACCAATAAATCAATCAATTCATTATACAGTTACATGTTGTACGGAAATTGGTACATTGTGTTTGTTGAGTGTATGAAATATCACACGTTTGGTTTAACAAATCAGCAGATGGGTTGATCAATTAGATTAACTCAAATACTTGTTTGTCTAAAATTGCATACGTTGGGCAATACATATGTACTGTGGATTAATTGAAGTCTTAAAGAGTCCAGTGTAAATTTTAATCACATGGTTGTAAATAATACAAATATTTTTTATTACACATACCGTTTACATCCTTCTAAGCTGGTTATACCCCTTATGTGAGTATTACGATATTCGTAATCCTATTTTAGGGGAAGGGGCCAAGTGACTTTGGTATGGTATGGACCTGCCACCAGGTCAGGTTATTCTAATTTCAGGGCTGAATATATTGTTTCTCGATGTAAATATTCAGTTCTGATTTTGGAATTTTTACCCCAATGCAGCAGGTTAAAACGGGATTGAACCCATTTGCCCGGCCTTACATGACCTTAGCTGTTGATAGGCCGTTAAACACCAATAAACAAACAAACCAAACTTCCTTCTAAAGCCCGATTGTATATCTACTGCTAATCAGTTCATTTCAAATCTGATTTGAGATGATATTAATTTTTCGTAGTAAGATGTCTTTGTACATAGACACTCATTTGTGTTGATTTCAATATATTTTAACACACCTTTAGACCGGTGAATAAAACATATAAGGATTTATTTGCACTGTCAAGATTAGCGGTAGCTATACAATGTGGGACGCTAGACAGAAATAAACCAACAGCGGTTGCCGTTGCCTCTGATTGTTTTAACCAGGATAATCGCAGTGGCAAGGTCAACTTCAATGGCTTATTGTTTTCTTGCTGATTTGCGCGGAGTCATTTTTAGTAAACAAAATAAATATCAAAAAATATTAATTCGATGCGAGTATGGAGCTGATTCATATATTCACACGAGTCCCGTGTTACAAACATGTTGTAGCATGGCATCGCAGTTAATACCGATCTTGTGAAATGTGTCGATTGGGGCGCTGCAGTTTTGTGACACCATGGGATGACTGCGTTTATCACATAACACGAGTATATATGCATGTGCATGCATAAACATGCATAAGTGTATATATAGTCCGGGGTGTATATGCATGCAGCTCCATACTATGCAACAAGTAAATGTAATGTTGTATATGTATTTCTTGAAATGTATTACTGTTTGCTAAATGTTTTAGCGAGCCGTCTCTTGTAATTCTTTTAGAATGTCAATTGTATGTGTGCCTGTGTTGTACTATTGTTCTTTGTTTTACATGTATGATGTACAGTTGAGGAGATGTAAATAAACAATTTAACAACTGTGTTGGCTAGGAACATGCAAAGGGTAAATTTAACAATGGGTTTCATCCTTATCTGAATCCGTGTTTTCCCCTCAGGTACATTTTTGACTTTCTTGCTACTTGAGAGTTGAATCCAATTATATAGATTATCAAAGTACAAACTAATACATATTTGTACTAATCATATTACTTTTACGGAGTCTGGGTAAGTGAATCTGGTGTTGCGAGGACCTGGCAGCAGTTCAGGTTATGCTACTGTCTGGCCTGAATATATATTTTTAGGGTTTGTCTGTCCGTTCGTACGTTTATTTTTTGGAAGTTTTTGTAAGACTTTCTTAAATCACCTAGGGGCCCTAAGTGCGTTGACAGACCACATTTTCTAGTTTTCTGTAAGTATTCAGTTCTCAATTTGCGTTTCGACCCTGTTAACCCGGCCTAATAAATAAATAATTGATTGTATGTATTTCACTATGTAATTTCATACAATCGACAAGGAAAACAGTCACAACAACTGTGTTTTGATTGTATGACATTTCATACGTTCACAAATATTTGTTTTTCCGAGACTTAATCATGTTAATTAAAGAGCTGTAGAGTCCAGTATTATTTATTTTGATCATAATTTCATACAGCCATTAATAGACGAACCGTCACTGAATTTGATTCTATTAAATTTCATTCGTTCAGCAAGATGTGTGTGCAATGAGTTATTGAGCCTTAATTGAAGTCTCGGAGTGCAGTATTATCTATTTTGATTGTATATAATTTCACCAGTGGAAAAAAACATTTGTTAACTGAGGCTTACGGTTGTAGAATCCAGTATTATTTTTTTGGATTGTATGTAATTTATTTCGAGCACATGTAATTTCATACAATCACCAGGACAAACTATATTAACTTTGACTGTGTTTGATTTTATGAAATTTCATATGTTCGCAAATACTTGGATCCAATATTATTTATTTCGATCGTATGCAATTTCATACAATCAATGGAAAAACTGTCATTTTGACTGTGTTTGATTGTATGAAATTTCATACATGTACGTTCGAAAATACTTGTTATTTGAGATTTAAAGTTTGGAATCAATTGTGATTCTTTCGATCGTATGTAATTTCATACAATTGTCACTTTGACTGAATTTGATTGTCTGAAATTTCATACGTTCGCAAATGTTTTGTATTTTATTATTTGTATTATTTATTAAACAAATACAAAATGGGCATGCTTTGATGTGTATATGTTCAGATAATGGTTCTCTTTTAATCCAAAACCATGTACATTGTTGGGTCTGATTTGAAAATATGGTTTTTAAAGATTATGAAATTTCAATAAAAAAGTACCAATAATGGAAATCGGTTGTATCCAGAACACTGATTTATACTGTATAAAAGGGATTTTTTAGGAAAATCCCTTTTTATTTGGGAAGGCGTCAAATTATGTTTCTCACAGGGGGGGGGTGGGGGGGGGGTGGGGGGGGGGGGGGGGGGATTTCCCTCTCCACTTGTTGGTTTCTGCTACTTTGTGTTGTTGATTGTATACTATGTGAATATTATGTGAAAAGCATCAAAATTGTGATATGTTTCTCACAGGGGGGGGAAATTTCTCCCCCTCCACTGGTTGGTTTCTGCTACTTTTTGTCGTTGATTGTATACTATGTGAATATTATGTGAAAAGCATCAACATTGTGATATGTTTCTCACATATGTTTCTCACAGGGGGGGGGGGATTTCCCCCCTCCCTCCCCCCCCCCCACTGCTGGTTGATTTCTGCTACTTTTTGTCGTTGATTGTATGTTATGTGAATATTATGTGAAAAGCATCAAAATTGCATCAAAATTGTGATATGTTTCTCACAGGGGGGGGGGGGGGGGGGGAAATTTCCGGGGGGGGGGGGGGGGGGGGGGGGGGGGGGGGGGGGGGGGGGGGGGGGGGGGGGGGGGGGAAATTTCCACCCCCACCCTCCACTGGTTGGTTTCTGCTACTTTTTGTCGTTGTTTGTATACTATGTGAATATTATGTGAATAATAGCAACAAAATTGTGATATGTTTCTCACATATGTTTCTCAAGGGGGGAAATTCCCCCCCCCCCATTCCACTGGTTTGTTTCTGCTAATTTTTGTCGTTGATTGTATGTTATGTGAATATTATGTGAAAATCATCAAAATTGCATCAAATTTATGATACGTTTCTCACAGGGGGGGAAATTTTCCCCCCTCCACTGGTTGGTTTCTGCTACTTGTTGGTTTCTGCTACTTTTTGTTGTTGATTGTATACTATGTGAATATTATGTGAAAAGCATCAAAATTGTGATATGTTTCTCACAGGGGGGGGGGGGGGAATTCCCCCCCCCCTCCACTGGTTGGTTTCTGCAACTGTTTGTCGTTGTTTGTATACAATGTGAATATTATGTGAAAAGCAACAAAATTGTGATATGTTTCTCACATATGTTTCTCAAGGGGGGTGAAATCCCCCCCCCCCCCCTCCACTGGTTTGTTTCTGCTAATTTTTGTCGTTGATTGTATGTTATGTGAATATTATATGAAAAGCATCACGATTGCATCAAAGTTGTGATACGTTTCTCACAGGGGGGGGGGGGAATTCCTCCCTCCACTGGTTGGTTTCTGATACTTTTTGTCGTTGTTTGTATGTATATTATGTGAACATTTGATATTTCGTGTTTGTACATCATATATAGACCCATATTAATATATTTATTTAATTAAATTATTTTTCTTATCACTTTTTTCTTGAAATTCTGTACGTTATCCCGAATGAATGCGGATGGATTGACGAGGGGTGGAAATTTCCCCCCCTCCTTATATCTAAAAGTGTAATTTTTGTGTTGATAAAATCACTCCATATGGGTGAAAATCTCCACCCTGGGGGTCCAGAAATGGATAAAAAAGAGCATTAAAAAATGCAAATCAGCCTCCGAAAAAGAGGAATGTTAGTGGACTTTCCTCTTTTGTAATGGAGCCAAATATAATTACTAATGAGAGAAATACCAAATATGTTGTACTTATGATTCATCGAACAGCGTAGCACCTGATCTGACTGCGCATCCGAGCAGGCTGATCTGAGACTACACTGTCACCGATAATAGGGTTTATAGCTTCTCCAGAATCAGCGCAGCACCTGATCGGACTGCACATAGGCGCAGCCTGATCTGGAGCTACACTGGCACAGGCCATCTTGTCAACCAATGGACCGGAGAGATACAGAATGAACTAATACTCATGTTACATGGCACATATGTGAATTATAACAGGAAACATGACCTAGCTTTGCACTACGAATGATAAATATGTTATCGTTGATAATGTTGATATAAAACATGACAATAAGTATACACACTCTCAGAGCAACAATATAATATAATTTGTGGACACGAGCTACATTATTCATTATATTACTCTTACATAAACCAACTGACGTAGTCAAACATAGCTAATATTACATGGGGTAACATGCATTTATTTAATTATAATAGACATTCACATTCTTACTATTCTTTGTATTATTTCGACCAGACCAGTAACCGTAGGAACAGACTGCACTATAAGAGGCAAATAACTTAAAAATACACTTATCAGCAATGCTACCAAAGAAATACAAGTATTTCTGAAGTACCGTTTGTATCGCAAACGAAGGTGACCTTAGGAGTGTCGGTAAATATCGGCTATTTTAATATTACCACCAAAATGACCCGTAAACATCACCCGACTGTCCCGTGTATCACTGGATCAACCATAAATGGACACATACACACACGTCACACACGGACTCTACATCGACGAAACAATACATTGGACGATTGGGTATACAGCGTACGCCCCGCCCCGTACACAGCTGTAATTGTTGTGCAAAGCGGCGTTGTGTGTCGATTAATATGTTTAAAGGCATCGGTAACCTGTTAGAGAAATGTTAAACGTTTTGTTGTAAACCACTGTGACATAATGATTAACTGTTCGACAGAAAATGAATCAATACTCGGATGGGACATTGCAATGTTCACTTGTCTGAGCCAGAAGTATGTAAATGTTCACATATATATTCTATATATTCATTGTTTTTCATGAAATATATGCTGCGGTCGCTAGCGCTCCATCGCATTTAATTCCTTAAAAATCCAATATGTCAACAATAACTTATAAAAATCATGACATACATGTGTCTAGATACAATGTGTTACAATTTGTTCCAACCGCTATTTCATGTAGCATTTCGCCATACATCTTACACCACGAGTGGAATGGCGATCACTGCACATCCTGGTTAGACTGTGCGGATACATACATGTAAACTGAATTTGATATACACTGATCGCAAAACCCATAAGCCCCATTTCTGCAGTGACAGTCACGATCTTGAATTGAGTGATACAATGAACATCCTCGGCTGCCCAACATGCCCAAGTAGTCCATTTACATCGCGATTCATTCGGTCTGTCTCAAGTAACCACAATTTCACGTATACATGTATATCAGAATGTGTTCTGTTGTAGAGAACCTCTGCCAGTCTAACGAGGATTGCGTCGCCACGTTAGGCCCCAACATGATATGTACGAACAACCTATGCACGTGCAGCGGCGGCTTCCAACTGAATGTAGAGGGAGACTGTGTCCTAGGTACATGTAACTTTATTGTACATTTGTTACGCAATGTCTTTAATGCAGGCATTCGATTTGCAGGTATCACCTTTTTCCAGCCCAGCCGAAAATATTAATTGTTGAAATGTATGAACTCAGCAACATGTTAACGATGTATCATTTATTACACTCTTGCAAATTATTTGCACGGGTTTCCCTGTGATATAAAACCCGTAATCAACTTCTTACAAATAATACATCGTGAAGAGAAAACACGTAATTGCGTGCCTGTTTTCTTGGAAACCACGAGCTACCATGCAAACTGTATTTTATTACAGTCAAAATAAAGTTATTTGAAAATTTGGAAAGGGTCTCGACTCATCTAGAATGTTATGCATCAGTCAATGTAAATCCCCGCCCCCCCCCCTCCGGGGGAGGGGCGGGGCTTTACCGGGGCATACCCCGGGGCTTTTACCTTTCATGATGCCCCGCACTGCGGGGACTTTACCGGGGCTTTAACTGTTGCTAAGAAATTGAGCGGGGACATACCCCGGGGCTTTACCGGGGCTTTACCGGGGTTTTATCAGACTGTTATCAAGATATGTACATGTATGTTTACCTGAATACTGTTGTGTGGGAGGGGTGACATGGGTTTAAATATTGTTTATACGATCTACTTTCACTGTGGACTGTTTAATACTGGCAAATTTTGTTTAATATAAACAAAATTGTTTTCAAATAATTCCTCTGTTTATATTGCACTGCCGTTATCCGTTATCCGTTATCCAGCCCCCCCCCCCCCCCCAACACGTGGAAAAGTCTGAGACATTCCCCCCCCCACACACACACTGAAGGAAAACCCGAGACCCCCCCCCACCCCCCCTGGAAAGTGATTCATTACCCGACCAACCCTGGAAAATCACGAGACCCCCCCCACCTGGAAAGTGATTCTTTACCCAACAAACCCTGGAAAATCCCGAGACCCCCCCCCCCCCCTGGAAAATCCCGAGACCCCCCCCACCCCCCCCCCCACTGGAAAAATCTATTTCCATTTCACACACACACCCTCCCATGTAAGTAAAAGTATAAAGTGCTGCATTTTATACTATTAATAGGGGGGGGTGTACTTTTTATGAACCCTGTCTCGAAGAGCCGGTGTCATATAGTGTTTGCACCGTCCGTGTGTCCGTGCGTTAATACGGTTAAGAAGTTTGTATCATGCAAGGGTCCACTTTTGCGCTATTTAATACTATTCACACATATCCGACCTTCCTTCTACCGAGTCCGTGGGTGGTGCCAAAGGTTAGCGGCTATTTATTTGGTTACTACTATTAACAGGAACGTACCTATTTCAAAGCAACAAACACATATTTACCCTGTACTTAGTCGACCCTACTTGTCCTAACTGTCATTTGGAGGCGGAGCTAGGATGCGTCACACATGCTACTAAGATGCCCAGCACTACACGAAGTTCGGAAACAGACCTACCCGGCGTTTCGTCAAGAAATCCAAAAAGTGCTAGGAGACTCGAACTTTTACAAACTAAACATATCTGTCATTACCCAGCTGATCATCGACTGTAACGGTTTCAAAAACAAAAACTATATCACTAAGTCAACCACCCTAGAAATAGAACGAGTAGCAGGCCAAATGTGCTACCAATTACATCTACAACGAATAAAGCTGCTTGGGTTGTAATAATGGCTTCCCATACTAATAAAAGTTCCCAGATATCTACTATTTATAAGTGACATTTTGCTCTACAACACATCATTTTCGTGCAAGAATATTTCACATTTAAAATCACCAGATGGCCCCGCAGTGCGGGACATTTTACCGGGGCTTTTACCGACATGTTGCCCCACAGTGCGGGGCCTTCACCGGGGCTTTAACAGCAACGAAAATATAAGCCCCGCTATACCCCCGGAGGGGGGGAGGGGGGGGGGGGGGCGGGGACTTACATTGACTGATGCATTAATGTGATTTAATACATTCCAAACATGCACTCAAATATATCTGGCTTATAGAATCAGCGGAGTAATTTGGATTTCAAAAAGTTTACATGACGTCACATTTGACGTCACACAGCGTAACGTCAAAACGCGGGACAACATGTCATTGTATAACGATTAGTTTAGTTTAAACATAGTTTATTGCATATAAATGCAATAGGCTCGGGCTACATGTTCTCTCAACATTAGTTACAGCCCTCACCTAACTCACCGATTAATGCGCACATCACAATTCATTGACTATAATCTCAGAAATAGACCCAATGTGCATAAATATCCGCCGTGTAAGTGTAACAAATAGTATATTCCATCGTACATGTTTGAATAGCGGAAATAATACACTAGTGTCCGTAGGCGTCCGTGCTCACTGGTTGCTTACGCGGAAGCCGACGCACACTCGTGTATTATTTCCCGCTATTCAAAATGTACGATGGAATATCCTCTATGTATTGCTACAAACACACACATGTACAAATGTATACTTCTCTGGGCTATACACACAATAAATGCTTATTGTTTACATACGGAAGATACACCACCGCCTGCGCTAATCTTTCCAATAGTCGTAATTACATGTGTATTTATTTCAAATATTGAATACTTGAATATTATGCTTGAAATCAAACAGCCTGATTGACTGAGCATGACCTATGCTACAGCTAAGGCTCCGCCGGTCAAACTTTTTGATTGCAAGTTGAGGGTTGATATTGCTAACACTGAGGTAAAAGTCATCATGTGTGATGTTTTTGCAGCCAAAACACATTACTATGGAAAAGGAAATAATGACCAAAAAAACAGTATGTTTTTCAAAATGTCCGCTATTTTAAACTTGGAAATCCAGTATTTATTGTACACGTTTGAATGTCGCGGTAATATTTTGTATTTTATACTCATATTTATTTGAACGCTGTCTGCTGAAATTATTACTAAACAGTACCGTACTACCAATATTCTTTATCTTCAAAATGGCCGCCGAAACGAAGTGTGTTATGTACATCGCTACATCAAAGATGTATTACACAATCTAGTATTTCTATGGCTGTAGCTATATGTTTTTTTAAATGATAGTTTGATTTGCACGTGTGTGTTTGCATGAAAACATATCTATATACATGTACTACATACATTACATTTAAGAGCCGTATGACCACCATTTTGTGTGTTTCAAAAGTGGTTGCCATGGCAATAACGTCATTATATTTGATGTTTTTTTCCAGCCAAAACACATTATTATGGGTAAGAAATATTAGCATACTGATGTCAGTATATTTTGAAATGGCGGCCAATTTATTTTCAAAAACCGCTGCCATTTGAAACCTGACAATCAAATATTTATTAGTCTAATATTCTTAATGCAGTTGTGATAGTTTGTATGTTTCTTCTGCTTAAACATATAATACAATGAACACAAACTGTTGAGATTGTTTATATGCAGTAATGTGGCACCAGCCATTGCCACTTCACACATGTACGTGTATCAGGGTATCGGATCACGTGGTCTATTGTTTACACTGTATTAATAGCGGCGTCCATTAGGTTTCATCAATACGACTGCGGTTTCTTCCTTTTAATGATGACCATGTTCCAGCCGTTAACACGAGTCTGCCAATACCAAATTAAGCAGCATTACTTAATATGTAATGACCATTCTGCAGAGAAATTTGAATCGGACTTAGTTTAATGAATGTTCGATTCCGTCCGATTCTAATTATATTCTCTATCATGCTGTGACACTCAGTCAGACCCCCGCTATCCCAGGATCAAGGTCACAGCCTTGGTGATTTCATAAACCTAACGTTGGGGAAATGTGTTATGATTTCTGTGTCCTTTCAGCAAACGTTTTGGTATTTCAAACATGCCTTTCTCTAATGATTCACTATCACTGTCACAAAATTGTTTAACTGAAATCACACAACTGTCAGACAAGTTATTTTAATATATATATGGAGTGGCTGTACATAGGCATAGACGAATAGTCAAAGTCCATTTACACATTTGTATCAGTCAATGATAACTATGGCACTATTTATCCAACAAAACACAATTGGCAGTGTCTTCTAAAAGTGACACACGGTTAAGTTTCCCTGTGAATACACTAGTCCTAGGTTGTCACTGAATACACACATGTTCATAGATATACAACAAATATTCACCGACATGGTGAACAGTGTACACTAAGGTGTCACACTGGTGTCATGGAGGACCTTATACTATATGTACGATAATGTCACAGAACTGTCCACTAAGAATAATATACCAAGAAGATGCTACATGTATCCACTAAGTATGTCACCAATATGTCATTAATGTACCACTAAGTTATCGTACAGATTTCCAATATGGACATAATACCACAATGATTCCACGAAGAGATCCATTATGGATATGTCACTAAGATGCAACGAACAATTCCACTCAGGATTCAATATCCCCAAGTTGTCACACAAAGATGTCCACTAAGGACAATATGTCACTAAGATTCACATGTGTTCACTCCCCCCGGTAATCTGTCTATTACGTCTTATGAATAATGGTGATAAAACCCCAATAATGGTAGTACTATCTCATCAATGTTCACATCAGTTCATTCCCAAAGGATACAATGTCTCTCATTCACACAAATGACATCTCCTCATGTCATTCACGGTTATTTCCATCTATGGACGTGTCTGTCTCGACCAGCCCATATGCTGCTCAGGAATGGCAATGCCCGTGGAATGGAAATGATTGACCCAGATAATAGACACCCACCAATCACCCCATCAACATAAACCACCTGAAATTAAGTGGTTATTACCACTAACTACCAGTGTGGTTTGAAGACAATTCACCAAATTCCACGCGATTTAATTGCTAAAACTGCATTACAATTAAAGCAAATTACACAAACTCCACCTTGGTTAAATATTGGGAAAATAAAGATCTAGCTAACATATACATCAATACAATTGGCCAACGTTCTCCAATCAAAGCACTAATATGTATATCCACAATCAGATCTCTCTAAGCAATGGCGACACACGAATGCCCAATGAACTATTCACATAAAGCCCCAATACTTGTCAAGCATGATTGACCACTGTATGTGAGATCCACTACCAGTATTTGTTAACAACTCACCTGTAAAATGCACCTGGGTACAACTTACCTGCACACTCAATAGTACATGTAGGTATACTGCACACAATTAGACATAATTTATACTGAGTAACTGCACAAATTTGTGACAATCACGCTGTCAAAAATCCACGACCATCCGACCCCGCTTATCCTAAGGTCAAGAACACAGTCTTAGTGCTTACATAGACTTAACGGTGAGGGAAATTTATTATAATTTCTGTTATAATTTCTGTTTCCTTTCACCAAACTTTTTGATATCGCATAAATGCCTTACACCAACGATTCTGTATCACGCTGACAAATCCATGATGCTGAGACCCCCACAGACCACAAGGTCAATGTCACAGTCTTTGTGCTTTCATAAACTTAACGTTGCGGGTATTTTTAGCTCTACTATTCGAAGAATAGTTAGAGCTTATGTAGTCACCCCGGCGTCGGCGTCGGCGTCGGCGTCGGTGGCGCCGGCTTCGGCGTCGGCGTCACAGTCACTTGGTTAAGGTTTTTAGTCAAGCTTGTATATGAAATACTCCTGGCCATACACCCACCATACTTGGACAACTTCATCTCCTAGTGATGTACATCAACAACCCCTGACCTATAGTTGACCTTCACCTAAAGTTAACCTTGAATTACTTAGTTAATTCCCTTTGGTTAAGGTTTTTAGTCGACCTTGGTTAAGGTTTTTAGTCAAGCTTGTAGATGGAATACTATTTTGCATACAGACTCCATACTTGGACAACTTTTATCATAGTGATGTACATCAATAACCCCTGATCTATATTTGACCTTGACCTACATTTCCTCTTGAATTACTTAATTAATTATCCTTGTTTAAGGTTTTTAATCAACCTTGTTTAAGGTTTTTAGTCAAGCTTGTAGATGTAATACCATTGTGCATACATACACCATACTTGGATAACTTTTTCTCATAGGGATGTACATCAATAACCCCTGACCTATATTTTACCTTGACCTACATGTAACCTTAAGTTTAACCTTAGTTATTTCCCCTTGGTTAAGGTTTGTACTCAAACTTGGTTAAGGTTTATAGTCGATATTGTATATGGAATACTCCTGGGCCTACAGCAACCATACTTGGACAAATTCATTTCCTAGTGATGTACATCACTAATCCCTGACCTATATTTTACCTTGACCTACTTTTACCCTTGATTACTTAGTTATTTCCCCTTGGTTAAGGTTTTTATTCAAGTTTGTATATGGAATACTCCTGGGCCTTCAGAAACCATACTTCGAAAACGTCATATCCTAGTGATGTACATCAATAACCCCTAACATATATCTGATATTGACATAGATCTAACCTTACTTAGCTAATTTCCCTTGGTTAAGGTGCTTAGTCAACCTTGGTTAAGGTTTTTATGCAAGCCGCGGCCACCTTCTTTGGCAAGCTATGTGTACATCGACAACCCTCGTAGTCGAGCTATGCTGTTCTCCTACAGCTCTTGTTTATAATTTCTGATTCATTTCACCAAACCTTTTGATATTTCACACATGCCTTTTGTATATGGTATATAGTTCCCATGAGCAAGTCCTTAGACTAATGTTGCGTTTGACTGTGCCAGCGCTCAGGAACACCAAGATGGAGACTTTAATACAGATGGTGATGGAACTGAAATCGCTGTATCCGTACTGAAAACAATTCCTGCATAAATACATACGGCCAGTTCATATATGATTATAGCTTAGAAAACAAATCATTATAAATGGTATGCATGATTATATCATATACATACGATTTTCATTGTAGCCATTTTGACAACAGAATAAAAATAGGATCTCATGTTTTCTTTAATGATATATTTGTGGTTCCAATAATCTAGCAAGATAGTCAATACAACCTAACTATACATACACGTTTCTAAAGACAAGACAGTACGTGGTGAAAAAACAAGACATAATATGTACATATCGGCGTGATTGCAGACAATATGTCCGCCATAGCAGTTATCAGAACAAGTGAACCAATCCCAGTTGTATTATTTGAAGTATGTGGAGGGCATAGCCAAACAATTGTTATCTGCATTTGATATGTAGATATGAATGATACAATATATAATATACAATTTCAAGGCGACAATTTTTACATCGGATCGAAACGTTGGTAATAAGAGCATTACGTTTGAATAGAACAATGAATGTTCAACATTGCCAAGCAAAATATAGTTATGAATATGCATGCCTGTCGAGATCAAGTTGCGTTTTCACAGCGTAATAATGCGGTGCAATAACACTCATAATACACTTAGTCTAGTGTAATAAATATACAAATTAGTTCAATGCAAAAACAATCCATCAATATGTAACTAACAACACATGGTTCAGTACATGTTCTACACGATGTCATTTAAACAGGTCATACATTTTAGCAATGGATGGGTATTTTCCAAATGATGTTCTCATAGTGAATTATGTAATGACTTTCCATCAGAGGAATGAGTTCATGTGTCCTTTTATGAGAGTGAATGTATTGTCAGATATTACCTTGAACGTGCCTTCCCGTCACATGTATTCCTTCGAATAAGTTATTTGTGTCTACAAAGATATGTCGCAAGGAGAACATAAATTTACAAAATACAGATACGAAATGTTTTATTCAACAATTTGCCTACTGACACTTGACCATATACAAAAATACAACACAATATTTTATCATAAGACGGCAAACACATTCGTGTATTATTTGCAGATAACAGTAGTGTAGTTGTTTTTTTCCTTATGGGAGTATGTATCATGTATAAAGGTTTTAGTTTTTTAATTAAATTCACACGCGCTGACCGGACAACTACCCTAATACATACAATTCATTCAATTGACAAATTTTGCTAATATGACTATAATGTACAAGCTGAATCTAACTAGACATTTCAAATAACTATTGTTTATCGTATTTATCGTTTGCAACTGTCACATTGAATATGCGTTCGAATTGTTCACATATTATAATCTACAACATCAGACTGGGTTAACATTGGCCAATATACGGCAATATAGAACGTTCCGAACCAATGCATCAACCTGTCTAACTAGCTGATGCTGAACATTAGTACTGAGTAAATGTTTTGAATTTGTTATACTTTTTCACAATTGGCAAAACTATTTTACTTGATATGCTAAACTACACATGTGCAGTCAAATTTGACACTAATATATCCGAATACAATTGCAACAGAAACCTGGAAACTATAGCCTATTAACGTTGTATCATAATGAAGTGGTGTATTGTGTATTAAGTCTGTTCTTATTTGCAACACGAATGGCTATGGCTACAAACTAGGACAACACGATCAGACTTATTTTGATACTTGGAAACATTCAGAAGCTATTTACACTGACATGCTGGTGCCAGCTGTGTACTGAGCTTGCACCAGTAGGATATACATGTACATACATTTCAAGTGACTGCATATACATCTTGGCATAGCTATATCTACGAGACATCTGTGTCATCTTAATAGCACTATTACAAGTGGGTAAATCAATAATTAAATGATGTAAAAAGTTACCAACACCATCCAGGCAAAAATGGAAATTACTAGTAGCACATTTGCTTTGATATTGTAGTAACACAATCAATATCAGCGAAATAATTCCCAGCTTTTTGCATCATTGTCTTAAACCCAACTATATGCCATAACCATGATCACATAGCTTAACGTACTAAGGTGGCTTACATTTAAATTGCCTAGATTTGACTGCACACCTTGCTATACGGCGTCCAACGTTCCGATAATCGGGTTGTTAGACAAATATATTTATGCGAACCTGCATGTATACACATATTACACTCATAGTGTATGACCTATTCAATCAATGAACACATGTCAATAGCAAATTAATTTCCCCCAGTATAATGCGTATCCGAATCTAATGAAGTTGAATTCAGATATACGCCACAAACACTTCATATATGATTTATTACTATAATTCAATAATGAAAGACACATTTGTTTGTGTGCCTGAGGTAATTTTTATACTACTGATTGTAGGATGATGATACATACTGAAATCATATCGCATAAATAATTATCGCCATCATACCGTTTCTGTGATTTTATATCCACTTAATGGATGGGTTAATGTGCTGTATCCTGTAGTTGCTACATACATTGTGGTGTACTGAATATGCAAAACTATCGTCAACATCATGCTTTTTCGTCATACAATGTGTAAATACAATGGGACGCTGCACTTATTGTTAATAATCTGTTGAAAAACACACGTTTACTGTCAATTAGTACAACACACTACAGTGCTTTTATAATTCGCCCTATATTCTACACTGTACCTGAGCAGTATCGCGTTCCAGTTATTGCACATATGTAAATATTAAACCAAAATAAGTTGCATACTACCAAAGGACAAGGACTATATGTACCAGTTCGACAGTAATGACAGTTACACCTTCCTACATTTTAAACCTGACGGACTGGGAGGTCCCCAAGGTGTCCGGTTTAGAGCTATTCCGCTGTACATCAGGCATATGCTAATTCTGATACGTATGTACGTGCATTGCAATCATGAACATACATTAACATCTGACGTAAATGGCCCAGAAACCCATCAACAATAGGATCACAGATGTTCTCTTAGTGTTTGGTTTCGAGAGGTTTCACTGTATAAGTATGTAATTGTTCACATTTATTTTCATAACAATCCAAAATCTGAGCAATAACTTAAACAAAGTGTTCATACTTCGTACACATTGGCCGTCGTAGGACCTCCCCTATTACAATTATACGAATCTGTTCGGTCGACCTTGTTTAATAATTAACAGTTTTCACCTCCATAAACTCTCTACATATGTCCATTAATTACCGTATGAATGTAAACATTTTCAATTTCAGATGACTGTACATCACCTGACTGTCCACAAGCACTCGGCAATATGTTAGATCGGACGAGTAGGGTATCATCATGCTCCAGTGGTGATTTGGAGGAATATTTACATTGCGTCTTTGTGGGGAAACGCCTCTCAGATCACGACATTCAGGAAGCCTGGTATTCGTTCCCGGGCTATCGACTCAGCGTACGAGATGACTCCGTTGCTATAGGCGACTGTAGTGCATACTATCCGATATACCTGCAAGGTAAGTCTAACTATGTATGGAAGTACAGCAGAATACTTGATTTAGTAGATCATGTGTACAAACATACATGCGTGTAAGCATACTACATGCAAGTCGTTCTTTTACGTAGTTTTTTGCATAGTACATTCACTGTATTACCTTCAAGGAGATATAAACAGGTTATGTTTGCGCGATACGCTTATGTATTCATCATATATGTGTCAATTAAAACAAAGTTCACAGTAAACCGACCATTGTGTGCCGTTCTTTTATGGATTTCATATTCCGGTCAGCCAGATTGTCAAGCCGTCACTTCATGACTAACTTCCAATTGTTTTGCTTACCACAGTTATTTTCCTTTGCGGCCACGTGGGTATATGACGTATGCGTATTACTTCCGAAATGTATGCATAGTGAGATTATTGCACTTAATAGTTCAGACTACTTAGAACTCCTGTTTATTAGAGCGATGATATACACTATATGGGACCCTAGCTGTACTGTATAAATATAAAAATTACATAGTTACAAACTACATACTGAAATGCGACAGTTTGTGACAAAATGGACTATGCAATTTTCAACAGCTGTAGGATACCCGTCTATATATATTTATATTTACATCGTCAGGTTACGATCTATATTTTTCCCGATAGTACATATATATAATGCTCAATCAATGGCCAGGCGGGCAACAGATTAGACATAACGTCATAACGTCATTATTGTGGGTCATTGTCCACTGACAACGAAACAATGCTGTATTTGGGGTACGAAAACACCATTTCTCCAGTCACAGCCACATACAGGACCAAGCTACGTTTAATGATCTTAACCCCAATTTGCCAAGACAACGATTTTCTTCTGGAGAAAGTAAGTTATATTTGGTAAGATGACATTTAAACAGACCTCTACAGTCCTTAATCTATTTATTGCACACTTCAAATGCGTATTTATCATCATTTATATTGTCATTCTATAGCCCACTCATGCGGCACACGTTGCCAATGGTCATGAGCAAATTAGATAAACGTTTATATTAAAGATTTTAATAACTATATATCCACAACTAAGGCTCCAATATCGTTTAAACCTAAATGAAATACACTCTGAGACCATCATATCTCTCGGCGGACTCGACATCCGGATCGCGCCCATCTTGTGCTCAGTACATAATAAATGATAGATCTTACTTCAGTTTGGCATCATAGCCATCACTGAAAAGTAATACATGGTGATAATGGTGTAAGCCGGTCTGACATACACACCCACCACAATCTGTTGGAATGACATAATAAGAGGAGGATAAGTTGATGTGGACAATACTGATTATCCCCTTGTACGTTAGTAACACCTTTCATTTATCAATAGCTTACGATCTTGATGATACTTGGCCACAATGTGTGTATCAGGACAGTGGTTCGTTTTGCGTAGGACCCACGTCCGACCGCCAAATGTCAAGGTCACTGAGGACATATGTTCATCGTGTATGTAAAATAAAAAAAAAATATTTTATTATCACGGCTGCCAGCGAGGGCATTAGCTTCGTAATAACGATGCCCTTTTTGGTTTATAGCGGTCATTGAAAGTCTCTGAATGTACTTTATAGGCTCAGAGAGCTTGCATTTAAATCAATCGTGTGTATAGAATGTGGCTCGCGGTCTTCACTGCACATGCTGACATTTGGTCCGGCGCATGGTAAATGAGCACATGTGGCATTACGTTACAGTAATCTAAAGCTGTTCAATAATTATATTAATAATAAGATATCGTTAAAGGCGATGTTGGATAATATTCCTAACATGCCCATAATATACATTTAATTGTGACTTATGGCATGTCTCACGACATCCATGGCTTTCATTACTGATTGTATGACTCACGTGTGTATGCACATGTTATTGATAAGCATTGTGTAGAACATGTTGTCTTGTCTACTTCTAGAGCCGTTGCCTACTATCGTGGCTGGCGGCGAGGTTGATGTGACGGTGGTAGTTGTCGGGCTGGAGAAGTACGGCGACTACGACTACACGATAAAGGTCCGCCGGTATGGAGAATCAATCCAGTACCGCTTACCCGCCACTCCTGTCATGCTCGCCGCCTACTGCCTCTGTACGTAACCCATATACACATGTACATAACCGTTGGAAATATATGTTTATTGTAAACCCGAAATACTACTGATGCATATCGAATTTTCGGCAACGTAGTTAGACAAATATAACTACAATGTAGAGCATTTGAATTTCAGCATCTGATATCGTAAACATCAACTCCAGGAAAGTTAATTCTAAATTTAACTTGGCTGTATGAATATTGCGCCATAGATATACATGTATCAGAAAACTACGGGAGTAGTGACGTTATTTCTGCAGATAAGACACAAAGATAAACATGTTTGAAACACTTTTAAAAAGCTGAATTACAAGCCAATGTCAGTAGTGCACATTGCTATTCTATACAGCTGTATCACCATAAACACTTTAATAGAGTAGGACGCAAATACAAACTTGTTTGAAACACTTTTAAAAGCGTTATTACAAGCTATTGTCAGCATCGCACAATTATATTATTTGCAATCATCAAAATTAAACACTTTAATATAGTAGGCTGGCCAAGGGATGAAAACAAACATTTTGATGGTATTTTTTGTTATAAATTGTACCCTTGCTGATTTATATCTATAATGGGTAGGCGTTCGTATGGAGGTGGCAACCCCCTCATAATTTATCTTTTCAGGTCATTATCACGGTCATTTAGGCCTCAAATTATCACAATGCATTGCTTTACATATACAGGCAAAACATATTATTGGAAATTGGTACTGAAGATTAGAAACAGTTACATGCTTGCTGTATTATGATTTGAAAGGATATCAAATTAAAATGTGTAAGCGAAAATTCAAAATGGCAGCCACGATGAGCAGAATTCATGGAAAAAGCCATAACGCCGTGTAGGAACAAAACAGACTACCAACTTTATATCTATACTTATCATTGCTTATGACCTGTTTTATGACAAGGTAGATTATATTTATTATATAACTCTTTTCACGACCAACATGGACTTCATATGTTCGCACTGGTAAAATGTTTCATTGCCGAATGGGCTTATTCCACTCAGAGAACCGCGAATATATAATAGTAATATGCGTATTTTAAGATAAAACATTCCATATTTAGAAATATATGGAATATAAAAAGCGTAAGAGCGATAAATGAGATAAAGGGATAACATTATTAATTCACCCAGCCTACTAAATAGATTAATATGTTGTGACGTATGCACTTGGAGCAGTCATATGTAAGTGAAGCCGCATCTACATGCACTTCACTACTTCCTACCCTCGGCGCCCGCCATGTTGGCCGCATACTGGCTCCGTACGTTCATATACACATGTACATTGTACATGCCCTTTGGAAATATATGTGTATTGTACACCAGAAATACTACTGTTGCATATCGAATTGTCGGCACCATTGCTAAACAAAATAGAACTAAAATGTACAACATGAACACCAATAAGTCCCACAAGTGATACAAATACAATATTTAAAGCGGCAATGTCTCAGATGTTTCCTTCGAAAGTGCATTTCGCAAAAACTGTTGGGATATAATGTATGTTAATGACGGTTGTATGAATAGTGTTGAAATTTGTCACTTGTCACAAACTTGCGTTTGTCGGCTAATTATCGCATTTGAATGTCCACATCTGATACCGTACACATCAAACAGGACATGTCATGCTAAATTGAACTACAATCAGCATACACACTGCAATACAGTATGCCGGCCAAGGTATGACAACAATTTTGATGGCATTTCTTTTTTGTTACAAATGGGTACATTTACCCATGCTGATTTATATCTAGGATGGGTAGGCGTTCGGATACACGCGGCTACACCATCATATTTTGCCGTTTGACGTCATTATCAATGTTATTTAAGGGTCAAATTTACAAAATGCATTGATACATGCAAAACACACGATTACAAAGTGTTACAGAAGGTTAGAAACAGTTATGATTTTAGAAGATATACAGTTGAACGTTGTAAATTAAAATTCAAAATGACCGCCACAATGAAGATAATTAATGGAAACAACCATACTACCGTGCAAAAACAACAGACACAAGCAACGTTATGTCCACATTTTAAATTTCGTCTGTACAACTGTTTTATGACAAGGTATGTCATTTTGTGTCGAGCCCGCTTGCGGAAAGCGAGACATAGTGATGACAATGACATCCGGGTGTCCGTGTGTCTGTGTGTCCGTGTGTCCGTGGGTCCAGCCATCCGTGTGTGCGTCCGTGCGTCCGTGCGGGCACACATACAGGGTCTTAGGTGGTTAGAGGCGTGGCCTAAGACAAAATAATACAATAGATTTATTCCGTTGACCACTTAAGCCTATTGTTCCTTAGGTGGTCATTCCTTTGATCTTTTATATAGTAAAAACCACCTAAGGGATGTCACGTAAGGACGTCCGTCCGTGCGTCCGTGCGTCCGTGCGTCCGTCCGTCCGTCTGAAATCTGCGTTAAAGTTGGTAAATGCCTTATATCAGATTTGCCTGAAACTTCGCATGCGCATTTTCCAGATATTCATTATGTGTCCCACTCATGCTGCCCCTGTGCCCCAAGGTCGAAGCCAAATTACTTAGAAGTTTGCGTTATTATAAAATCTGCATTAAACTTTGTACATACCTTATATCTCCACAGTTGTCAAATTTACTTCTAACTTCCAACTTACAATACTTTCTTTTCATCATCCACATTTTTATTCCATATCCTGTCCATGTGGTCCACAGACCCAAGGTCAAGGTCAAATTACTTTGAAAGCTGTGTTAACGTTTTTACATACCTTATATCTCCACAACACTTGCTCCTATTTGCTTCACACTTATATAGCCCACCCATGCGGCCCACATGCCGAAGATCAAGGAAAAACGACTTTAACATTTGCGTTAAAGTTTTTACATAGTTTACCTTATATCTCCACAACCCTGAATTCAAACATCAAATCAATACACTCTGAGACCATCAAATGCGTCGACGGGCTCCACATGCGGGCCGCGGCCATCTGTTTATTATATAACTCTTTTCACGACCAACATGGCCGCCATATGTCATCTTTTCGCTGTGGTAAAATGTTGTATTTTGCTTATTCCACTCCAAGAACCGCAAATAAGTAACAGTATTATGCGTATTTAAGTTGTATATCATTGCACGTTGTCATACCCCCAATACATTATAGCTTAATAATATTATTGAGTGATTGACCTGTGTAGCATTTGATCAGTCGGTACCCCAATCCCGCAATAACTATTGTGACAGATTGAGAAAATTACAATATCATAATGCTGATATTGGTGGAAAATTCCATACTTAGAAACATATAGAATATACAAAGCAATACAGCGCGTTATTTAATGTACCTTCCATCAGTTAAGCGTGTCTGATAAATGAGGTAATGGGGTACCATTATTAATTCATCCAGCCTGCTAAATATATTATATGTGCACTTGGCAAAGCCATATTTCAGTGAAGCCGCATTTAATTGCATAACTTGCAGAACAGACTCAAGCGTTTTTAAAATAATTAAACACTGACATGGCAACTGTATATTGGTTATTCAGTAGGATTGTCCATGCTGATCCAACCATCTTTAACATGGGGAAGTGTTGATGAGTATGTGGCAGATAGTAGCTGCGATGATCAATTTTACAGGTTTATAGTTAGTACAGTAATGTTTTTAGTTGTAAATGTAAATAATTTCATAATCCAGTGTTTGACATAATAAAATATTTGGCTAAGCTGGAATATAATTTCAAATACAAAATGTACGTCAGATATAAACAGTTTTAATGGAAATATCGCATTGCGGATGATATATTTTAATGGTAAAACAGTTATTACTTTAATATAGTTTCAGAATCAGGAATTGGCCGACTGACTTGCCAATTTAATTCGTTTATTTGTTTATAAATAAAGAAGCAGATCATATTTATTTAGTATTACATACATATTTAAATAAAAATCCGTCCGTTGTTTTGCAATATCGTATTCCTTACTAGCAACATCAACGTTACTGTATATTAAATTATATTATTTCACGGACATATTGTATTTCGTATAGTTTACAACTACATTTATATCGTTACATGTGTGTGTTATGCACACATTATATAGTTTACAACTACATTGATATCGCTACATGTGTGTATTATGCACACACTTATGTCACATAAGCATCCAAACAACATTTAGTAAATCCAGTAATCTGGCCAAACCCACGATACTTTTCTTTATGAAAACGATAAAGCCACTTCCACATCTTCAAGTAACCTCGTGCATGATTCGATCATGCTGATATATTATCGGGTCTCACATGGATACATTACATTTTGTCCTCCACAATAGTCCAGGCATTTTAGAATTTGGCAAGGAAATTTTCGTTAACAAGCTAATTTTTTCGTAATAAATTCCAGAAAAATATACTGAATAACACAAAAAAAGTTCCCAGGGTTTTCAGCCGGTGCTTCCAAATTGGCCGCCAAAATGGTCGACAAATCATGCATTTTACTGTTATATATTGAAAAAAAATATAAAAAATATTTTTCCATATATTGAAAAATATAAAAAATTTCACTGAGGAACTTATTAAATAAAGCTACTTTTTGAGTAACATTTTTTCAAGATGGATGGTAAAATGGCCGCCAATATGGCCGCCAAATCACACATTTTACTGATTAATATGGACAAAAATATGAAAAAGGTTATCCATATGCTGAAAAAATATATAATATAACGCGGAGGAACATATAAAATAATGCTATTTGCTGACTAACGTTTTCTTCAAGATTGATGGTAAATATGGCCCTCAAAATGGCCGCCAAATTATATGTATTAGATTTGATATGCATATCTATTTCTTTAACACCGTTAATAAAATATTCTGAAGATCGTACGACATATCCCCGTATTTCCCATCGGAACTGTCTAAAATATTCCTTCAAAATGGCCGCCAAGATGGCCACCAAATAGTGTTTTTATGACTATATATATATATGTATTTAAATAGCATGTACAAATATATTTCATGTATGGCAGAAATATAAGATAGGCATACTACAATGAGCCACAAATTAAGGTTCGGATGTTCTGGCGCAGTTGCCTTGAATATGGCGGACAATATGGCCGCCATATATATATATTTGTTTCTTTTTTCTTAATAAAAAAATAATTTGACACGTATAAATATGTATTCGGAAAATTCCGCAAGTTAGCAAGTCCCGGGTATGCGATTACATATTTCGGGAGTATTCATAAATAGTACGCACTATCAAGGTGGTAGACAAGATGGCCGACAAATTGATTCTGTTTTACATAAACATGTGATTGAGAATACTTTACTGAACGGGTCACCAATGAACTAAGTAGGACCACCAAATTAAAACATTGGCCAATTCTAATAATAAGTTATGTTAAAGTTAAATACATATATGTGAATTACTAATGTATCGTTACAGTACATGTTCATACACTTGCGTGTGCGCACGATTTTAGCTTTACGCTGAAATGACAGTGACACAAAGTCGTTTGCTTGCTGTGTTCAGCCAATTTACTCAGTTGACCGCTAGTGTGCCTTCAGCAAATTCTATGTCCGGTGCATTGAAGCATGCACCCATGCAATTGGTACACATGTCGGAGCACACCATACCGATCTTCCTGCAGCCGCATGCCTTTCCACAGCCGGACATGCAGGCACAGATGACACAGTTGATCAAATTATGTGGTGCTACGGGCTGATCAGTAGGGATCGGAATAGGACCTTGGTCATTCGATTGCCAACCCCAGTCGATTGGGACAACTTTGCGCCCATCCATTCTTGGACTTGCAGGTGCACTCGGTAAGAATGTTGACGAGCTGCCGCACTTGTTGGTGGCAGGCTTCACAGTCGGAAACTACCACTGAGTGATGTCCTCGCTACACCTCGTTTGTACGCTACCTGGCGATACTTGTTTAATGATGTGAACTTCTCAGCACCGTACAACGCAAGAAGAAATCGTTCGCCTGCAATAGCAACTTGCTCGTGGGTGCTGGACACCCGATTGAACACATCCACATTGAACACATAGTGGCACGTGAAATCTTCAAGGCTTTTCACTTTCCCTGATTGTACAGCGCAGACGTTGTGTCACAACCTGTAACTGCATGTATGAATAGCAAGTGCTTTGCTAGGGGCCCCAGTGCATCCTGCAGTTCTGCAATGCTGAAGAGTGTTGGTTGTTTACCCTGGCATAGCATATACAGTTGCTGTGAATAAGTTGACCGAGCCACAAGCATGACTAATAGATCGGTATCGGTGCCTACAACTATATCTGGGGTATGGATCATGGTTGATTCTTCAATGGCTGTTTGCACAATCAGAGTGTCCGCATCTGACTCCGCTTGTTTTACATTCACACCTGCATTTTGCAGAATTGGTGTCAATATGTGAATAAGACGTGTTTTGTTGATGCTGTTTGCAAGGAATGCGTTTTGTGTTGTGGTGGTCGGCAAATTTGGTGACACCAAGATGTTTGCAGACGAGCAGGTTTTCGCTCGGCGGTTCTGCTCTACTAACTTGGTTGACATAACTCCGTCATATCCGTCGAATACTACCGCTGTGCCCTGTTTGTAGTGCTGAAGAACGTATGTTGTGTAACAATCGCACACATCCAGATATGTTGCTGGCTGCGGCCAAACTACTGAGTGTAGCAGATGACCTCCATCAAGCACGAACACGGCATCTTCAGGAATCGTCTTTTGGCCTTCAACATTGTTCCCAGTGCATTATTTGATGTTTTTCGCATCTGAACGTCTAAGAAGAGCGATGGGGGTTGTGGAGCCAAATCATACTGTAGAAACGTATCAAGGTCCGAATTTGTGTTGAGAATGCATGTTATCCGATTGAAAAGGATATCCGGATTTACTACGACATCATCACCATGCACATTTACGGTGTTTCTCATGGCAGTTAGTGATTTCACCTTATCCTTGCGACGTAGAGTGACATCGGCGAATGTCTTTCCTGTCATTTTCGCCATCGCCTGCTCACCTATCTGGACAGCGGAATCGGAGTTAACTGTCGCTTCAGCAACAATCCCAGTGGCAATGTTCATCAATACGTTCGAATCACGATCACCAAAGGGCGGATGAGCTTAGGAAACATCGGGGGAGTGCGTAGACCCATTTTGTCAATTTACTATCAGTCATTCCGCGACCCCGTGTCATGCCACCAGATGTCTTGAGTTGTCCCATAAGGAACTGCTCAATCGTTTGATCTCTGTAAACACGCCATTCCAAAACTTGTCCGTTCGCCGTATTGTGAAATAACCTTTGTCTGTGTACGGCTTGTACTCATCCGCTGACATTAGGTTTGTGAGCTTCTCCATTTGTTCGATATACAGATGAGCTGCCTTGGCATATGCCAGATGTCCCGCTGCATGGAAATGTGGTAGCATCCGTCGAATACAGTATAGATGGAGTAACCAGACACCCATCCTCTCAGCCCGTATGAACATACGAATGATCGATACCTGTTGATGGTACTGAATCCAAAGTCTGCCTGTTCGATTACTGCTAGATGCAGTGTCACACAGTTCTGAAATCCTGTCAGCAATTTGCTGCACAGACTGTTCATCCACAACCTTATCGTGATCATGGTTACTGTGAAGCAGTGATGTATACAAGTCCTTATGTGTCCGCTGTCAACATCTTCTGGTAAGCCGTCTGTCGTAAACAACACGCGTGCGAGTGAAGCCTGTGTTAGGAAGTTAGCGCGAACAGCACGCGAGTATGCATGTCCGCTCAACATGTGTACAATTGAGCCCTTCGCATAAGCGGTTTCCCACAGCTCTTCAATGCCACTGCCGGACATAATGTTACCTATTGAACCCATGTATGACATTAGCATGTGAAAGCCACCAAGGCGAACGAATATTTTCTCCAGATCGGTTGATGCTGACACAATCTCTGTTGCCTTAATGTAAAGTGGTTGATCAAATGTTACTGGACATGTACGTATGCCATGCATTTCACATTTCCTGTTGGGAAAAGTACATGGCGGTATAGATGGTACTGGGTTTCATAGTAATGAAAGGTAGAACTTCAATTATACTACTTTCAAATGTACCACCACTCATTGCTACTTCCATGTAACCGCTCCAGGATGACCGTGGTTTCACGTCGATAATAATTCCGGCAAACCAGAGACAGTCAAGAGTTATGGCTTGTCTCTACGTCTGGGGTTCAACTGTTGATGACATGAGATCTGCAACGATAACTGACTTAAGCCCTGGAACTGTTGGTTTACTGTATGATCTTATTCCCATCTTGCCAAAACCACAAACGATTTCAGCGGCTGGAATGTTCAGTGTGCGCTCTACAGGTGTCGTGTCCCTTGTCCTGCCAGATGGTGTCAATTCGGCCCATACTATGAAATATGTTGTGTCCATCAATTGTGTGTACGTTGAAGTCAGCATAATCGAAGACGAACTGAACAAATCCATTCAGGTCATATGCCGGCTCACTGCTAGACATCATGGCTTACTCGTATCTCTGTACTTCACGATAGCTACCACAATATTTCAAGCTATGCAGTACGTCAATCAGTTCACGGGATGCACATTTACGATGGATATAAACGGCTATTGCAAGGAGCAATGGTGACACTAATGATCGTGGACGACATGATGCGATTATAGCGTGTGCGATGGAACTGCACCTCATATTAACAAACTTGTCTTTGGGTTTCAAAACGACTTCCAGAAAGCATTTCAAAGAACTTGGTATTAGCTCATTTCCATCCTCGACAAGTTGTGGTGTAGGATACGTGTCGCAGTCGTACCGTGTTAATGGAATGTCATCTCGTATTATGGAAGCTGCCATTTCAATTATTCGTAGCAGTTCAGCTGTCTCATCTCTGGCTTTCTCAGTGTACCAGGTGTCCTGAAGAATTGTGTGGGTCGCATTCTTCAAAGACACAACATTTGATTTGCCTTTAATACTAGTGATTGTGATGTGTGATCCATAGTGTTTAGACAGTTTCGACTTCAAGTGTTTTATCGTATAACCTTATTTTCCATCAATAATTGTGTTCATGCGATCCCTCAGTTCAGAAAGTGAATACTGACACTCGTCACTTTCATCCAAAAACGTACAGAGTTTATCGAAATATACAGATTTGTCTTGATCTTCATTTCTTCTTTTAGAATCTTCATCTTTTTCACTTTCTAGTGTTTTACCGGGTGTTAGGAACCTCTGGTAACAGTCTCTGTGATACTTTCCCTCAGTTGCGTTTAAATCGTGCATAGGAGAGAGCCGGTCTAGTACAAAAGCACCCCACGCATCATTGCGCTCAATGGCGCATTGTTTAACGCTGAATTCAAGTGTACCAACTTCAGTTGTAGATTTTCTTCGATGCATTGGTTCCTTTGTGTTTACGGCGATTACTTTACCACAAAGCATACAGTCTTGCTTGATGTCGAATTCAGGTTGTGTGGAACGCAGTTGAATGTTCTTCCCTTTTTCTTTTGTATGCCGCAATACTTGTCGGCCATGTGTACTGTTTTCGACACGTGGTGTGTATATACAGGGGAGACAGTGTCTTCATTTTCTCCACCAGTCCATCATTACGCTCAGCACTGGCCGATAACAGTGATTGAAGACCTTTAGAGGCAATGCTTGAAACGTCACTGGACCGGACCTGGATATCTGGGTTGCATATGATGCACTGGTTCTCCATTTCTCTGAAAAAAGGACCATACGAAATGTGTAATACGATGTAATTTACGATGGGCAGAATGTGTGTATTCGATAGCTAGGTCATAATTCAGACGGGCATAGTAATGGTAAATCAAGACCCTGGTTCGAACCGGGGTCTGTTTATTTTTATTTGGTTATAAAAAAATTATATAAAAAATATATATCGAATGATACTTGTATATAGTGCAAATAAATGGAATGTCGTTTCTGCAAAACTTGTCGCGGTATGGAGAGACCAGTTCTCACATGGGGACAAGTGGTTATTAAAATGGTATATATTGTAATGAGCTCGATGATCGAGGTAGTAGTACGTGTCCGCGTCAATACCATGTAACATTTTACCGTAATTTGTTTAATTCTTTTCATTTATGTAACCGTGCAAATACCCCCAAGAAAATGATAAAATATTTAGTTTACGCAATCGATATCCAAGAAGTACAAATCGGCATTTATCGTATACAGGAGAAACGATATGGGGCGGTCTGAGGGTCAAGTCTTCCCATTTAATAGAGAGGAATTGGGACTTATGTTTTTATTTTGAAATACCCCGCTTAGATAAGAGCACACGCCTTGTGGTTGTTGTTACTGTTTACATATATTGGCCTTCAGGGTATCCACACGATTCCTCATCGATTGATGTCGATGCAATTACGACAATAGTCACTTCACTCGGAAGTTGTAACGATCAGTTATTTATTTGTATTAGTAATAACATGTACATATACATACCTTTAAACAAGTTTGTATTCCCACATATATGTTTCTGTTACAATGTACGTTACTTAGTTGACTGTCCGTATTTATGGCATTCTTTGTGGTCACGGTGCTGTCATTTTTGTAACTATCTAGGCAGATATTGTGGTAGTCATCTTGACCGTCATATTCATGACAATCTTGGAAATGTCAAGCCAGAAACTCGCGCCCTATAAAGTTCATGAAAGGAACATGTTTTCAATGTGAGCCATACGGGCGACCCTACTGATGGCCATCTAGGAGGCGATATTTACACAAACAATTCGCCACAAACACGACCAATGTGTGACACGTTGCATATAATATTATTTTATAATTGTCCAAGCCAGAAAATAAACGCGTTATAATTATTCAATAATTTTATTAAAAAAAAAATGTAAAAATACGATTGGTGGCCATTTTGGCGGCAATTTTGGCTGCCATTTTGTCCACCAATGTGAAATAAAAAAATATGTCAGAAAACTATAACATATACTACATCCGGAAATGTAGTATTTTAGATTTTTCTGCAACTAAATAAATTCATTTTGAATATATAATCATGGTAAAGACGATTTGTTGGCTACATTTGTTTGGCGGCCATCTTCGAAGCACCAGTCAGAAACTCGGGGACTTTTTTCATATTATTCAGTATATTTTCTTGAATTTTTCCTGAAAATATTAGCTTGTTAACGAAAATTTCCTTACTTTGAAAAAAATAACTCTATAATTATTGGACTACAATACGTAATTTTAGTTATGGTGTGTATTGAATTTAACATCTATTTCGCCATGGCCAAATATCTAATTTGATAGATTCAAGGTGCCTACAGTAGGTTAGTTTTACATGTCGTGATAATATAAAAATACAATGCACATGTAGATCATTTACACATATCCTATAATTGTGCTCATGATGTCTGTAACCAAAGGAAACCACAAAACCTAATCCATTTATGACAGTAATCGAGACCATATTATTGTTAGGTGCGAATTGTTGCAGTATGTCGGTGTTGTGATTGATTTTGAGGATAACTATCTGTATAAAACCCACATATTCCATAATTAGGTATATGTGATACGTGTGCTTGTCTATTAATATCCCACTGATGCTTACATGTCACAGCAATTTTGAAACAAAGGTGGGATGAAACATAACGGTTGCTTGACTGCATGAGCATATTGTCTTTGTGTCTTCGTTCCTCAACCTCATATCTATGGCGTCACCTCTTCTGGTTTCTTACTACTAGCATGTATATGTGCTACTATATATTTGCTTTAATCTTTCTTGAAGTAAATTTGATTTGCCTGAATTTGTTTACTGTATGTGTGATAATTGTGTCTTAGATTATATTACATACTTGCTTGCGGACGGCGCAATATTGCCGGCACATAGGCGTACATGTATGTGAATCCGAATTTTTGATAATGGTTAAAGTTGTGGGTTACAGTTGTTCGGTATGCTATCAAAGTCTCGATAGGCGCGACGTGCGGGCCGCAGACATCTGGTTTGATTCCATAACGATGCTTATTTCTCTGATTTTTAAACATCATTATTATAGTTTTTGTAACCATTTTACCATCCATGTCATGCTTTATCCACCTGCTTTATTATTGTACAGTCGTGCAAATTGTAGTCTTCTGTCTAATTCACCGTATTAAAAGTGTATACGGCGTATGTTGTCAGTTGACTGAAAGTGCAGCGTTGCTGGATTGTTGGGTAAATAATGGCAACTATTCAACACAGTTTAAAAATGTAAAGCCAAAACAAAATATGCACATTTTGACTGCTCTGATATTGGCGATATTGGTTCCAATTGGTAATTTTCTTTCCATAGTAACATTTTAGGCCACATACACAAATCAAAAACAAATAATGTAATATAAAATCTGTAGTTAACGTCTACGAATGTCTGGAGCAACCATAGTACGTTGATGATTTTCCATTCAAATTAATTCATTGCTTTTTTGCCAGATCCGGATACTCACTGCCTTTCCTCAGACGACTGCGGGCAAGGTGATCTATCCGAATGTGTTAATGAAGTGTGTGTATGCTCCAACGACTACCCTGCCTTCAATAATGTCTGCACAGGTTTGTATATCTATTTAAGGAATATACACATGGGTTGTGTTTACTGTGGTAAGCGAACTATGTGGTCCGTTTGAGATGGGTGGAGTCCAAATAACTCATGGGAAGCTTTAAAAGATAGGAACGGACTGGGTGGATTCATATTAAATCAATAATTCATATAGAAATAACACAAACCCGTTAGATAACATCGCTGAATACAACGATATATGACATTATTATTCAGTCACAGTGCGCGGCCGTGTACAAGCACACATAAACTGCCATATAATTATTAATATGTTTTCATCAATTTCATAAAATTAATGTAAAATCAGATTGATAAACAAATAAAATTGACCTCGTAATAAGAATGTTGATAAAATCGAAATATTCCATTTGTGTAATGTATATACAGTCGAACCTGTGCTAAAGACCACCTCCGAATAGCAATCACCTGGCTGTAAAGGCCAAACTTTTATTGTCCCAATGGCACAATTACTATATAAATGACCCCGTGAATAAAGACCACATGTGAATAAAGTCATGTGTATTGTGCTTGCAATCAGTGTAGACTCAGACTAGTCTGTACCAGCGCGGTCTGATCAGGGTATTCACTATTAGCCATTCAGTTAATAATTACAACCTGCGGTTTTGTTAGGTGCAATTTTATATCGAATGAAGATTGAAGAGAAATATGCATCAGGTCTTTTTAGCGGAAATTGAACACAAAACATGTCTTTATATTGTATAACAGAATAGTATAGCTTTGTCATCGGTCGATGTGTTTTAATTGTGAAAATCTACAACTTTGCTAAGCCGCAGTATAATACATGTCCGGACGAATGGAAACAACATATCATTATAGCAACGGATGGTCTACTGCACTGGTGTATTTACTTATTGATAGTCAAGGATTTGCGGTTAGATATAGTATGTATGTCTCTGTGATATTTCAGTAACAATTATGTGGGAGATTTCCATCTCAAATGTGTTATGACATACCTCGTATATTACAAAACAGACATGATTATGTTTGCAACCATCAAAGTAGTTAGTACTAATTATATATTACTGTAGTGCGATACAATGTCAATTGAATGTTGTAGTCCCTGATCCGATTTTAATATATGCGATTTATTTAATGTCTGAATAACTGAAATGAAAGTAACAGTTAAATATTGCCAAACCAAAATGCAGGATTTATCTAAAGAGATGTATAATTCTCACGGCACAGCAAAAAGTGGTGACGCAACAACAAGTCGTGTTTTGTCATGTGCAGTGTAGATATGTTTTACGACCAGCAGAAAGATCACCTGACTAACTAGGGGACTATAATATATTTGCAATACAGATGGCAGTACATGACACACTTACATGCCACCACCAGTATAGAGCTAGACCAGCTTGAAAAGGCAGCAGTCTGATAATGGTATACACAATTTGCACAGTCTGATAGGGTCTGCACTATTGGCCATACCATCAATTAACCATATGTCATGCCTCTAAGAAGTATATAAATCGTCACCAGGCTACGGAAGTGGGATATTTGATCAGTACCTATAATGATCATTAAGCCCCATGGAGTGGAGAGCGCATTACTAATGGAAATTGAAACCAAATTTACGTGGGATTATAATATATAGAAGTCAATTAAAAGCACGATATGCCTTTAATATTGCTATATAATGCAAATATATCGGTTTTGGGGAGTGTGTTATTCTCCTTTAAAAATACCACATGGTTGAATTACGCAGTCAACACAACAGCCCATGTGTATTACTTATATAATTGAAATTTATAGTATTTGCGACAATGTAAACAATAAAACATGGCCTTATTTGTAATGCTCCTCATGTTGTCGCAATTCATAGAAAAGCGACGTTGCCTGTCCTTAGCGTGCTGTTATTGACAAAGTTGTGAAGATTAATGACGTCATCAAATAAGCTTTAAGCAATCAAAAACTTCACGCGACATTACGTGGTGCTAATGTAATGCTTTGGGATATATACGTTGTACGTTACATTGGCGTTTGCTTTTTGAATTCGTGGGCGGTGTAGGTAATACATTATAAATACAGATGTTGCTATAATATACATTGTTGTGTATGCAGTTCAGTACTTGATGTGACAGTATGCACTAGTGTTATTTTTTTAGTATATACTACAACATTGATAGCGCACAATGAAAGGGAATTTCTGAAAATCCCATACACGAACCTGAAATATATCATGCACTTTTAATTATTGAAACCATTATATGTTACCATACAGTGAATAAGTATATACTTCTTAACTATAATCATGAAAAATGTTCTAGCTACATCTATGTATGTCTACTACTAAGAGGTAAAGTTCATATGTTCAAATACAAGTATACTTGTATTCTAGTACATGTATACAACGAATTTAAATTCGGTTGCCCTAAAAACGAAACTGTTGTGCATAGTGCAAGTGTTATGGCAGTGTTTCCTAATGAATGATTAAATGTGAATATGCCATCTCGTTTTAGCCTTCCATGGGATTATTCGAAATACCTAGCAATTGTATGCTCTTAAGTATTGGTTAACCTTTGCATTAAAGTCATTTCCTTACCAAAGCCTTTGGTCTATGTTCACGAAACTTAACGAAGCACAAAGTCCTTCTGCATCACCCACCACAACTAACCCATAAACCATCCGACCATCCATGTCCTTGACATATTGTTTGCGCTTGAATTACTTAGAAATGTTATGCTCTTGAATAACCTTTACATTCAAGTCATTTTCTCAACATTCCTTTGGCGTATGTTCATGACTATTGACCACAACGTCCTTCTTGCATCCACCCGTCAATCCATGTATTTGACCTACGTTTACTGGTTGAATTGTTTAGCAATATTATTATCGCACCTGCTTTAGCAGATGGTGCGACAATAGTCGCCGCTTTTTCCGTCATCGTCAACGTCCGCGTCGTCGTCGTCAGAAATGTCAAAACGTTTGTACAAGCTCCGTCATCATGGTATAACTTTAATATTACTAGACATATTACTTGGGCTGTTAAATCTTGGTTCACATTCAAGTCACTTTCTCAAAACCTCCTTGACCTATGTGCCTACTACTGGGAAGCAACATCCTTCATGAATTACGCATCACAATCCACCCGTTCCGCTATGTACTTGACCTATTTTCCCGTTTCACCTACTTAGCAATTTTGTGCTGTTAAATATTGTTTAACCTTTACATTCAAGTCATATTCTCAACAAAACATTTGACCTATGTTCATGAAACATGGACATAACATCCTTCGTGCATAATTCATCATACTCCACATACCCATCTATGTTAGTGATCTACATTTCCTGCTTGACTTAAAGTTAATATTATGCTATTATATATTAATATTTTAAACAACAATCCACCCACCCACCCATGGCCTAGACCTACATGTATTATTATGCCATTGAATTACTTATGTTCATGATATTTGGGCATACCGTCCGTATTGCATCACTCACCACAGCCCACACAAAATCAACCCGCCCATCCATGTATTTAACTACGTTTACTGCTTCAATTACATAGCAATTGTATTGTCATGCCTGCTTTAATAGAAGGTGCGAGTACAGTCGCCGTGTTTTCCGTCGTCGACGTCGTCCGCGTCGTCGTCGTTCGAAATTTCAAAAAGTTTGTACAAGCTTCGTCATCTTGGTATAACTTTATATTAATTGACGGATTGCTTCCATATTTGGACACTTAGCAATGTTATGCTCTTGGTTCACCTTTACATTAAAGTTTGTCTTATTTCCGCTACAGTCCCTTAGCATATTATAATGACTATTGGACACAACGTCCTGCTTGCATCACTCACCACAGCCCACACAAATTCGACCCGTCCCGCCCATCCATGTTTTCGACCTAAGTTGTCTTAAATCTTGGTTAACCTTTACACTCATGTCAATTTCTCAACAACCACTTGGACTATGTGCACATGACTTGGAAACAACATCCTTCATGTATTACTCATTACAATCCACCCGTCCCGATATGTCATTTACCTACTTTTCCCGATTGAATTTCTCAGGAGTTTTGTGCTCTTAAATCTTGGTTAACCTTTACGTTCGAGTCAGTGTATTAAAAACTCATTGATCTATGTTCACGAAGCTTTGACACAACACCCTTCCGCATCACTCATCACAACCAACCCATAGACCATCCGCCATCCGTATGCTCTTAAATCTTGAGTATCCTTTATAATTGACTCATTTTCACAACATCCCGTCGGTCTATATGTTCATTAAGCTTTCTACTGTTTTCATAACATTTCCTACTTTAATCCCACCCTGCCACACAACTATACGTATTCGAAAAATAAAATAGTCGGGCTTATTTATCCGGTCTGTTACAGATTTGGGGGTCGCATTTCCCACAACCACGACATGCACTGTACAGAACACGGAATATGATGTCAATGGCACTTGTACTTGCATGGATGGTTTTGTACCGGTGCATGGGCATTGCCTAGTAGGTAGGTGACATATTTACAAGTAGATGAAATGGGTATTTTTAAATTAGTTGTCTTAAGCAGATGCGAGCAATCATTTGTGCCATGTATTCAAATGAACGCATGAAATAACACTGCATATACAGGGCTCTCAATAAGGGCCGGGGACCGGGGATATATACCCCGGCAACTTCCTCATTCGGCACCGGCTACTTTATCAGAGAAAAAAAAATAAATAAAACAAATATTTACAAAAAAAAAAAATCGAACTTTGATCGTTTGCGAATAATGAATTTATCCGCGTATGGACGGCCATTCAGCCAATTTTCACCCTTGAATACAAATTAATAATGAATTAGGCCTATATTTTTATATTTTTATATTTTTATTTCACCGGAGCGGGTGCCGTTAAAAATAAGCGCGGAGAGTGATGTCTCGCACAGCAACAACAAGTGACCTTGTACTGGAGGAGGTCTCCCATTGCTATAAGGCATTTGCCTGGGATGAAGATTATGATGGTGTTCATGATGATGATGAATGATGATGATGACTATTAAGCAATTGAGTATTTCAGAGAACCATTAATGATCATCCTTTGAATAATATGTCATTTCATGATTTTAATCAAAGGTTGTGTTCAATATATTGTCATTTCATGATTATCATGAAATGACAATATATTGAACACAACCTTTGATTAATTGATTTTAATCATAGGTTGTGTTCAATCAATATAATCATTAATTGTTCTCGATGCAAAGCTGCCTGATTCACCGTGATTGCACATTTCAATGTGGAATAAACGGTGAACTAGGTAACCGTAACATTTCAATAAATACTAGTTTCTCCATAAACAATTATTGGCCCGGACACCAAACATCCAAACTGTGATTCAACCTATGCGCCTGGAAATCGCGCCTGAATGGTTCTGGTTTTGAAAATGTTCTTCTTTGTTCGACCCCCAAACCATGCACAATTCTTGTTTTTTAAAAATCCAAAATCAAGTTTTTGCAGGTGAAATAATCAGCGTTGAGTCAGGAAATAGTGTGCGAGGCGTTCTGGTTTAAAAACAAATTTCGTGGTGGAGGACCCCCAAACCCCCCGCATACATTTGATTTTGGTTGACGCCCCCCTCCCCAACTGGAAATCCTATACCCACGCCTGGATATCTACATTCACTTTCCTGCATTTTTATGTCGTTTAGAACCAATTTTCTCAATTTCTATCACCAAAAATGGCAGAATTAATGAACATGTAATTTACTAAAGTTGACTAAATATAGGTGCAAATATTGATTCTAAAAGACACCAGAATGCAGGAAATTGAGTCTAGAGGTCAACAATTTTCCGGGGGGGGGGGCATGCCCCCGGATCCCCCTAGCCATCTCGTAAGCTTCGCTAAGTCGACGAACGTTCAACAACCTGGCTACTTTTAGATTTTACCCTGTTACTTGGAAACTTATTGAGAGCCCTGATATATCAGTTGACGTGTACGGCTAGCAATTATCTATGTTACCAGAAGTGGGACTGATTTGTAACGTTACATACATATGTTCCACCATGCATACGTCCAGCCTATATGTCAGTTATGTGGCCCCTATAATCAAGAGCAAAGCTAAATGACTTACACATTTGCCATGTCCTACAATCCCTGTAATCGCATGTCAGATTGAGGTGAAACTATAGAGATTTATTTGTCTGTATACATATATGCATTCAGTATGCAACCCATTTGTCGCTGTGCTGAAGGAAAAGGGCAAATTTTCAATATAAATTGGAAGGATACGTCCATGAGTGTCTGACCGCCGTGTGTGTGAATTGATTGTGTTTTCCGTAGTTGTAAATGGGCTAATAGGCTGTCGAATTGTCAAATTGTGACCCACAACAAAATAAAACATATTTTTGCATTTATGTTTAAACGACATACCAATATCATTGTCAGTTCGCTAAATGTTAATCACAAATTGAATTTTTTTTTATCAAATACGAGACTTGTCCTGTTGTCAGTTGCCTAAATAATTTGTATTGACATTTTGTGTAACATATCTTCACGACCAGCGACGTACGATTGACAATACGACAGCCCTGCTACAGGACACAATTGACGAACTATATATTCCATCAACAGATCTGAACGATTTCTACATGTACACCACATCGATGTTGAACTACTTCGAAGATGAGAGGGTGAATATGTACATTCCGTTTGTGGAATTCGGCTGTGTTCTCCATTGGAGTGTATTCGCCATTGCACCTCCCGTCGTCTACTTGCGCATGTCATGGTAAGGTTGGTCTCATGTTCAGCGAAGGTATAAGTTAGTGTTTTTTGTATTATTTATTTAATTAACATTATTAACAATTGTATAATGGAATGACTTTAACGTCACCATTTTCCTGATGTTTTCATCACATTAACGTTTGAAATACTGAAAATCGATGTAATTTATAATTTATTATTGACACCATTGTGTGATGTCCATATTGTAGCCGAGAACCGATATTGTTACGCGCCGGTAGTGGTGCGTCTATATGACCCCGCGTAGACCCTGTATATGCTGCTTGTGTTGCTGCAAGCTCCTGCACTCTGTATCAAACCCATGCTGTGCGTATACTACCCAGTATACTAAAACACGTGTTGCGGGCTACTGATGTCTGATTGACCGACAAATGGTAGCTTCTGCCTATAGAGTTGTCAATCAGTAGATCTGTGTAGCATGCGACCTATGTCTCTCAGTAGTGTAGAGGGAGTCAAAATGATACCATGATTGTAATTATTTAGAGCCCCCGCGTTCGTCGTTCGAGAAAGCGTTCTACCCAAAAAGTTATAACAGTTATGGTGCGATCGATTGGATGTACGCTGTGGAAAAGCAGGAGGGAATTCACATTCACCATGAACAGTGCGGACACGGGGGTGAAATATGGATTTTAGGAGCTCCAGTAGATGGATACTGTCCAGAAACCAATACCGTATACCAATATCACGGCTGTTACTGGCACGGGTGTGAGATTCATGCAAAGCATACAAAAGAAGAACGCGCATCCACAATGAGAAGAGATAAATTAATTAGAAGCAAATAATTCAACCTAGTAGTTATGTGGGAATGCGAATTCCAAAGAACGGATAAAGACATAAAGATCGGTTGCGACACTACTCTTTATCCATAACAGATAATATATGATTTTGAGGCATATCTCCAGCCAGAATTTGAAAATCTCGGTAATAGTTTGGAGTATGAAGCTGAGCACGTTCCGGTAAGTGTTAGTATAGGAGATAATTTCTCAGGAACAGTAACTCATATTTGTGATAAAGATCCTGCAAAACTTACAGAAAAATTCGTAGAAGATTTGAAAGTCAGGGGAAAAGCTATAAGAGAAGAAGTATGGTCAAGATATGGGTTTAATACAGAATTTTTAGGTAAAAAACAAATCGCCCAGATCGAACAGTGGATAGAGCAAGTACCTGTTATAGGTTTTAACAGTAGTAAGTACGATATAAACTTAATAAAGAAATACCTAGTAGGCGAACTGGCATCAACAACAACGAAACTAATGGTCGGAAAACGTGCAAACGCAACAATATTTATATTTACTCCAGAGTTTAGGTTTCTCGATGTAATACTTTACCTAGGACCCTGTGTAAGTTACGATAGTTGGATAAAAGCCTACATTGTACTACTGTAAAGGACAGAAATCTTTATTTCCTTACGAGTGGTTCGATTCTACAGACAAGCTGGATTACCCAGGATTGCCTGATATAGAGAATTGGTATTCCAAACTATCTGGGAAAATGTTAATAGACGAAACAGAATTAAGCAAATGTCGTTGAATTTTCAAAGAAGAGAATATAGAAACCTTCAGAGATTGGTTGAAATATTATAACGATTTAGCTGTAGCACCGTTTCTAGAAGCAGTGGAGAAAATGTGTGAATTTTATAAACACAGGTGTGGATATTTTCAAAGATGCGGTAACACTACCTGGAATAGCTATACAATATTTATTGAGAGGAACCATTAAAGAACAACAATCTTCAAAGACGATTATACCGGAGGATGCTCTATATGCACCAAAAGAAGAAACATACGAGATGATGAAAGACGCTCTAGTTGGTGGTCCATCAATAGTATTTACACGATATGCAGAAGCCGGTGTTTCAAATATTAGAGTGGGTTCCAAACCTTGCAAGGCTGTTTTGGGGTACGATGCAAACACGTTATATTTATCTACGTTAAATAAAGATATGCCGTGTGGAAAAGAAACTGTACATCATATAGATAACCCACATAACCCTAAACTTATTAAAACGTTTAGTAAAAGGATTTTATCCGGAGACTGGTTTGGGTTTGCGGAGGTGGATATAAATGTTCCCCGCAACTGGGTGGATAAGCTTTCTGAAATGTCTCCACTTTTTATAAACAGAGAAGTAGATGTTGATGAGGTTCCAGAACACATGATCAAATATTTGGAAGATACTGGCAGAACTAGAGGAAATGGAAGAAAATTGGTGGGATCTATGACCGCCACTAAAGTATTGCTGTACGCACCACTATTGAAATGATATTTAAAACACGGCCTAGAACTAACTGGAGTTCATTGTGTTATAGATTATATTAGTGGAAAACCATTCGAATGGTTCGCAACATAAGCTACAGCCGCAAGACGAACAGGCGATGTAGAACCAAATAAGAAACCAGTAGCGGATATAATGAAATTATTAGGAAACTCGTGTTGTGGAAAAATGATAGAGGCAACAGAGAGACATTTAAATCGATATATACACAAAATGAAACCTGTGTTGAGAAAGCATTAATATCTGCATTCTTTGACGATTTGGAAGAGATAGGAGATGCGTACGAAATTTCTTCCCGAAAACCCCGGTGTGCAGTAAAGAGACCCTTCAGCTAGCTAAATTGAGAATGTTGGCAAATACGTAAAAAGAGAAGACTTTGAATTAATACAGATGTACACGGATAGTATGTGCATAGGAGGTAGTAGAAAAACAATAGAGGAATTGATTAGACATAACTTACTAGACGAGTTTGAAAAATAAAAAAATAAATGGTTTGCTTGGGATAAATGGAGCGAAAGAGAGCCAGGACTTTTCAAAATGGAATTTAGCGGAGATAGGGCGATAGCGTTATCTAGTAAGTGTTATTTTGCAGAAAAATTTAATTCCACTAATTTTGAAAAAAATAATAAAAACTCTGCGAAAGGAATGTCCAAGAGAACTAACAATTTAAATTGGGATAGATATAAACGAGTACTAAGTGAAACTACAGAAGATGGAAAACACATTATAGATGTAGCACAAAATAGAGGATTCAAAATGAAAGACGGTGTTATGAAAACGTACTGTCAACACAAATTAGGAATCTCGGCGTACTTCGATAAGAGACGCTTGTTACCAGACGGAATACATACAGAACATCTCTACTAAATCTAACGATTTATTAATAAATCGATCTAAAGACTCTGACGATCCGGCGGTAGCTGGATGTCAGAAGGTACCATAAGAAGTTCTTCGCGAACAAACCTGCGATATGGACCATCATCCAAATGGTAGAGCACGGGCTCATCGGGTTTCGTAATATATCGATCCAGATGATATACATTGAGAGACCACACGGGATCATTCGCGCGGCGGCGGCCACCTTCGAGCTCTCCCGGTTGATAGAGGTACCGGACGGCAACATCCGATGGAAGTCGTTGCTCCGATAAACCAACAAAGCGCCCGCGCGAGACGGCGGATGGTTTATGCGACACCGTTTTTGCCTTGATGGCATCTACGGGTTTCTTACCGATCAATCTGGTCACCTTGCCGTTCAGTGCGGAGACCACGGCGGGCAGCCTGGCCACCTACTCGGTCGATCGCGAATGAGGGTCTGCAAGTTATTTGGCGTATTGATGACCGAACAGTCTCTCAGACAGGGTTCGATTGAATCCCTCCACGATCCCCTGGTCCCGGTGGATGTTGACGCGGCCGAGTCTGACAGAAACGTTGTGCTTAGCCAATATATGACAGACCGCGCTCATGAACTCGCGGCCGGGATCGACCTGGAGAAGATTCGGCCATTTGAAGGAGACTCCTTTTAAAAATTTACTATTCGAGAAAGAGCCTCGCCGTCCACCTCTTTATGGTTCTTTAGGGTTTGGGGGACCAGTGGCTCAGCCCCCTTATAGCGACTCGCTACGTCAACGACTGTCAGTGCGTACTTGTACGTTTTGCGACCGACGCGATCTTGAGGGAGAAACAGGAGATCCGCTTGGTGAACTTGGTTCGGCACCGGCACGTCGAATTTCGGGCGCGGAATATTGTGAGGCGCGGGTAAATATATCTGCCTGCTTCTTGAGCCATTCCTTGGCAGCGTTTTCGGAAACATTGGTCGCCGCGGTGAGGTTCTTGATGGCCGCGAGTCCCTTCCAGTAGCCGCGGGGGCTGTTGTACGTGTTTGCTAGCTTGCGCGCTAGGCGAACTGATAGTTTGGTATCAAGTTTGTGCATGTCCATCGTATGCCAAGTATTTTAATAGATCTCCAATCTCCAACACGCTCTCGCCAGATCGTCCGGTAACTGCGTCGTTAATAATAAACCTTTGTTGGAAGTACAATTGCGATTGTCGCTGCAACCCCAACTCAAATTTCGATTGGGTTTGGAGGTTAAGTTCTGAAGGAACTCGGAGGAATCTAATTCATCCAATCTCGATTGGGAGTTGATGGAGGAATCTAACATCCGCTTTGCGAAAAGGGTGGCCGCCTTTTCGTCCTCGCGCCACGTCTCGAGAGAATCTCTGGCCAGACGATTCATACTCTTTGCACCAACTATACGGTGTTTCAGGGCAGTGTAGCCTACATCGATCATAGCAAAAAAAAGTTCGTCAACTAACATATTTCTATATATATATATATATATATATATATTATTTATAAATTTCTTTTAAATAATTATTGCTTATTTCAATCTCGATTGAATATAGTAGCCGACGAGACCCACCACACCCATTCCCACGACGATGAACGCGATCTCGCGGTCATTTTGGGCCTCTGACGGTACATAGAAATCAGAAAGTTGCGGCTCGCGATCCAGCGGCGCGAGACTTCTCTGCGGATATGCTAGTGCGTACTCGCGGTTGGCTTCGTCAACGTTCTGGAAAGATTGCACGGCGTGATACTCGCGGCGAAGCTCTTCGTTGACCCAGTCCAGATGGGCGGTTCGTTGTTGTGACCATGCTGCGTCTGCGCTCTTGAGTTGTTCTTCAGCTAAATCGTGACGCTTGCGCTCCTCATCCACGTTGGAGCTTCTCATTTTCGAGAATAGAAAGTTGCTACCGCTGAACGCCAATGCGTTTACAAGCGCACCACCTATCATTATTCCGATCGAAGCCATTTTATTTCCATATATTAGCAGGTCGAATTCCAGCTTTAATTAGATAATCTCGGGTCAAAACTGCGGCCGCTACATCTAAGGTCACGAGCCCTACGTCTCTCACAGTGAAGTCTAATTTGGGAGCGGAACCTCCTAAGGCCATTTTTTATAGTCGAGCATACCCGATACTGACACCCGATATCACCACGTCGTGATAAAGCGCATTCACTATCATTTTACCATCGTTTTCAGCCATTGTTGATAACTATAATTATTGCATATAAAAGGGATCGCGATCAATGTCTAAATGGGGCGCAATCGGTTTCGTAACTTTCTTCGGAACCGCGGCTGGTTGTTTTTCCAATCTGGATTGGTGTAATAGGGGGTATTTCAGCACATACAGGGTGCCCACAACTGCCAGACCACCACCAACAACCCACGGGACGATCCAGGTAGGATTGGTGTAATAGGGGGTAGGAGCTACAGCAATCGGGGATTGCTCTTCCAACTGCCTCTCCTGTTCTAATCCAATCGCGATTGGAAGGATTGGGGTAGAAACAGCTGCCACCGGGTGTTTTGCTGTTTCAACAGCAGGAACAGCAATCGGGGATTGCAACGACCGTTTGGCCTCTCGAAGCTCGGCGAGCATTTTATCTCGTTTAGCTTTTATTGTGGCAGCCGTTGCTCTCAAAGCAGACTGTCTGTTTCGGTTTTTATGTCGTGCAACCCCCAACACCGTTGGAGGATCAATGAGAGCTGGAAGTGCAAGCGGGGATTGTGGTTCCGTCACTCTCGCAGGTGTGTCTTGTGTCATCATTTTCTGAGCTTATAGTTCGTGGGCATATATGTCCAAATTGACAGTGTTTACCCGTGGTCAACGCGGTTGTCAGCGGAGCTAAGCACATTCCAAACTTGTGATAAATTGGGCAGTAGGCTGTTCTAAGAGTGTGTCATATAAAAGGGTCAGTCTCTAGATCGCGAATCAACCCCGCGGTGTTTGGTATAGGGAGAAGTATACTAACGGTGGTAGCGTACAAATGAATAACCGTCGATCCGAGAGTTTTTGTCATCTCTGCCCCCAATTTGGATTAGTATCGCGCATACATTTTATGCACCTCCGCATCTGACATCTTATCCACCTGACAAACTGAGAGACACCTACCGAGATAGTGCTCCGATTGTCCCCCAGCAACCAACACAGCTAGCCGCTCGCGTCGCGCCGCGTTTTCATTCGTATCGGCAGGTGTTCCATCTGTCGGATCAACGGAGTTGAGGTTTCAGTTCCAACCGTGTCGGCAGTCGACTTCATCCAATCTCGATTGGTTGTTGAGGTTTCTTCCATTAGCTGATCGAGAAGTTCGTCGCAGTTCATTGTGTTTTTAATAATTCTTACAAGTCTCATAAGTCTAACATATTGCCAAGCGCACCACCCGATACTTATGATCACTGTTATGCTCGCAACAAAGCTCGCAGCGGAGCAACATATTCTAAACAATTGCTCAGCATTGTTAAGCATTTTTTCAGCATTGTTAAGTATTTTTTAAGCATTGTTCAACATTGTTCAGCAATTGCTCAGCAATTGCTCAGCATTTATTCAGCATTTGTTAAGCATTGCTCAGCATTTGTTCAACATTTGTTCGTCATTGTTAATCATTTGTTCAGCATTGTTCAGCATTGTTCAGCATTGTTAAGCATTTGCTATTTTTTATAAAATTAATTAATTAATAACTTTATAAACAGTTGGTTGATCAGTCTTTAGCAGAAGCTTGGTGTGCTTAGTTTCCATTTCGTTTGCTCGCGCAGATCCTTGAGGACAGCGTTGTACTTTTGAGTGGAGATCCATACGCTTTGCATGGCGGCCAGAAAATGCGAGCTCGGAGAGCATGTCCTTCTTTTTGGTCATCGCCGCCTTGGCCGAGCTGTCATCAATCACGTATAGGGTGGGCTCGCTCTGGAATCTTTGGTAGAAGCCGCGCAACCAATCGTGAAGCCTGTCGCCGGTGTCAATAACGTATACCTCAGGGTCGGCCCATATCCACTGGCGCCGCTGATAAGTCTCGTTGTGCCGCACAGTGGGACACAGGATCACAATGTGTAGGAAGGCACCGCGATATGACCCCTCGAGCAAGTCCAGGATGAAAACCGTTTTTCCACATCCTGTCTGCCCGCATATTATGGCAGAGTGAGCATCTTTAGATTGATGTTTTATTAATAAATAGATAGAACGATTTATTAAATCAGTAGAGTGCTGAGACGTATCGACCATCTTCAATGTTGAGTTGTTCGTCTGTAATTATATATAAGTACACGTTCAATGGCCCATCTCCATCCGCCTCTTTGGTTATTTGGATCGTCACATCCTCACTAGCGTTCTCAACTTGGCGTACACTACCGTGTATTTGGTCGTCGTCGCTGGCTCGCATGTTTAGCCATAACGCGTATTTGGTAGTCAGGAACTCCGCGAGGGAGACGTCCGAGAGCTGCAGGTCTTTGGCAACCGCGGCAACCTCCGGGGAGCGCTTAGAGCCGGAAGCAAACTGCTGGTGTGCGCGAAGACCCGCGCTGTAGAGTTGATTGGGGACTCCCTCGATCGTCACCTCTACCTTCGTGATTTTGGGGTTATAGAATTTGTCGGTTTTTCTAGCCCCGAGCGCGAACTGACCCTCGTCGAACAACATCAGTATACCTTTCATCGAGCGGGCGGATACGTTCACATTAATATTCCACAATGCGTCGCTTCTGTCTTTCGTCATCTTGCGGTGACGAAGAACTCCGTCTTAAAGTATGGCAACGCGCCCGGCGTACTGGGTTCTGATCAATCGCCAGAGTTCGGGCATCGTGACCATGTCGTACTCAGCGAAACATTGTCGATCGTATACGTCGATGCCATGTCAGTGGCTATGATAACTCGGCCGTAGTCGTTGAACGTTAGTTCGTATTCGAGGCGGTCCGCCAAAGCGCTCTGATAGTAGGGCATGTGACTCTCCAGCAACTCAAAGTCGAGCGGGATGTAGAAACGAAACGGTTGCCGTAAGCGGCCGCGACCACGTTGTCATTCGCGACGTTATCTGCCTTGTCACCAGCCCCGATTCTGAGTCTGGTTACGTTCTTATTTCGACTGGTGTCAATACCCTGATATACCGCATTTTCGCACTCTTGCGCCGTCTTCCACAGGTCCTGGTAGCAATGGTAGACGTCGCTGTCATCGATCGACATCTTTATCATGGTAATCTTGACGATGGCGCGACCCAGGTTCTGAACGATGGTTCGGTCCGCGTCCATCGACGTCAGCGAAATAGTGAAAGCGAGGCGAACAGTCCCCTGCATAATGACGTCGCTAGCTCCGAGGTTGGGGATGCGAACTAAGAGCTGCTGGTTCTGGTCGATCGTCGATGGGTTGTTCGTAATAACGACACTCTGTCTCACGCCTTTTGCCCCGAGGGGCTCACGCAGTCTGCGATATGGATTGAGTTTGCGACCGTATTGACTCGAAGACATTATTGAAACTATATTTTAACCCTTATGTTTTTTTGTTTAATACATAATTAATTTTATGAAGAAATATTTGTTATAAAGATGGCTGATTACGAAGTTGACATGGATGAAATCGGCAGAGACGATTACCGAGATGGTGATGATGATGACGAAACACCCGTCATTGATACTCCAGTTCCAATCCAATCGCGATTAGGGGAAATAGGTGGAGCTACCAGCAGCGTTGGTCTAAGTAGGGAATTACTCGAGTCGGCTGTAAACGACTACTACAACAGTTTGGCAAAAAAAGGTATGGTCCCATCTGTCGGCCGCGACTACTCCAAGTGCAAATTTGATCTGAACGGTAGGTTGCGACTAAAAGCAGAATCAGATCTCCTAATAGTCAACACGAGGACCGGTAAACCCCTAGCGCTCAGCACCATTGCCGGATACCTGGGAGGTGGCCAACTCGTAAGGAGCGAATTACGTTTCACGGATTGGAAGAGGGGTAAAACAATTATGCCGGCCCGCGCTGTAGAGACCCTACAGTCTACCGACGAAACGATGGCAAAGACGGCCGCCGCGATGGAAACTGTCGAGCTCAGCGAGATCCCTCGTGTAGCCACCGACGCTATTCACACAATTGAGACCACGTTTAGCGAAAACGAAATACTCAACCTCGACGAAGGGTCGAACGATGACCCACCGTTACCTCTTCGCGAACTCCGTGGACTCGACAAGGCTCTGCAAAAGGTCCGGGGCGAACTGGTCCTTAACCTCTCCAAACTCACGGCGCTGGATGAACATATCGCGCTAGAAGAAAGAAAACTTGGGGAAGCCCGTAACGATAGAGAATCTACCGAGCGGATCACCGATCGCCTGCGGTCGTTGCGGGATGAAAGAGCAGCTCGCTTGGAGGCTGCCTCGACTAACCGTAAGTCGGATCCGCGAAACAATCTCGAGGGTCCTGCACGAGGACACGACACTCGGTGAGCGTCTTCTTTGATCGGGGGTATCGTCTCCTACTTGCTATCTATATTATCAAAAACGGTCGGATGGCTCGCCGAGAATGCTTGGGCTTTAATCGTGGCGATCGCCGGTATAGTCCGAACGCCTCGATGGCAACGACGAGCCCTAATTTATCCTCTGCGTGGGTGTGACACTAGTTTCCGCTCCTATTCCAATTCGTGAATTGGGGGAACTTGCTGGTCGTATTGCTGCGGGTGGAACAACCGCGGAACTCGGTGGAACACTGGGTTAAAATTAACTTGATGGGGTGCTTTGTGGTGGGGTGGGTGCTTGTGGTTTTATGAAATCGGTTCCACTTCCACTGTTTGACAAGATCATGTTGTGGGTGCGTTTGATAATATCCGCGTTCACGTTCCCGTTGTGGCCGATTTTTTGATTGACGGTGGCGATTATGATCTGATTATTGTAACCGTCAACCGGATCGTCTCGTAGTATCATATTGCTAGTCGCCATATAAATACCTATTCCAAATACGTAGTCTACTGGGGTGCTGGCATTCTGCAAAACGTCTTGATACTGCTTGACCGCATTCTCCAGGTCCACCTTAGCTGAGATGGTGTCCTCTACAAGTGCCAATAATTGTTTTTGCGCGTCAAACGCCGTTCCCGTGCCTGGTATAGAACTGCGAGTTTGCATCTGTGTGCCGAGGATGGCCCAGACGTATGTGCGAATGGAGTCGTTGAGGCGAATAACCCCGGCCTGCTTGAACCCCAGACCCTTATCTAACATAAATGTACCCCACGCGTCCTGGACCTCAGCATCCTGCTGTATGTAATATATGTGAGCTCGTTTAGGAGGTAACAAATTGCAGGATGAGACGCCGCAGTGCCGACCTCCAGACACTTCCGGCCCGAAGCTCATCGTCTCGGGATCAAAATTCCCGGCGTTCCGACTGACGATGTGGTCGCCGGAGTGATCGTGTCTAAGCTCAGTCTGCGTCCAATTCCCTGACTGGCCCCGAATGAGAACGTCCCCGAGGCCAATGCTGTTAGGAAATACTTTCTGTATCCAGTCAACATGTTTTGAAACGTTAAATTCGTTACAGTCTTTCGAACGCCCTAAGGTCGTATGTGTTGGAAATTGGATTCCAGGCGTCATCTTGAGGTAGTGGAATACCTAGTTCTTTGAGAATCCACCTAATAGTATAATACACATGAAAGTTGTAGACACTTCGGAGCATGACATTCTTGGATGTCAGATGGTCCTGAGAGGAAACCCCGCATCCAGCTGTTGCGCACCATACGGCGAAGTTGAGCTGATTCTGCCCAAACTGCATCGGTGTTGCTTTTCACCCGTTCACGGCCTCCATCGTAGTAATCTTGGGCAGCCTATATTGTTTTAAGATGTCGGGGAAATTGGTGGTAAAGCCACTGTCCGGTCTAACCGTTACAGTTGGGTGTATAAGGGGGTTAACAACGTCTTTTTGCGTGTATGTACCTCCGACCGCGTACTTTGCATCAGAATTAAAGCTAAATGCTTTGTTATCCATTGAAATATATTATTATGTTTACTACTATCACTAATGTTCAAAAAGAGAGTTGTGAACTTCAAAAGTCAATCGACAACTGCTGCGGAAAATGCCGGGTAGGCCTCAGATCAATCATGTTCACGTTTGGGTGGAAAACATTGAAACGGGCCCAGGCTATCAGACCCGGAGATATTCCAGATATGACGGGTCTCAGTATGGCAGAAATAGATAGACGCCTTCGGAGACCATTGGCCTACATCCTGGCCTTTGGGGTTTAGGAGATCTCCAAGCTTTAATAGCGACGAATATGCCTGGTATGGCCACTCTCGCAATCTCAAAAGCCACGGGGATTGCGACATTGACTGTTCATAAAAAATTAACAATCACTCCGGGGTTGGCCTCAATGCTAGGATTTAAAATATCGCCCACTTACGACGAGGATGAAGGGTTTGAGGTGGGCAAACACCACGGCGCGACCCCAGTGAACTTCGCCGTCACGAAAACTCTCAGTTTGCACCTGGATTGGGTGAATACATCGTACAACATGGTAGACGGACCCCCCAGCACATTACTGAAAACAGTGCAAGCCAGTGATTGTTTATTTGGGGAGACTGTGACCTTAGACTTCCCATACCCCGAGATGAAAGTTTTTGGAATCTGGACATATCCACGAATTTACGGTCTCTATTCTTGATGATCAAGCGAGAAAGTTGAATAACGATTACCCGATTTTGGTCGTTCTCGAAATAACCGATTAAACCTAATATATATATATATACATATTAGTCATGAGCATATACGGTCCAGGTAGTTCCAACTTAGAACGGGACGTTCCCGTTGCGGACGCAGCATACGATGAAGCCGCAATGAGAAGGCTGGAGAGGGGTGTAGCGCAGGCCCGCACACTTTTAACTAGGGCGACAACGCAAGTGGTGGAATTGCAAGCTCGAAAACCCGTCATAGCAGTTTGTGCTGAGGAGCGGGGTTCACTGAACGAGGGGGCCTGCGAATATTCATTCTTTGCCAACGCGAGAAACATATACGGGGGACACACCATGGTAGTGTCCGGGACGAATCTGCGAATGGCGGTCTGCTCGGTCAACTTTCGCGGACACGCCGCTGTGAAGTCCGAGTGAATCTCATCCTCAATGGTGTAGAACAGACGTCTGGCATCACCAAGCACGCGGGGCAGAGGTCAGGGTTTACGATATTCGATGATGACTCTGCAATTAAAGTTTCGGCAGGTAGTGTTATTAACTTTGTTACAAAAATCGCTGACCAATCAACTTCCTCCACTATTGTTACACTGTTAATATAACTTGATTTATGATGAATGACGATAAACTATATCCACACTTACCTTTGGGGACGGCCGACCCGGCATCCTTTAGGATGACCAGGAGCGTCGAGATACAACATATTCTACAACACGAGGGAGAGACACGGACGGGTTATGCGAAGAGATATAGGCGGTCAGTCAATATATTAGAGGGGGTGAGCACCGCGTTAGCCTCAGCGTCCGTTGTAAACGGGGTGGGGAGTGTGTCTTTATTGTCAACAGTTGTCGCTGCACCGGTCGCGGCGACCTTGAGTGCTGTAGCGGCGGGCGCGGGACTGCTTTGCATGACGACCAGATTCGTGGGCCGAAACGAAAACTAGAGGTCAGGAGTCGAAAGCAGGAGCAGGAGCAGGAGCAGCAGGAGATTCCTCCACCATACAGTCCAGCTGTTCCGACGGCCCCTCAATACGGAACATAAAACTTGTTTACGGGCCCCGTTATGACACCCACTGACCACCATACATTTCTATAACCGCGACTGTCCGTACCAGGAAGTAATGACTTATGTGACTTACTTGTCGTTGATCCTCAACACAGTTGATGTGACGTTATATTCCAAATCATTCATAATCATAAAGTTAATCATTCCTGTTGAAATGACAGGCCGTGAAATAGCAATATAATCACAGCCGTCTTCGGTCGAATATTAATTTTCATCCATAATTTGTCCCTTGATTGTGTGTTGACAGTTTCACGCACCTGTCCTTTCAACATTCTGCACTCTAATCCACTTGATTGGCGTGTAAGCATTACACCGTAAATAGTATCATGTAGCAGGCTGTTAAATGCATTGTTTTGCCAGCTATAGCTATCCAACAATCCCAGGAATTGCGTCTGTAAGTTGATGATGTGATCCTTTTGTCACATGGTAAATTCGCATGGCTTTTCATCTGCCATCTTGCGAGTTGCATGGCGGGATATTTGGAGTAGTTTCTACTGAAACGATTTGATTTAGCCGCAAATATTTGAAAAATAATTCAGAAACTCACTTGGGGGTACATATCTATCCCATGCTACGTAATTGAATTCGTATTTGCCTTTGTGGAAGTGTTGTCTACGAAATGTCCGCCATTTTTTATCTCTGAATTTGTGCACCATAAGTGTACGTCATGGCGCATACATGATATCACATATCCGTGAATACGTCATTCTTCATGGCGCGCGCCTGGTCCGTTTTTCACAAACACAGGCCAGCTGGCCAACTGGCCCGGTTTTCGAGACAGCTGGCCAGTTTTTTGGGCCAGTTGGCCAACTTTTGTGGCCAGCTGGCCAATTATTGGCCATTGGCCCGTTTTTATGACCAGCTGGCCCAGCCTAAATATAGAAGGAGTGGAAATTCCGCCAGTCATCACTCTGGCTTTGAAATTTCTCTAGACATCAACTTCACAAAAATTTCGTGCAGAAAATGAATCTAAATTTTACTTTAAACTAATTTTCTGTTCTCAAAGCAAGAACTATTTACACCAATATTAGTTTAAACAATATTTTATTCACATTGCGACACGGATACATGTAATAACGTATATACACATATATCAATCACGACAATGTGCTACAATTTGTGAAAAGGATTCAGTAATAAGCGCAAGCGCTTATAAACACCGTCTCCTTAAATGCATGGAACAGAATAAATTAATATCATGACAAAATATGTAACAGAACATAGTTTATGAAAGTGTGATGAAAACTAAACTTCTGACAATAAAGATATTTGGAGAGAGACGGGGATGGGTTGGCTGGCTGGGGGGGGGGGGGGTGGGGGGCTGCTGGAGAGGCGGGGAGTATAGTAGTAGTAATAGCAGTATTAGCAGTAATTAACAGTATCAGTATCTGCAGAAGTATTAGCAGTAGTATTTTTAGTTGGTGAAATTAATTGGAATATATATATAAATAAAAAACAAAGTTAAAAATGATTAACGAATGAGAATAGAATATGAAAAGAAAAAATGGAGAGACATCAAACGCTGATGACCCGTTCATCTCAACTGTTGGGACAGACCACACGTACTGTAGTGATATAGTACAATACCAGACTAGAGTGAACGATTACCACCTATATGCGATACTCGAACCGTTTGGATAGTGTGATATAGTCAAGGGTGAACCTGAAAATCAGCGTATTTGCGTCATTGTCAACTGATTGACAACCATATAGAAGTATGCGAACGTCATATCTCGCAATATTCAGTTGTCTTAAATTATTGTTCAACTGTGGTCGTATATCGGTGTGCAATTGACAATGCAAGAAGTAGTGTTGATTGTCTTCCACTGCCCCACATCTGCAGCGTGGACTGTCAACTATATTCTTCAAGAAAATATGTTGGTTTAAGCAGCTGCAATGTGTGCGGATGCGTGGGTGGAGTATTTGCGTTTCCCTCTTACCAGAGTAGTAATAGTTAGGAGGTTCAGTTATATTCGAATTCAAGTGCGTTCTGAAAACGTTTAGTGATGGCGAGTTGCCAATATCGGGTGTGAGCTGATTCCATTCCTGAACTGATGATGGTAAGTATGAGTTCTGATACAGCTGTGTCTTACATGCATGGTAGGGAAGATGTGTTTTCTGCATTTCTGAGATTGTAGTTCACTGTTTCGCCTACGTTTGCTGGATCAAGAGATGATCAGTAGTGAGGGGATAGTCGGTTATACATATTATAGAAGATAAATGATGTGTGCTTCCTGCGTCTGACGTTTAGTGTTTCCCAGCCCATTCCTCTATAAAGTGCTTCAAAATATACAAGTTTATTGGCTCCAGTTACAATTCGAGCAGCCTCTATTTGACTTTTTTTCCAGATCCTGTTTTTCATACCTTGTACAATTATCCCAAATTACATATTCTAAGACGGGCAGAATAAAGGAAGTATCCATTGTTTTCAGAGTTTTCCTATTGAGACGAAATCTTAATTTTCTCATGATGCTGATGCGCTTCGATGCTTTTGACTTTCTGAATTCGAAATGAGAATGCCATGTTTCATTGTTAGATAGACAAATACCAAGATGCTTATGATAACCAACCAGGGATTCAGTATTGGAAGGATTGAAAGTTACCATCACGTATCTGCCCATTCTTGTATGTTTGCAAGATCAGAATTCAGAGTGATTGCTGCATCGTCAGGATTATCAACAACAACATAGAGAGATGTATCATCAGCACAAAGTTTGATAGTAGAGCGAATGTCAAGAATGATGTCGTTGATATAAACTAAGAATTATAGAGGTCCAAGAATAAAGTCCTGTGGAACGCCAGCATAGATATTCTCAAAATCAGAAGTACAGCCTGGCAATACAACTCGTAGTGTGCGACACTGAAGGTAGTTTGTGGACCAGTTTAACAAAGGACATGTGATTCCAGTCGCTTCAAGCTTCAGTAAGATGCCCGTATACCACACCCTATCGAACGCTTTTGGAAATGTCACTGAAAACAGCACGGGCCTAATTACCTTCATCAAGAGACTTACATAATGTGGTATTGTCACGTCCCTATGTCGTATCCGTCTTCAGCAATACGATATAAACCAGATATTTCCTGTTCACGCAGGGGAATGGTAGCGGGCCCTCGTAAATCGGGGTAGGGAAATGTAACGACTATATCTACTTGGCAATGAAAAGACGACAGTGACGAGATTTTAGTAACATCTGATATTTTGTTAATAGTTCTAACATGCAGTATTACTCAACGTGTACAATTAAAGAGTGGTGACAAACTATGATAACAACGATGAGGGTGATCTGATTATGGACAGATAATGACTAATATGAGATGTACACATGGCAAGATACAAAAGCAATACAGGCGACTGTGGGAGTAAGCAGACTCAAGAAAGGATATTAGCACATGTAAACACGGACTAGATTTATGCTAAAATCTGTCGGAAAATCACAATAACGCAAACCCAAGTCATGGTGGGGAATCACAAAGCTGGGGTTGTGAAATAATGCTGGGTGGGGGAGTCACACAGCGGGGATCACGAAGCTGGGGATGGGAATAATGCTGGGTGGGGAAGTCACACAGCGGGTATCACAAAGCTGGGGGTGGGAAATTAATGCTGGTGGGGAGTCACACAGCGGGAATCACGAAGCTTGGGTGGGAAATAATGCTGGGTGGGGGAGTCACACAGCGGGAATCACTAAGCTGGGGTGGGAATAATGCTGGGTGGGGAAGTCGCACAACGTGAGTCACACAGCGAGGATCACGAAGCTGGGGTGGGAAATAGTGCTGGGTGGGGAGTCACACAGCGGGAATCACGAAGCTGGGGGTGGGAAATAATTGTGGGATGGGGGAATCACACAGCGGGGATCACGAAGCTGGAGGTGGGAAATAATGCTGGGTGGGGGAGTCACACAGCGGGGACCACGAAGCTGGGGTGGGAATAATGCTGAGTGGGGAGTCACACAGCGGGGATCACGAAGCTGTGTGGGAATAATGCTGGGTGTGAGTCACACAGCGGGGTTGAAAGGGAGGGGCACACGAAGCTATGCGGCTATGGTGGCGAGTCACACATCTGGGGGGGTCAGGAAGCTGGGTGGGGACTAATATTGGGTGGGGAGTCACACAGCTTGGTGGGGAATTACACAGCAGGTGGGCACACAGCAGGGGTGGGGAGTCACCCAGCCGATGCCACGAATCTGGGGTGGGAATCATGACACATAGCTGAATGGGGGCACACAACAACTAGGACGCGTGACAATGGAATGGGGATCACCTAACAGGGGTGGGAGGGGGCACGAAGTTAGGGTGGAGCATCACACAGCAGTGGGGTCATGAAGCTCAAATTGGGAATCGTATCGCAATGGGGAAAAAGAGGTTGGGGTAATGGGATATTGGCATTTTTATGATTCCAGCCAATATTAATAATCAATATGCCAGAATGACGTTCAAATCATCACATCTCACGACTAACGGACCATTGGTAACATCGTTGTTGAGTAATGTTTAAGGGGGGGGGGATATTTGGGCCTTGGGAGTTCCGAGACGCGAGTTGCGTTTCGAGTAGCGTCGCTCGGGACAAAGTCGACAACTGACATATTTCACTCCTATTTATAACCTTCGGTCCGGACGTTGTCCGCAGATGCAGCCCGTTGATTGGCTCGTAGAGACTCCGAGGACAACATTCGGACAATGAGGACCATATTTGGAATCCGCGGACAACATGTGAAAGTTGTCCCTGATTCCGCACAGTGGATTGGTTGGAATGTGTAATAGGATACCGGGACTTTCCCACTTTGACGAAATGTGAAAGTTGTCCCGCATCGTTGATTGGTCGGAGAGGTTTGGCGGAAATTACCGAGCTTGAACAGGTTTACGCAGAATAAAACGGCGGCCGTGTTCAACACACACAGGAAATCTCAACAAACTATTGTGACTTGTAACTAACTAAACAAGTTTCCTGGTGTATGAAGATGCCGATAATAAACTATTGACAATTGTGAACATCCAGGCATGCATCGGAGATCGTGGTAAGTTCTGTGCACAAAAGGACAGACATGTTTTGTTGTCCAAAATGAGTGATCAGTTCGAAGCGATGAATACGCAATACACATCTGTGTATAGCGATGCTTCGCTGGCTGAGTCGCTTCAGTATTACATCGACAATTTGGTTGACAGTAGAGTAATTTGGAACAAAACCAGATTGAAGAGAAGAGATGCAAGTATTATTGTTGAGAAAGTTGAATATATGCTGGTGAAGTATTTTTTCCATTACCGTTTCCATAGTACACAGAAGTGTGATAGGCCGGTAGTTAGAGACGTCAGATGGGTCTCCCTTTTTAATAATTCCACAGACAGATGCCTCCTTCCACAAATTCGGAACTTCAGCTAGATGTAGAGAACGGTTGAAAATATCACATAAAGGTTTGGATAGTTAGAAAGATCGAAAGAGTACTATACATTGATGGAGTTAGGTCGGCAGCCTTTCCAAGTGTCAGCGTTTGTAGTACAGATTGAACTTCAATAGGCATAATAATTAAATATACGAGTTTGGGTCGATTATATACACCAATATTACGTCCGGCCATAGTCAATTGAACATTATTTAACCCTTGACAGGGTATTATCAGCAACATAGGATATTTGTCACCTGTTTATGGTCCCTGAGACCCCACCTGCGACGTGTTAACGTTTCATGGGTTCCCAGAGACCCCATTAGTCATAACTACTAAATTATGCATTCATATTTGCCTGTACTTGAACGAAATCAGGTAGATAGCAAGTTCCTTCTACAGAACCACCGTATTTACTAGGCAGTGCGCTGCCATTTCGTTAATATTGATATTTGTGATTTTTACTACATAATTATTATAAACAGTTTAGTCTATCCACACGATCGTTTATTTAGTGTAGAACGGACGAATATACCGTTCATTTGAACCGACACACGGATATCTCTTGTGCTAACTAAAGTTAATAAATAGTTGAATTGATATAATATATTATCTGTTCCCTGGATTTCCAGACTGCAGCGGCTCCTGTATTCCCGTATATACAGATGTGCAGCATATAATACACATATGAGAGACACAGGTTGCGGGCTACACATATCTACTGATTGACAACTATAGGCACACGCTACCACATTTGTCGGTCAATCAGTCATTCATAGCCCGTAGCGCGTGTTAGAGGATACTGGACAGTATACGCACAGCAACGGTCTGGTATATGTTGCGGGAGCTTCCAGCAACACACGCAGCATGGAAATGGTCTACGCGGTGTCATATATACGCACCACTCCCGGTGCGTAACAATATCACTGTAACCAGACGAACAAAAACTAAAACGGAGATGTCTTTTTACAGTTTTCGATAGGTTTCGGTAGTACACTCTCATTGAAATGCGTATATTTTGGTATAAGTCTTCAAATTCAAGATCCGCCTATTGGAAAACTGAAAAAAAAAAAACAATATTGTTTATGCAGTGAGATAAGATAAAACTGTAAATTGTATGAGGTTTCCTCGCTAATTGCTATATGGTATGTGGCAATATACAGTCGCGTTGTCATAATTTAAAATTAAAGATGTCTGAAATCTACACTCTTGATACACATATAATAAAGTATGTATGCGGAAATAGCTGACTTACCATGTGCTGCCACTATTTTCAGCATGGCAATCCTTATACATTATAAGTTTCTAACCTTTAGCACCATATTTTGATATATGCTCTCTCCACCCTCCCGACTCATAACCTTTGATATATCTTGCAAAGTATCTAATGATGTAGTGTTATATATAGCGGCCTATCAACGGCTAAGGTCGTTTAAGGCCGGACCAACTTGGTTCATCCCATATTTAACCTATATGTACTGGGGGTAAATGCCAAAATCAAAACTAACTATTTACAGCAAGAACATCTATACTCAGCCTTAAGATTAGAACATGTCGACATCGGATTTACCGTGCAACATATCCTACTGGACTGTATCAACTTTACCGATATTCGACGCAAACACTTCAATGTTTCGCCACTTGCGGAGTTGTTTCAGGTGGAGAACATTGAAGGTTTGCTTAGCTTTCTCCATGAAACCAGCTTGTATCGGAAGATCTAATTTTTATCATTGTGTACTTGTTTTCCATATATATAATCTTATCATTGTATGCATGTTACTCATCTCTATTGCTCATCATATTTGCATTGTTACCCTAATCATCTGATTGCCTATCACATGCAACATACTATTTTATTATTATTGTTATTCTGTATCTACATTGCTTGGCCCTAAATGGCCCTAATTGTGTTGATGTGCCGTTAAGCACCATTCCATTAAATTCGTTCGAATTTGTACCTCATGTATATCGCTACATTTACCTACTTTCTAAAATGTAAAACAAATCATGGAGAGCACTAGGAACTATGGTGCTCGCACTATATGGCGGTGGCGGGAACTCCCGTGCCAGACACGCGAACAAACATATTACATCATTGAGGCGGACTATGATGTTTCGCCTTTCTTCGGCCTTCCATTCCATGATGAGGATATTTAACATCAGCCTCTGTGAAGATCTGAGGTCGAGAAGAATTAGATTTAGACCTGATAGCGGTCCCATTCGCCACATACGGACTTAAACTCGCCTTCCGAAATGTCGTTGACTTGAACGGCTTTTCTGATTCGTCAATGCTGTTTTTCATTGCCCGTGCAAGGACAGCGAAGTGGTCATGCCTTTTGCTCTATACTTCTAGGCAGCGGGCTACCAACCTGCTTGCCATACAAATCAATCCAGCGCCGGCGGCCACTGCTCCTAAGGCCACATCAATTGGCGCAACGTTCGATACTAGAGAGATACTACCTATTAGTATTGAAGTTGATGCGAGTGCAGTGTTGATTCCATCAACCGCGTTCACAAACAGCCGATACCTTTTGGCGAGGCCAGTACGGGTGGATCCTTCCTGTAGGAGAAGATACTGGATCTCAGAAATCCTGTTCAATCGGAACGCAGTCGGATCAACTGGGACGTCCTGGTACGCCGTTGTTAAACTAGGATATAGCTTCTTATCATCCATTATAACACAAACTCAATTATTAATGTCACAACGGTGGATGACCTCGCTATGCCGGCGGTATTGGTGACGAAGTTTATAACACTCCCCCACTGGAAATTTGATTAGTGAGGCGTCGAATATTGCAAATCCCGACCTTTGCCCTAATGCTTGGTAACGACATATTTCTGTTCTACCGCGTTCGGCGCCAGGTTCACACGAAGATGCCCGTAGCATGTTCTTTAAAGTTCACTTAACCTACCGACATTCTAATAACCGCTCCGAAAGCCGTCTTGGTGTATCCCGTATATCTGTTGCTCGCTTTGGCGCGAAATGTGTGCTCGTTTTCTCCCTCGCGAAGTGAGCCACGCTCCTCAGCCCATAGTGTAATTGTCACAGGGTGAGAAAATGTGTTCCGGCCCGGGGCTCGAACCCGGGACCTCTGGTTTAACGTACAATCGCTCTAACCGACTGAGCTAGCCGGGCACGAATACACACTTCCTCCCTACAGTGAGTTACGTACCGTCACATACTTCCCCACCAAATTGGAATTCGTCCCCTAATTCTATATTTAATTCGTCTCTGAATTCCATACATTTGGTACATTTTGGGTAGTATATATATCAGTCACGGTCCCTCGTTGGGCGCCAAATGTCACAGGGTGAGAAAAATGTGCACCGGCCCGCTGCTCGAACCCGGGACCTCTGGTTTACCGTACCATCGCTCTAACCGACTGAGCTAGCCGGGTACGAATACACACTTCCTCTCCTCAGTGGCCCCGTGCAGGCACCGGGGCGGGATCAACTGGTCCTGAGAATAGTGCTGCGGTAGCCATTGCTTGTCGTAAAAGGCGACTAAACTGGCTTAACGATTGGGTTCATACTTTCCGGAACCCACTATACCGGATTTGTCCCTCATGTACATTTTTGTATGTGAGAGTTGAGTCGGGCTATGCCCCATATATAAAATTAAGATTAGCGCTAATCCTATTACTTTTAGAGGATGGGATAAATGATGCTGGTGTGGCGAGGACCTGGCACCAGATCAGGTTGTTCTAATTTCAGGACTGAATATATATTTTAATTGTAAATATTGAGTTCTGAAGTTGGGATTTACCCCCCTTGGACAGGTGGATACGGGACACGACCCCGTTGACCCGTCTGCGTGTAGACTCCCTGAGGCTTGTACCTCTATGTCAGAAAAGCGGACGTTAAACCCTATTCACTCACTCACTCACTCCTCTCCTCAGTGAGTTACGTACCGCGACATACTTCCCCGCCAAATTGAATTCGTCCCCGAATTCTATATTTAATTCGTCTCTGAATTCCATATATTTGGTACATTTTCGGTAGTATATATATCAGTCACGGTCCCTCGTTGGGCGCCAAATATCACAGGGCGAGAAAAATGTGCTCCGGCCCGGGGCTCGAACCCGGGACCTCTGGTTTACCGTACCATTGCTCTAACCGACTGAGCTAGCCGGGCACGAATACACACTTCCTCCCCATAGTGAGTTACGTACCGTGACATACCTATATATATATCTGTATTCCATACATACATATATATCTGTATTCCACGCACTACGGGGTTTCCATACACTATCAACTGTCACGTGTATTGGTTGTAGATGCTCTCTAAAAGCGGTTACTGTCCCAGGAAACCTCCACGGGTTCTATAAATACGACAGACCAACGATCTCTAGAAATATATATACATATATTTACTGGGTTATAGCAGGATTATTATCAAATATGTAAAGTGATAACTTTCACATACATGGTGTATTGGCTACTGCATAGGTCAACGCGCAGAGCTCACGCAAGCGGATTATCGGGAAGCAATGACCCGTAAACGCAATAGCCGTATAGTCGTACACGTGTATAATAATAGTTCCCTGGAGTAAATAGCAAGAAACACGAAGAAGGGTTGTTCAGCAAGTTTATTGAATTAGAATACATGTAATACAAATGTGTCCTATGACATACTTTCCTCCTTCGGGGAAATGTCGTCCCGACATATACAATGCGGAATTTAAACACGCGCGGGTCGAATACGAAATAAAATACAAAATACACGTCCATGATTATAAAATATTCTACCAAAAATGTACACATATGATCATCTGTTGATCTTGCGTCCAAACCCGAATGTCTACGTCTGAGTAGTATCTCAATCGAGCTCGATTATCACACCACATACATACACAACTCTCCCTAAAACATGTGGCGGAGCCGAATGAAAACAACAACAAGACACTAAATGTTAAGTTGAGATCAAGTTTCTAATCCAGTGTGGTGTCGTTGTCTCTCAATCTATCAACGCAAGGTTACAACCAGATAACGTCGTTAGCCGGTACGTCAAACAAGTATGGATGTGTCATCACGCATTGCCCATCGCGAATGCCTTGTGTAGGCTGCCTCAACCGCTTACTCCGTCGGAGTACCGGAAACTGCGGGGTACCATGACTCGTGTGGTCAGCCGATTCCTGTCCGGATGAGCAGAGTTCAGGACTGCTTGCATGACAACGGGATGGTCTAACGTCTGGCGGTGATTTATGTACTTCCAAGTCGAAGTTTGTGTTTCTTTCTTGAGTATCTGACCTTCCATCATCGCTACTATCTGACGAGGATATGTCGACTTGTTCCGTCTGCGTCGGGTATTTTCGTGTTCCAAAAGGCGGCAGGCTCATGAATGGCAACAACATATTCCTGTGCAACATCCGACTCTTAGCATTTGAGTTTTCTTGGCGAACTTCATACATGGGTATGTTTGTCATCGGTTGCCTCTTGACTAGGTAGGGCTCCAACGTCCTGGCTCCAACGTCGTTATTTGGTATATCTGCGACATTAATCAACAAGTCGGCCACGGCCTGTACATGGCGCCAAACGACAAGATATTGTGAATCGGCCGAATAACCGGCTACAACAATGAAATAGTGATCACCCCCATAACGTTGTCTTTAGATCGCATCCCCTTGCTCCAGAAAGTGGGTCCGGATTCGCTCAGCGAGCGTTGTCTCCTCGTGGAATATTCGGATTATCGTCTCTCGGACGTGGTTTATGTGGGACCGTAGAACTTCTCTATTCGCAGAGGTTGCTTTCAAGCGGGTGGCTCGGTCCATGTTGAGCAAATTCTCCTCGACGCGGCGTCTGCAGTACTCGTCAACTCATTCGGTCTCCAGTTTTCACTTCTCCAGAGCTATGCTGTCATCCAGCGCGGATAGTTTGGCCAGGTTGTTGGTCAACTCACCTCTTTGAGTCCGCTTCGCTTTGTCCAGCCGCTTAAGCTCGCTGAGGGTTAGTGGAGGGTCCTCCATGGTTCCGAGAATCTCATCGATCTTGGCCTCTGTGAAAGTGGCAACCGTTGCGGTTTGTCCCAGGTCATGCAGCTCTACCGTATCCACGGCAGCGGCGACCGCCCCAGCCTATTGTTAGCCATTTGGAGGGCTGCGACTGTTTGCGAGGCTAGCATCTTCCGTCTGCCATCCACAAACCCCAATTCGACTAGGATGATGTGGCTTTTTTTCTTTTCTTTAGCTTATATTTAACGGCGGCACTGGCTCTAGGACCTTGCATGCCGTCTCCCAATAATGGGAGAAAGAACGGAGGTAGAGATATTTTGAGAGAAGCCGGTAATTCGTATTTACAGAGCAACTACGAAGTATCGGTACCCATTTACAGCTGGGTGAACTGGAATAGTGTGGGCAAAGTGTCTTGCTCAAGGACACAACTCACGCCGCTAGGCAGGCTCGAACCCACGACCCTTGGATCAGTAGTCCGACACACTAACCATTACACCACGGCGCTCCACCGCGTCGACCACATATTGCTGGCAGCGCAAGGGGTTCGCTGGTTCAATGGTTTGTGAGAGCTAGACTGGGGTTGGCTTTTAACCGAGTACAGTACAGTAGCCATGTGCTGGATGGGCATACATCTTTCCAGACTACTGTCTACATGGGCAAACGAGCAGCAAGGGGCGTTACCTAGATGGGTTTACTCCATGCCAGATCACTGTATAAATGGGAAGACGAATAATGAGGTGATCATCCAGAACACATCAAACTGTCGTCTCGACCTTCGTTCTATGGCCACCTGCCGATGCCGAATCCTTTCCCGGCCGCACCCTCGACAAACCTGAATGTCACTCTGGAGACCATTTCCTGAAGATTTACAGGGCACCGTGATTTTATAACCTCGGCAGATCCTTGCTCGGTGGACCTTACAATAAGCCTAGCTTTTTCCACACAGTTCCGTTCCACCCACCTATAGCCAGGCGCAAATGCCCCCCCCCCCTATCCCCCTCCCTTCTGCTCATAGCGGGTTACCTGATAAAGCATTGAATTTTTACAGGTATGCGAACAACACACTGCTTAAAGTGAGTGAGTCGCTGATGGTTGTGGACGGAGTACCAATCCAGAAATACCACTTAACAGAGCTTGATTTGCTTGAGGCTGGCTACAAACTTGGAGTTAATGTGGGAAAATAATATTATGCGAAAAAAACGTAGCTGTATAATTACATGTATGTGGTTCTCGCATCTTAATTTGTTATTTTATAAAATAACACATGACAATGTTGTATGTAACGCCCAGTCTTATGTTCGATACTTATGTTCATTTTACTTTGTGTACTCCCGGCATACGAAGTATGTTCGGGTGTACATAGTTTTCGCATTTCTGTCCGTCCACCCGTCCTGAAGATATATGTGAAAATCATCGGGTATCCATTAGCTCTGCAACCGCAAGTCGGATGGACTTGAAACTTACTTCGTATATACTTTGTACCATCATCCATATGTCATGACATAGCTCACCATGCGGCTTTCATCTCTACGGTTAAGGCCAAATCACCAACAAACTGGTGTTGACGACATTAATAATTTTACTAAGGAAAGTTGTACATACCATTGTATTACATTGTTTGGAAGATTGCACTTTTCTGAAAAGGGGTGAAGTAATATGTTGGATGTGTATTGTCTCATTCCTTAGGCGTACACGCCAAGCTAATGGTTACTAGATATAAGTTTAAAATAGTGTACGTAATCATTGTTACTAACATTATATAATTGTTTTATATTTGTATAGTCATAAAAGGATTTGGTTCTTCTCTAATCGTAAATATGTTATATTCGTTTTATTCCCCGTTCATTCCAATATTTGTAATAAAATGTATTGCCATTACCTTTTAATTGTTCCACATGATTTGCTTTGAAATGTTCTCTGGATTTTCAGAATAATTACGTTTGGCCCATGCTTCAAAGATATTTGATAAAACAAACATATTTTATTAATATTTTTTGCATCGAATTCGTGGAAGTTTCCTTCAAATTTATTCATTCCATCACATTTATGTAAATAATTAGTATACACTAGTTTACATTGCCCATTTTGTGTAAGCTTTGTAAGACTTTTAACCCAACTTGCTTTTAAAGAATTTATGAAATATGCTAGATCGATCATTGCCCGCCATTTTCATAATTTTGCACAATGACTTTTCTGTGGATTGTATCTGGTATGGAATCCCACATAAAGTCAAACAGTATGTGTTTAATTTGTTGTATAACATCATCTACAGGAGTATCTAACAAATGGAAATATTAGTTTTGGAAATGCCAAGCTTTTTAGAACAGTTATTTTACCTATAGGTGCCATTGATATACGTTTCCATCTATCTAATCATTGTTTAAATGAATTTACTTTTGGTAATAAGTTTATTTTATTATCTATTCTAGTGTTGTCATTATACCTAGTGTTTTTACTATGCCGGCAGACCATGAATTTGTGTTGTCTTCACAGAAAGCGAGTGTAGTGTTTTTAACGAACCTGTCTTAAAACGTATCGATTTGGTATAGTTTTAATCGCATGCCTGAAATATGTCCAACCTGATCGATGGTAGAAACTAGGGCTTCTAACGATTATTTTGACCCATCTAAGCAAAAGTGGCATCGTCTGCGAGCATTGTGTATGTTATTCCTTCTTGATTTACTATTATTCCTTTAATCATGTTATTATTTCGGACTCAATGTGATATTATCTCTATTGCTATAATAAACAAATATGGTGCCGGTATGATGTTATATTCGTATGCAATTAACAGTATGTAAAGGTGGGTGCCTTAAAATTATGTAAACATACATATTTATGGAAATTAAGCAGGTACATAATTATGTAACTATACCACATGTTTGTAACATCGAAAGTGTCCGTTTTTACACAGTATTAACTAATATTTCAATTTCGTGTCGGTAGTGCTGATCACCAGTGTAGGCATAGGTGAAGAAATGGTGATTCGTTTTAATTGTTTAAATAAATAATGTATATACACTCAATCTGACTGTTGTCGATATCTTATAAAGTATGATTACATGCATTATACAACAGAAAGTGCATTATGCAAATAAATATTGATTTCCATTGAATAAATATTGATTTTCAGCGCGAATTTCGAAGATATGAGTGCTTTTATCATATCCACGACGTCGTAGTCAGAGTATGTCCGTTCGCCTGTCTGTCCGTTTTAAGCAATTCGAAAGTTTAACGTTGAGGTACGTTTGTTATAATTTCTGTTTCCTTTCACCAAACCTTTTGATACTGCACACTTCCCTTTCTCGGATAATTCTCTATCATACTGTGACAAATCCACGACCCTCAGACCCAGGCTAGCCCCAAGGTCAAGGTCACAGTATGTGTGCTTTCTTAAACTTACCGATGAGGAAATATTATAATACATGTACTTTATGTTTACTTTCACCAAACATTTTAATATTCCACACATGCCTTTCTCTAATGATTAACCACACGCTTAAGGTCACAATCTTAGCGTCTAAGCAAAATTGACAATGGGGGTATCCTTTAACACATCTTCTTGGTATTCGTTAAACTAAAGTACCACCAGACGATCTTCGTTGTCTTCTGACAACTATTGTTGTTAATATTCTGAGATAACGCGGCTGTCTGCCCTGACATCAAAATTATTACAATATATATTTCAAATAAGGCCAAGTAATGCCAATACGTGTATCGGGTAATACAAACCAATTGCTACTTGTGTATATTAATGACATATATAATTATTTAAGCAATACAATATAACCCCTACAATACATCCTGATATGTTGGACACCATCTTTAACATGTACATGATAAACCAAATACGTCATGACATGGCTGTATGTTAAAATAGTATCCATACATGTAACATATAGCAGTAATTCACGTTAGCACCTTCGGTATTGTGATACGGTTGGGAGTTTCCGTGATACGGTGCAGACAGGGTATATACATGTTTCTAAGATGACGTAGCGGAATGACAGCAGGTAATTGTTAGTTTATTTAAATATTGTACAGCTTACAGGACATTACCAGCAACGCATCTGGTATGTACACACGCTGAATATGATGCCCAACGATCACGAGCACAATACTAATGACAACGTATTTTCTGAATAATTCGCTTGCAAAGATGACACCTTTTTGTACGTGAATTTTCAATCGAGGGAGCGTGATGAAAGTGCCCTGGATAACTAATGCGTATTATTGTCTCATGTATGTGGCGATATCAGATAAGTACAGTATAATTGATTCGTGGAAATATACATGCATGATATTACATGTTTTATGGCCTTTTCTGATTGATCTTGTTATTGTTATTACCGCCTGTTACCGTTCCGTAAGCAGCTGCATAAAAGGATAGAGTGTTTCGCGAAAACAAGCTACGGTTTGTACCGGTGAGACAAAATAGATACGGTGTGTCGCATATTTATTTTCATAACCAGCTGGCATAAAGTTCGTTGATTACAGCAACATTGACCGTCAGTTGCTCTTTTTCTCGTATCATAATTATAAAACAAGGTCAAACAAGGTGTTACCGTCAGCAATTTACAGGACATGGATATTATCTCCTCACCGATAGGCATAAGTGGATATAGTAATAGTCCATGCATGTACGTACGTATATATTGTACACACGGTAGTGTCTCCTATAAATTATTAATAACCTATGAATGCCTTCATAGCATTTAATAGTAGGCCACAATTTTTATCTACATGATGGTTCTTTGTTTCGGACAAACCCCACGAATGCTGCAACCAATGGAAGACGCGGTGATACAGAAGTATGGGGTACGGTGTTGTGCGAAAACACGCTACGGTTTTTACAGGTGCGACAAAGTAGATACGGTGTGTCGCACTTTTCTCTTCAGAGACAGTTGACATAAATTGCTGCGTTGATTATACCATTGACCGTCAGTTGTTCGTGCTCTATCATTATAATTATAAAACAAGGTCAAGTGTCCAATCATGATGACAGTCGTTAACCTGCTGCCGCAACATGTTGTTATTTCGTATACTGCAACGGCCTTTTCGTGATTTATGTACAGGATCATATTTTATTCATATATACAATCAATTAAATCGTGTTTCTCGGTTATTAGCCTGTACTGTACCATTTACAGCAGGATGGAGTGTAGTCAGATATATACGATTCCTACCTACCTACGATTTAAGTTCGCTAAGTCATATTTCCACCCGTTATTTACTCACTGAAAACGAAAATTCCACTACACGACGTTGCAAATTGCAATACATGTATTTTAAATAGTGAAGAAACGATATGTGTACATACATTACTCAGCGATTTATCCATAATACTTGCATAATTTGTACCAGTTTAATCAACTTATTAACTCTTTGTATATTTATCAGATCGTGGTCTTAACTAGTTTCATGAATTGCATTTGACACGGTTGTTTTGCCTTTGAAAAAAAGAATATGTCAAGATATAACTGTTGATGAGATCACAATAGCACATGGGTAATACTGTCGGCAGATACATGCATACACCTTGAAATTGCATGCATCTTTATCGGACAACTCACGAAAGATAAAGTCATATACCTGTACGTACTTTAAAAATGTAATACAGTTATTTAATGCATATAATACAAAATATATATATTTATTTTATGATCTATCATTTATCGATGTATAGGAATAACTCATTTTATCATTATTTTGAAGACTATCGTGTTATTGGAAGAGAAAGTGTATAATTATAGTTTTGTTTTGTATTTCATGAAAATTCGAAAACAAATTATTAAAAGTCACTTTGGTCATTTTCATTGCTTTCACATTTATCATTTTGTTTTTAATCAGCATCAATATATACGTTTTCAATTGAGTAAATATGAATTTCATTTTCACCATTAAGTTGTGTTAGTTGCTGTACTTATTTCTGATTTAGATTTGTTGATTTGTCAACATTTTCAAAACATTGTTTATCAATTGTCTAGTTTATCATATACATTTTCAGTCATCTTCTACTAGTTTTAAACTTAATTCAATGGCGTATATCTATCCAAAACGACAACATTTATTAGCTAGTTGATGGTGACAAAACATTTTGATCGATAATGTATAATGATCGATATAATGTCATCATAAGAGTGATATAAATTATGATCAATATACATGTAGCTCCTTATCAACTAGCTCACTCAGCCTGTCATACTATGTGGAGTTAGTGTTGACATATATATAAAAAGACTGGTAGATAGTAACACCCATGCTTAATACATTGTTATCAATTTACTGAAATGTATTACAGCGAGTTAAAACTTTAAAATACAAAAATAGCAGCATTTATTTTCTAATATAATTGTTACGGATTAGGACATCCCACAACTACTTATATATGAGATATATGACACAATAGTACACAGTCGTATATGTTATATTGCACAAATATAATGATAGCATGTGTAATAAACATATTTCACATATGACAGTTTTACATTTACCATGTTACTATTGTATAATGTTTTAGTATTTCATTATGTGTGCTCATAAGTATTTGGGTATATAATACTCCATTATTTACAACAACGTAAATATGAAAATAATTAAACCAAAATGGATATATTACATTGCCATGGTGGAAGACTTTGTGATTCCGACCAAATTTCAATAAAGTTTGTTAATATAACTTTCATATAACTAATGCATGTAATACATTTAGATACAACCCTCTTGTTTATCATAGTGTGGAATACTAAACTATTTATATGTCATGCAATAGTAGAGATTTTGTATGCTTAAACCGTTTGTCCAATAATTTGAAATATTTATACAACAAAGTATTTTTTTAGAATTTCATACAGCATCATTATTTTCAGGAATATGATTACTAGAGATTGGCTTTTGCATTTTATGGGTTAATAATGATGATTATGGCATGTTAGTAGCATACAATATTAATTCACCAGTTGCTTGCAAACACTGAACAAATTGAAACTTGGGAATACATATACATGCAATTAATTTGCCATTGTTGATATTGTTTTGCATAAGCGTGTCTATCTTTCTGGATCTTTATGGAAACGATATTAGATTTTTTATTTTTGGCATTCCGACCAATAATAATAACATGTAGTAATGTTCAATAACCTCCGAAGGGAAGCGCATTGAATACATATTGTTTTAAAGTGACTCTTTGTATTGGGCTCGCGCGACGTCATGACGTCCGGCTCATAACACCCGGTTTACTGCTAGACTATGGACGTCATGTAGGATTGCCAAAACATTTTCACACCATTTTGATAAAGACCATGTGGTCGAAAAATCAATAAAAATAGTGACTTTGAAACAATGTATAATCAAATGTAGTAGTATAACTTTCATATAATAAATACATGTAATATACCATCCTTTTATCTGTATTGTGCAATAATTAAAAATCACCATATTATCCAATGTCTGGAGATAATATTTGTATACCATTTTTCAAATAATTTCAAATATTTATTCAACAATTAATGTATCTTCGTCCGTGCACGGTTTCGGATAAAACGCTATTCTCTCAAGCGGTGTATTCCACGGGAGCGATATTTCACACACGAAGACCTATTCGATAATCTGTTCTAGATTATTCGAATATTGTGCTATAGACTAGTATTGTGTGACCCGTATTACAAATAATGGATGATAAAGAAAATAGTCGGCTTCAATTCGTGACAAGCATAGCGATACGAGTTTGTTTTGCCTTTGGACCCAATCACGAGGGCATTATTTCAAGATAATCAGCTCACCTGGTTAAATAAACGTTTTCGCGCATTGCACGCATGCTCCTTCATAAAAACAAAGCGAATCAAGAGTAAATATGGATTAGAGTGTGTCCGAGAACACGATTTCATTATTGGAAGGAAATAATTCATTGTGACGCTACTTACGTCATATCTCCATATATGGTAAACACGAGAGTGGTGTAAACTACTGTTGCAGAGTGGTGTAATTCACCGTTAGATTTATGTAAACTACTGGCTGAAATGTAAGAAATGGTTATGACATGTTATTAGTATCAACATACTTATTTTCCAGTTGAACTTATTTTCAAGTTGAACTTATTTTCAAGTTGAACTTATTTTCAAGTTGAACTTATTTTGTAGTTAATTTTTCAATGATCTTGTTTTTCTTTACTTTTTGCAGGTATGCCTACCTGTCTCAATATCCATGGACACGTCATTTTAAATCAATGTTTTAAAAATATTAATTTGTTTACGTATTTATGGTCAAAACTATTCAGAAACGATGTAAACTCGCAACAAGAAGGTGGACATGTTGTTGAACGTCAATGTATGATCAGCCATGTGACCGCAGTGAACCACGTGAATTTCATGTATCGATCCCGGATTATTGGGAATAATTATGTAATGGGTGAATAAATAATATAAACTCGGTGTTGCACTTTTAAATCGTTTCAGTATATACTTTGCATGTTTTTATTTTGTGTGTACATCATACTAACTCTAAATGGTTCAAAAGCTCACTATATATGCACAGGAATGCGCGTGTATTCAGAAATTTGTTTTGTTTTATCATTTTTAAAAATAAATGGGTGGGGGTGGCGGGGGTGGTCGTTGGATGAGGGTTGAGCTATAATTATTGCAATTTGACATTATTTAGAAACATTATTTATGTGTCCGCATCCCACCGAATAGCTAGTTGCGGGAGCGGTTTAACGACTTTCATCATGATTGGACATTTGACCTTGTTTTATAATTATAATACGAGAAAACGAGCAACTTGACGGTCACCTTATGTCAGCTCGCTCTGAAAAGAAATGTGCGACACACCGTATCTATTTTGTCTCACCGGTACAACCCGTAGCTTGCTTACGCGCAACTCCGTATCCTTTTGTGCATTTGTTTACGGAAACTCTACACAGTAACAGGCGGTACAAACCATAACAAGATAAATCAGAAATATGCCATAAAAACATGTCATCCTGCATGCAGAGAGCTGACACCTTCCACGGATCAATTATACTTTATTTAATCGATATCGCCACCGAAAAGGGACAATAGCACGCGTTAGTTATCCAGAAATCGGCTTTCATCACGCTCCCTCGATTCAAAATTCGCGTACACAAATGTGTCATCTTTGCAAGCGTGTTGCTGATAATGTCCTGTAAGCTGTAAACTATTTAATTAAATTGACACTTACCTGCTGTCATTCCGCTACGCCATCTTATATATATGTATATACCCTGTCTGCACCGTATCACGGAAACGTTCCACAGTATCACAATACCGACAGTGGTTAGACTCTTTGCAAAATACTCATGTTACCATCTAACGTACTAACGTGTATTCAACAAAACTCCATTAGTGTTGCATGTACTCTATTATCCGAACAAGAAATGCGAGGTACACAACACGCACTGTATTGGTAGTGCCATTTGCTATGTTGGCGAATAGCTAGTTATACATGTTCCTAGTTTGTACATGTGGATAACTGCACTTGAGTCTCTTCACGTCATCGTCGGCCGTGCGATGTTAATAAAATGTATATTTACACATTTGTGCGAGCCCTTCCCGTGAAGCAATGATGCTGTACAACTATTGTAGGTACACTGTGGAATCAGAATTGCCGCTAAAGATCAAAGAATATGGGGTACAGAGAAACAGAGTCCCCAGCTACAAACGGGGATAAGCGATAAATCGTCAGTTGTACGTACACATTGATATACAATGTTATTATTTACCCTAGTTTCTCGACCAATGAAATAACGGCATTTTGTCGCATTAATCGCACATTGCGACGCTTTTGCCAATATGTATTACATTAATCATTAAATGTGGAGGGCTATATTTATAACTGATTTTATGTTGTCATCAGTTCACGAAACTTAAAACATATTACCGCCCACACTCGCGCTCACTTTGTGTCACACCGCCAATCACATGCTTGTATAGCGATTGAAATCACTGCAAAGGGCGGAGCTTCGCGACTGGGCTGGTAAACAGTAAATACGTTGTACTGCACATATTGCATTGCTAATGCAATTCAATAAGTGATCAATAACGTATAATACATGTTTTATATTGTAGTATATGTGGTGAACATAGAAATACTACTGCCATAGTACTGTCTTTCGTTGAAGTATTTCCAATGTCACATTAAGACAGGGGATGGTTTTCGCATATATATTGCAACTTGTATATGTACATGTATATGTGTTCAGTGTTATATTTCCTACACTAATATGCACTCACAATTGAAACGCACCGATGTGCTACTGCAGCATATAATAAAGGCTCCGTCTCGGATTTAGTCAATATATGTTTACGTATTAACTGGCATGCATGCATTGCATATAACCAAGCGCGTTTCTCCATTATAATATAACAGGCGGACAGGCAGGCAGTATACAGGTCGAAACCTATAGGGTATTGCCGATTCCAGCGTGGCCATAATACTCTTCCGTCCAGTAGATGTGGTCGAGTTTCAACAGTCTCCTATGTAACTTAATTCCTGTATTCTTGAAACTGCATGTGCATGTTTGTCATCATTCATATTTTCACTTCCTACTCAAGTACGATCCATCTTAGCCAAGGGCAAGGTCAACTCCCAATGTGCATGTTTATGACCAAGCCACCACAACCATGGGATACATGCCGTTGTCGGCGTTCTTGTAATATATTTTCAGTACATTGCATATGACTACTATTTATACTTGTATGACAGGGTTACTAAACACGTTTAGTTATTTTAATAACCCACATGCATTGCTGATTATTTTACGAGGTTATTATGTGCTATCTCCCTTGATATTGTACAATGGGGGCAGCCATATTGTAGTGCTACGCCTAAATATCGAGTACGACCAAGAGAATAGTGCCTTGTGCCAACTTATCCTATGGCGTTTTGGCTAAACAACCTCTATATATATACTATTGTCTATAGTGTTCACATTTTTGGGCTCAGTTTCTTTTTTAAATTCTGGTAAAGACGAATCAAGACATTTCCTGCGTATGACTACAGCAGCTACTATATGTAGTTTGCAAAGTTAGGTAGCAGTGACGTATGGATGGGAATGGGTGTACACAATCACATAACATTTGCCTCTGTACTTTGATTTCCCTTGGATATAGTTGGCTATGGGATGGTTGGCCTTTTCTCATTGATATTTATAGTATCAGGTAGCAATGCAACATCACATTCCTTTAACATTTAATACATTAAATATATTATTTTACTACATAATCTTCTGAAAACAAATCAATAAATAACTTTTCATTTTATACTTTGATTACATGTCAACTTGAACCATTGTTTTGTTTTGTTACATAACTGAAAATCCTTTTTGAGCCAGGATGTATACATTACTGAACTCATGCCGAAATGTAGCTTTTGACCGAACAGTTCCTAAATATCGGAAATGACGTAGTTCGGGTTTAGGGTATGATTATAGTTTCAAAAAGGAGCTTAACGTGGCATACAAAGCGCACAGTTTATATGCCTCAGCCTCTTAGATTTTTTTTATAAATCAGTCAAAAGTATGAAATCGTAGATGGTTAAGTGATTCTTAATGGGAATACATGTAAGACAATGGTGAAATAGTACTGACACAGAGCAGTCTGTGTATTTCAGCTATTGAGATATTCCAATACCGTCACGTAGGGGCGAGAAGGTTAATATATGAGCATGTCAACTCGTGATGGATTGTTTTTTAAAGCTTAAACATACATGCATTTACTATTAGTGAGCCGTGTTATATTCATATTTTCTGTGTGTGGATGGTTGGTAGCGACCATGCGAAGGGTAAATTTAACAATGGGGTTCATCCTTGCTACTTGAGAGTTGAATCAGGCCATACCAATTATAAAGGTACTAAAATTAGTGCGAATCATGTTACTTTTTGGGAGTAAGACTGAGTGACTTTGGTGTCACATGGCACCAGATCAGATTGTTCTAATTTCAGGGCTGAATTTTATTTTTCGATGAATACAATCAGTTATGAATTGTTTGGAGTCCCACCCCATCACAACAGTTGAAGTATGGGACTCGAACATGTTAACCCGACCTGAAATGACATTATCTGTTGACAAGCCGTCATACGCCATTAAATTAATAAATAAATGGCTGTTGGCAAGTCGTTATACACCATGAAATAACTATACTGTCTAGTAGTATTTAGAATACAATAGTATATTGCATCCTGGCAACGGCCCCATGTAGGTACATACATGTATATGATAGAATACAAGTACCGTACAAGATGGCGTGAAAGTTTATACTACTAAATAAATAAATATAAACATCAAAATCGCGAAAATTGGAGACCATGCCGCGGCTACTAATACATGTATCTGTACTTGTATCATACACTTATTTATATCGCATCCAGTCGGTAAATGTCAAATGAGTTTGATATTTTCCTTCACGAGCTTACTAAATTTGCGCGAAGTATTTTATTTACCGTAAGTTGTGTAAACTCTCTTAGAGTACTCAGTAGTACATGATTGTTATTATTCTATTTAATAATATGCATACCCTATGTGATTAATTAATTAATGTTCAATACCTGAATCGTGCTCTCTATCACATATCTATGTTGGTGCAATACTAACAACATGAACATAAACTATGATAAAAGTAAAGTTGTCCAGTTCAGGCAGAGAGCTATATTTAAAACTGCAAATATTTTTAACAGTGGGGGACAAACCATTGATGTAATTGATAAATACAAATATCTAGGTCCAATGTTACACGAATATTTAGATTATAAGTTAACGGCTAAGATGGTAGCACATAGTGCAGGCAGAGCGCTAGGTCTTTTCATTGCAAAATTTAGGAAAATGGGTGGGATGCCATATACCGTATATACTAAGTTGTACGGCACTCCTGTGTGGTGAATTGTCTCGTATGGGGCCACAATTTGGGGCACTACACGGCATTAATGTTTCGAGGTAGTACAATGTTAATGTGCGTGGTAACGGGGGAAACAAATTAAGGCGATATAAACTACTTAGGCAAACTTGGGGTGTCGAAACATACTGTACAATTATTATACTGCGATCTCATATGTATGTCTGCAATTGCTAAATTCAGATGCGGCGTGTCTCCCTTGCGTATTGAAACTGGTAAATACGAACAATTTCCAATCGGAGAGAGATTATGTCCGTTCTGTTGTAATCAGGTTGAAGATGAATATTGTGTGCTATTTACTTGCCCTGAGTACGATGATCTACGAACTTCACTATTTGAACACGATCATAGAATCGAACCTGCCTTTACAAATATGAATAATGATGCTAGCTTCATGTTTCTGTTCTCAAATGATAACATGTTACGATTCTGTGCCAAAACCCTTCGTTTCATTATTGTATATAATAATGATCGTTTCATACGATAGTATCAGATGTGAAGATATGTATAAATAATACACATACTTTTATTACACATACCGTTTAATTGCCACTTAAGCTCGGTTGCATATCCTCCTCTAATCAGTCCATTTCAAATCTGATTTGAGATGATATTGATTTCGTAAGCCTTTTCGTAGTAAGATGCCTATGTCTCGTTTGTGGCTTATTTCAATATATTTCAAGACACTTTTAGACAGGTGAATCAAACATATAATGATTTATTTGTCGCGATTAGCGCGGTAACTATGCAATGCGGGACGCTAATTGCCTCTGATTGCTTTAACCAACATATTCATTTGACGCGAGTATGGGGCTGATTCATATATCCACAAGAGTCCCGTGTCACAAACATGTTGTAGCATAGCATTGCAGTTAATATCGATCCTGTGAAATGTGTCGATTGGGGCGCAGCAGGTTTGTGATACCATGGGATGACTGCGTTTATCATATAACACGATTGTATATACAGTACGGAGTGTATGTGCAGGCAGCTCCATACTATGCAACAAGTATATGCAATGTTGTATATGTATTTGTTGAAAAGTATTACTGCTTGCTCAACGTTTTAGCGAGCAGTCTCTTGTAATTATTTTAGAATGACAACATTTTAACTCTATCCGTCCGTCCTGACACTTAGTGCGTACATACTATTTCATCAACCACTGTAACACCTGAAGCTACGATACTTGCACACACTACTGAGCTAACGGTGTGTATAATGAAGGAACACATAGCATGTGACATTGACATACTTTTTTCTACCTTGATTTAGCCATTGTGACCAAAGTACATATAATATTGTTGTTTGTCTACATTTAGCTAATCTGTATTTCGTTGCTTCTTATATATTCATGTGAACATATTCAGATTTGTCTTACATTCACCCATTCAAGAGATAATATCGTCTATTTTGATTACAGTTGAGATTGATACCTCACATAACAAAAGGAACCAACTCGTTATACAGACCGGACAATACCGTGCCATTCGGGTGTGCTGCCACGATTGGAGCTCAGTATCCGGAACCCTGCGATCTGATCGTGCGATTGGTGGACCCCGTGGACGGGACGACATGTTACTCCCAGGGTGTGGCAGGGGACAGGAGCCCGAACTGTGTTATGAAGATTCCAGGCGTAACCAAATATGACTGGGATTCCAGGAAACGTGATTGGCACTCATTTCCATTTTACATCCATGATTATGATGAACATACGATCACGAGGTCCGGATTATTGATACGTACCAATACTGACGGTGATTCCGAAGGCGAATATGTAATCACTGTGCAGGCTGACAATCACCATAGCCATCAAATCTGGAATGGCTACACGTTTCCGGATGCCACGGTAATAACACAACTAGTACAAGTACATCTGCTGACATACATGGCAGTATACCATTCACAACACAATTTATCGCGCCTGTTCCGTATATGTAGACCCTGATTATCTAACTGTGTGTAGCTAATATAAGTTGATTCTCTCTTAAGGACCCGTTCTATACCTGAGCATCGTTTGACTCCAAGATAATTGCTTCCTAAATGTGATGAAATATATGTAAAAACACATTATGTGAACACTGCCTCACTGTATGTGAACACTGCCTCATTACTGTATCCTATACTGCAGATGGGATGGCCAATTGGGCCATCTTTGTGTATTCCAGCCATCAGCCAGTTTCACTGGTTCTGCCGTTTGAGAATGAATGAAAAATGTGAAGTAGAACATGTGATATAATGTAGCTAATCACTTGTAGAAAAGACACGACAACGGTCTTCTATCAATTATATTACACCAAACTGTAAAATATGTCAGTTTTCTCGACACAAATACAGAAAAATCGCACAATGTAACACTATTACAAAGCCAACCACATAACACATACTATTTATAACCACTACTGTATTATGTGAGTAGTTATCAAATCCAGTGACATTTAAGCAGTTACCCGAGTGTATCGTCACTGGTATCTACTCGCCTACTATGCGTGTAGATATGGCTTTACATATGGGTAGTGTGTACACCAACAATAGGCTGCGCATCAGATTTAACAGTTTACCCGTTGAATTATATTTTGAGATTGATATCTCGTTTTTTTGTATAATTTGCTGCCATTATATTTATAGCACGCTGTTATCATATCATGCATTGCACCAAATGTAATTAGTAGTTCTGTCGTATTTGCTGTATGTGTCAAACCCTAGAAGTGGTGAAACTGTACGATGTTTTTTTTTAAATAACATGATGACGGAGATGGCAACTCGATGTGCCATATAGTATACAGTAACAATACAATAATCAACTATTTTATATCCATATATCACATAACGTATGAAACAATTATCATTGAAGCCCAGTGTATTTTTCGATGACCTACTTTCTTAGCCCCTTACATGCTGAGTCTACACAACCGTTTCATTGACAACATATATATAACTGTTTTATTATGCATAGACTTAGACGCTGTTACCATTCATTGGAACCGTATCGTAGAATTTTGGGTAGATTCGTGTGGATTTCGTTGATTTGATTTGGAAATTTACATAGTTGTGTACAACTATTAATGCTCAATCATTACACACGACATAAATCGTCAATTGTCAACAGATTCACCGTTCCGAACATTCGGAACAATTGTATACTGTCAACATACCCAAGGAATTAAAGCGTTTTCAATATTTGACAAATAAACTTTCTAACATTCGTTGCTTTTAGACCGATGATATCATCATTTTCAACCACAAACTATATCCATTCACGAGATTTATATCAATCTGCTGATGCCGATATAATACGTGAACTGCAGTTATCTCTTCCTACACTTAAGACAGTAAAAGGCTCACAATTGATGCGATTTTGAAACGAGCCCTCAAATGAGGTTACAAGCGTGGCCCGCCAATTGATTGAATAGCCAAATTCCCGCCATGTGTCAAAATCCACTACGACATCCCCCGTCACGCTATTATTAGATGTCAGCCAATGAGTGACGCGATGTACAGAGGTTCTGTAAGGATATGTAACCAAATTTCGCCGCTTTGAGAGCTCGACCATCTATTCGAGAATATTTGACGTTTATCAGACGATATATAAATGTTTGACTAGCATTGGCGGTTCAGCAACATTACAATAATCTAAACAAACTGTTTGGGACCGGTTTTATTAGTATCGGTTATTATAACACATAATGGTTTTATTGGTTAAAAACCTACTCGGGTAGAAGCTCTGTTTTTCACCTTGAAGTTATATGTGTAACTCGCGGTAGATGACGTAAATTGCATGTTGGTAACAATGCAAACAAACCACCAGATATACCGAAATAACCCAAAAAACACCGGAATATCAACCGTTCTTCAAAAACCTGTGGTTCCAATGAGTGGTAACCACCCCCCCCCCCCCACCCTCTAGAAGGCACCGGCTACGCGCTGGCCTCCCACCGCATGGTGGTTATCATTGTTGACATATATACTACTTGGATTTTTCCCCCCACTGTTCGGTGGGTATGTATGAGAACATATTTTTCCTCAACCGCGAGACCATATATTTCCTAGAGCAAACAAAAAACAAATAAAAAAGTTTATGTCTAGCCGAGATTCGAACTTACAACCCACGTCTCCATAGAGTGGCTCCTTAGCCCACAAGACCACGAAGGGTGTTACTAACTATAAACCTGAAGATAAAACACCAGGTAGTGTTGTGCAATAATCGATAAGGTAAACTACACCCTATTAACGATAAGAAATCCCTATGTTATACACATTATATATAATGGTCCTAGTTAAGTGTGCGTGGTTGAAGACAGGTAGTCACGAGAGATGTTTTCGTACCGGTATTTACGAATATTGCAAACATCACCGTGCATGGATGCGAAGAGGTTCCGTTTTGCCTCGCCCATGTCGGCATTGTGGTGTAGGGACCAAATCCGAGTCATTGCTATGTCCACCATGCGGTGGCACTCAGGCTACTCATCGAATGGTTAACAAGGGATTACGTGCTTGCAAGTATTATCGTTTAGTAATAATTCAAATCGGAAAGTCAGTTAGAAAGATAGAATAGATATGATGCGTAGTTTTTGATAAGTCACGGTGTTTCTATAGCATTTAAAACAACTGTAAAAAATACTTATCAAAGTAAATTTTATAAATTGGAAATTGAACAGAAAAAAACACTATTATTAGAGAAAATGGATAATAAAATACAATTGGAATTGAAAGTTTGTAATGGCTGTGTCGAACAAGTTTACGAAAAATACGGGGGTTATAGTCCAATATATAAATTCTGTAAAATGAAAACACTAGGCGATATCGAATACATGAAATATCAGCGTAATTTATTACGCTCCGATAAAAACGTTGCATTTACAATATTATACCGGCAATTATGCGAACTATACAAGCGACAAATACAAATATTAAGACGGATAATGCATATCGGATATGAAACTAAGGTGTATTATATAAAATTGTTAAAACCCAACGATTCGTTTACGAATATACATTTCTACGATATCGCTTATAAAGATATTGAAAAAGTATTATTGAACAGAACTAATTAATTTATGTTGTAATCACAACACCAAGCAGACGACAATGTTCCAATGTTATGCACATGCAAATTAGGTGTCCCACCTTACACGTATATTAAGTGTCAATTACACGATTACATCTTCCGCGATGGCAAATAAACACACTGTACGGTTATTTATAGCCTTATCGATGGTATGCAAACGGGCTATCAATTTACACAAGTGGTGTGTACACAGTTTATAAACATTTAGTGAGGGTTATATAGTTCACGAATTTCCGGGATGGTTCGTTATTTAATTTTAATAAAATTGTAAAATTATTTATAATTTAAAGCGGAACACCCCCTACTATATAGAAAACATATTAATTACTTTATTAATTAATATAATATTTTCACCAACAAAGTTAGGTCTATATGCGAGAAATAAACACAGTTCATTGTCGGGACGCCGGCAATAATATCTCAAAAGTGAGATAGGTTTCGACACATGTACTTCACTCTGGCCGCTCTACACATTATAGCGGATGGAGGTAATGAAGAGGAGGGGTCCGCGGTATCGGTCCAATGATGGGGTGGAGGAGATGTGAGCGTGACACATCCCACTAAGCCTAAAAAAAGAGGATAGAAGAGATTTAAAGCGAAGGCTTAGTGGGATGGGCCCAAAAGGGTTTGCTGGCGCGGGTTCGAGCTTCGGTGGGACCTAAACTTTCTCTTTTTTTAAAAAGTGTTTATTATTATTAATAAATTGTTTACTGCACCAATATAATTAATTTTATAATTAAAATTAATTGCTTTTTTAAAAAATTATTTTATAATGGTGCTGTAACATTTCCTCCGACTTTATTTCCAAGTTTTACCCTAAATTTATCCCAATCAGTACATTCAATTTTTGGCATGATGGCGCGCGCTTTGATTCTAATATCATTTTTTAATTCTTCATATCTCCCCATTTCTTCCACCACGAACTCAAACTCTAAGTTTGATATTTTCTTATCGGCCAACGCTTTGGACACTATAACGTCGATGCTATTTTTCTTAGACCTAGCGAGAACGGATATTCTATCATGTTTTCTACTTTTTTTCTCGAGTTTTCCACCCGCGCCCTAATTACCATACAAAGTATTCCAGATAAAACGGTAATTCCACTCAAAACCCCTGCAAGTGGAACCGTTACAATTGTAGATAGCGTTGCAGCATTCATTACAGATAAACTTTCCAGAACCGTACTAGATGCTTCAGCTATGTTCGCCGCGTGCATATATTTTTTAGCGTGTCTTTTTCTATTTGCACATACTCTAACTAAAATATCCTGCATAGCGACGATATTATTCAACCTAAAATCTGAACTCTCGTTAATTGGATACTTTCGTTATTGGATTACAGTGTTGATGGAGTGGTATTGAGATTTGGATACAGTGTTGATGGAGCGGTATTGAGAATTGGATACAGTGATTTGTTCATGATTTTCAATATATTAGTATTTTACAAATTAAGTTCAATTAACAATGTAACAATAGTGGAAGAACTCGCTGGGTCACCGATTTTCGTAACAAAGTTAATAACACTACCTTCGTAAAGTCTAATTGTATCGTTACCGGTGAACAAAACCACCTATGAAATATCTCCAGCGCGTTTATTGACTCCAACCCCCCGTTCTTCCCCATCCACTACAAGATTATCACGACCGCGCCCACAGGTTTAACATTAGCATTAACCGAGCAGACTGCCATTCGGAGAAGTGTACCTGAAGCTGGCATGGCGTATCCCCCATATGTATTGCTCGCTTTGGCACCGAACGAATATTCATAGAGCCCCTCATTCAATGGGCCCCGCTTCTCAGCCCAAACTGTGATGACAATCCGGCATGCCCCCCCGATAGAGGTATGGGCCTCAGCACGAATATTTTCAGAGGTCTCCTCAAGCGCTTTGGTCGCGGCTCTACGAACACGTTTCTGTTTTTCGGAAACTTCGGTTATTTTTCCATCTAGTTCAGTAAGTGCTGTTTCTCTGTTGAGAGATTCTTCTGAGCGCAACACCCTATATGCCTCTGTAAGGGCCGCCTGGTGGTCTTCTTGGGTTTTCTCAACCCCCAACCGGTGCTCTTTCCGAAATTCTGTTATTTTTCCATCTAGTTCAGTAAGTGCTGCTTCTCTGTTGAGAGAGTCTTCTGAGCGAAACACCCTATAAGCCGCCATAAGGGCCGCCTGGTGGTCTTCTTGGAGTCCCTCAACCCCCAACCGGGTCTCTTTTTGAAATTCTGTTATTTTTTCGTCTCGTTTAGTAAGTGCTGCTTCTCTGATGAGAGAGTCCTCTTCGCGCAACACCTTATAAGTCTCCGTAAGGGCCGCCTGTTATTTCTCAACCCCCAACCGGGCCTCTTTTTGAAATTCTGTTATTGTTTCGTCTACTTTAGCAAGTGCCGCTTCTCTGATGAGAGTACCTTTAAGCGCAACGCATAATAAGCCCCCTTAAGGTCCGCCTGGTGGTCTTCTCGGACTTTATCAATACCCGTTCGGACTCCATCAAGATCCAACTGGGTCTCTTCCGAAATTTGGTTATTTGTTTTCCTAGTTCGGTAAGTGTCGCTTCTCTGATGAGATAGTCATTTAAGCGCAACGCATCATAAGCCTCCGTAAGGTCCGCCTGGTCGTCTTCTCGGACTGTATCAATACCCAACCTGGCCTCTTTCCAAAATTTGGTTATTTTTTCACCTAGTTCGTTTAGTGCCATATGCGTTTCTTCACGACTTTGTGTATTCACAGCCAGGGCATATACTCTAAGTTGTGATAGTAGACTCTTGTGAATCTCGTCCGTGGCCACCGATATAGTTCTATTGATCAAGGCCTTTGTTTTTTGGGTAATTAAAAAGTCGCCCTCTGTTGGGATGAATCCCCCTTCTGCCGGTTCCAAATTCTTTGAATTTGTCACCCAATCGGAAGAACTACCTGGTCCGTATATACTCATTTTCAATAATGTTGATAATATATATTACGAACATGCGTTTAATTCTAATTAATTAATTAATTTGAAATTTCTAGGACGACCGAAATGGGGTAATCGTTCTTCAACTCTCGCCCTTTATCATCAAGAATAGAAATCTTCAACTCGTGTCCCGATTCCAAAACTTTCATCTCGGGGTGTGGGAAGTATAAGGTCACAGTCTCCCCAAAGAAACAGTCGCTGGCGGGCACGGTTTTAAGTAATGTGCTGGGTGTGCCGTCTACCGTGTTGTACGATGTGTTCACCCGATCCAGGTGTATCCCGAGAGTTTTCGTGACGGCGAAGTTTACTGGGGTATCGCCTCGGTGCTCTCCCACGAGGAAGACAAAGCTCAACAGGAACACAAATCCTTCATTCTCGTTGTAAGGGGGTGCAAATTTAAATCCTAACATTGAGGCCAACCCTGGGGAGATCCTTAATTTTTTTTCAGCGGACAATGTCGCATGCCCCGTTGCTTTTGAGACTGCGAGAGTGCCCTTACCAGGCATATTCGTCGCGATTAAAGCTTGGACATCTCCGAAACTCCAAAGGCCAGGAAGTAATGCGGCACTTGTTTCCCGAAGGCGTCTCCCTACGTCTGTATGATCGGGGCCCTCGATAATATATACAACATCATCGGAATAGATAGCCTCGAGGGGAATGTTTTTCCCCTCGAGTGTTTCAATGTTTTTCCACCCAACCGTGAAGGTGATTGATCTGAGGCCCACCCGGTGTTTTCCGCAGCAGTTGTCGATTGATTTTTGAAGTTCACAACTCTCTTTTTGAACATTAGTGATAGTAGCAAACATACTAATATCTTTCAATGGATACCAAGGCACTTAGCTTTAATTCTAATGCAAACTATAAAGTTTGTGGTGTATACACTCAAAAGAACACCATTGGTGAGCTTGTGCACCCCCAAATAAGAGTCAGTTTGGGCCTGAGTATCGACACCAATTTCCCTAACATGTTTGAAAAGAACAGACTTCCTAAAACCATTACACAAGATATCACAACAAATTGGAACAACAACCCTATGCAGTTCTGGAAGAACCAACTAAATTTTGCCGTGTGGAGTGCCACAACCGGGTGTGGTGTCTCTTTCAAAGACCACATAAAAGCCAGTAACACCATGCTGAGCAGTAGCTTCTGCAACTTTCATATGTATTATACTATTAGGAGGATTATCAAAGAACTAGGTATTCCACAACCTCAAGACGACAGCTGGAACCCCATTTCCAACACATACGACCGTAGGGCATTCCAAAGACTGTGTAACGAATTTAACGTTTCAAAAGATTCGGATTGGAGACAAAAAGTATACCCGAACAGCAACAGCCTTGGCACCGTTCATCTTAGGGGTCTAGAGCACGGGACATACTATGTCAGAACGAAACCTGCTTTTACAGGGTTGGCGGTCGGGGGTTATACTCCGAGTTACCCAACACCACCACCATTCGGAAACACGGTAAATTGGACGGAAAACAATTTTATTACCTCCAACATGACATTCGGGGCTGAAGTGGCTAGAGGGCACACGTGTGATTCCAAATACTGTACATGGTTATCACCATCAAAGGCTCACGTACAGTATATTTTACAAGACAGAAATGTGCAAAAGGGTATAGAAACCTTTATATTGGATGACGGTCTAGGGTTTACGCAGGCCGGTGTTACCCGCCTTAACGACTCCATTCGCACGTACGTCTGGGTCATCCTCGGCGCACAGAAGCAAACTCGCAGTTCTATAATAGGAATCGGAACGGCCTTTGACGCGCAAAAACAGTTCTTGGCACTTGTCGAGGACGCCATATCAGCTAAGGTGGACCTGGAGAAGGCGATCCAGAATTATCAAGATGTTTTGAAGAATGCCAGCACCCCAGTAGACTATGTATTTGGAATAGGTCTTTATATGGCGCCGAGCAATATGATAATACGAGACGACCCGGTTGACGGTTACAATAATCAGATCGTAATCGACACCGTCAATCAAAAAATCGGCCACAACGGTAACGTGAACACGGATATCATCAAACACACCACCAAGACGGTCATAAAAAACCCAAGCCAATCGCGATTGGATGAGCCTCACTCAACACAATCGGCATTGAAGTTGAACCCAGCACCCCCAATTCATGAATTGAGTCCCCCCAAGTCAATCGTCAACAGTGTTGAGGGAACAGGAGCGGAAACACCAATCGAGATTGAAAGCACAACACACTAGGAGGAAAAACTAGGGCTCGTCGTCGCCCTCGTTGTGAAAGGACAACTCGCGCTTTGGTTTTAGGAACTCTCGACCGGCGATTGCCACGATTAAAGCCCAAGTATTTTTGTCGAGCCATCCGGCCGTTTTTGCTAATATAGATAACAAGTAAGAAACGATACTTCCGATCAGTCCAGGTAGTGCGGCAGCCGCCTTTTCGGCTAATTTAGCCAGGAGACTGGCGAGGGCTTTTAGTTGTTTTTTACCGCCGCACCACCAGTGAAAGCTAGAACTATGGTTGATATAGTTATGCCGACAGCTGCGAGGATGCTTGCTATCGTGACACCCTGCTCTCTGAACAGAGTGCGAAGACGTTCACGGAGTGTCGTGTCCTCGTGCAGAACCCTCGAGATTGTTTCGCGGATCCGACTTATTTGGGTGTGGAGAGCGTCACGGTTAGTCGAGGCAGCCTCCAATCGAGCTTCTCTTTCGTCCCGCAACGACCGCAGGCGTTCGGTGATTCGCTCGGTAGATTCTCTATCGTCACCGGCTTCCTCCAGTTTTCTTTCTTCTAGCGCGATATGTTCATCCAGCACCGTGAGTTTGGAGAGGTTAAGGACCAGTTCGCCCCGGACCGTTTGTAGAGCCTTATCGAGTCCACGGAGTTCTCGAAGAGGTAACTGTGTGTCATCGTTGAGTATTTCGTTTTCGCTGAAAGTGGTCTCCATCGTGTTAACAGCGTCGGTGGCTATTTGAGGAACCTCACTGAGCTCTACCGTTCCTATCGCGGTGGCCGTCTTCGCCATAATTTCGTCGGTAGACTGTAGGGCCTCTACAGCGCGGACCGGCATAATTGTTTTACCACGCGTCCAATCTGGAAATCCTAGTTCGTTCTTTATGATTTCGCCACCGCCCCGGTTTCCGGCAATGGTGTTTAGCGATATGGGTTTACCGGTATTCATGTTGATGATCGGGATATTTGATGATTTTAGTGGCAACCTACCACGCGTATCCAATTCGAACTTGGAGTAGTCGCGACCGACAGACGGGACCAGACCGATTTCTGCCAAATTGTTGTAGTATTCGTTTACAGCTCCCTCGAGCAATTCCCGACTTTGACCAACGCTGCTGGTAGCGCCACCTATTTCCTCGCCGGGTGTTTTGTCGAAGGTTGTGATGGAATCCTCGAAGTTATCATCATCATCATCCTCATCGTCTCTGCCGATTTCATCCATGTTAATATCGTAATCATCCATCTTTATAGTTATGTATTAAAGACAAAACCATACGGGTTTAATAGTTTCACTAAATTATGTCAATACGGTCGCAAACTGAATCCATACCGCAGACTGCGTGAGCCCCTCGGGGCAAAAGGCGTGAGACAGAGTGTCGTTATTACGAGCAACCGCTTCTACATCCCGCTCGACATTGAGTTGATGGAGAGCCACATGCCCTACTATCAGAGTGCTTTGGCTGACCGCCTCGAATACGAACTAACATTCAACGACTACGGCCGAATTATCATAGCCACCGACATGTTATCGACGTATACGATCGACAATGTTTCGCTGGAGTACGACATGGTCACGATGCCCGAACCCGCGCGATTGATCAGAACCCAGTACGCCGGGTGCGTTGCCATACTTTACGACCGAGTTCTTCGCCACCGCAAGATGACGAAAGATAAAAGCGACACATTGTGGAATATTAATGTCAACGTCCCCGCCCGCTCGATGAAAGGTATTTGATTCTGTTCGAGGATGCTCGGTTCGCGTTCGGTGCTAGAAAAACCGACAAATTATATAACCCCAAAATCACGAAGGTAGAGGTGACGATCGAGGGAGTCCCCAATGAACTCTACAGCGCGGGCTTTCGCGCGCACCAGCAGTGGGACGAATCCAGAAAGCAGTTTGCTGCCGGCTCTAAACGCTCCCCGGAGGTTGCGGAGGTTGCCAAAGACCTGCAGCTATCGGCCGTCTCCCTCGTGGAGTTCCTGACTACCAAATACGCGTTATGGCTAGACATGCGAGCCAGCGACGACAACCAAATGCATGGTAGCGGACGTCAAGTTGAGAACGCTAGCTAGGGTGTGATCCAGATAACCAAAGATGTGGATGGAAATGGCGCATTGAACGTGTACTTATATATAATTACAGACGCACAACTGAACATCGAAGATGGCCGATACGTATCAGCGATCTACTAAAAATCCATGCCAATTCACAATTGGAGGGCAGACAGGATGTGAAAAAACGGTTTTCATCCTGGACTTACTCGAGGGGTCCTACCGCGATGTCTTTCGTCACATTGTGATCCTATATCCCACTGTGCGGCACAACGATACTTATCAGCGGCGCCAGTGGATATGGACCGACCCTGAGGTATACGTTATTGACCCCGGTGATAGGCTTCACGATTGGTTGCGTGGTTTATACCAAAGATTCCAGGGTGAGCCCACCCTATATGTGATTGACGATTGCTCGGCCAAGGCGGCGATGACCAAAAACAAGGACATGCTCTCCGAGCTCGCATTTTCTGGCCGCCATGCGAGGCAAAGCGTATGGATCTCCACTCAAAAGTATAACGCCGTACTCAAGGATCTGAGCGAGTAAACGAAATGGGTCGCCCTCTTTCAATGCAAGGACCGAGACTCATTCGATGACTGTCTTCGAGAGAATGACGTTATCCCAACCCGCGAGGAGCGCCTGGAAGTTCGACAGATGCTTTCGGAAACTAAGCACGCCAAGCTTCTGCTAAAGACTGATCAACCAACTGCTTATAAAGTTTTCAATTAAGAAAATTAGTAACTGCTTAACAATTAATTTTTTAAAATTAATTAGCAATTGCTGAACAAATGCTTAACAATGCTGAAGAAATGCTTAACAAATGTTGAACAAATGCTGAACAATGGTTAACAATGTTAACAATTTGGTGCTCCGCTGCGAGCTTTGTTGCTAGCATAACGGTGATCATAAGCATCGGGTGGTCGCTTGGCAATATGTTAGACTTATGAGACTTGTTAGAATAATTAAAATAAAATTAGCAATAATGAACTGCGACGAACTTCTCGATCAGCTAATGGAAGAAACCTCAACTCCGACTGCCAACACATCAACTCCGACAGAGCAATCGGGATTGAGTGCAACTCCAATCGCGATTTGGGCCGATACGAATGACAATGAAAATGCGGCGCGACGAGAGCGGCTAGCTGCGCTGGTTGCTGGGGGACAATCGGAGCATTATCTCGGTAGGCGTCTCTCAGTTTGTCAGGTGGATAAGATGTCAGATGCGGAGATTGATAAAATGTATGTGCGATACGAATCTAGGTTAGGTGCGGAGATGACGAAAACTCTCGGATCAGCGGCTATTCATTTGTACGCAACCGCCGTTAGTATACTTCTCCCTATACCAAACACCGCGGGATTGATTCACGATCTAGAGACTGACCCTTTTATAGGACACACTCTTAGAACAGCCTGCTGCTCAATTTATCACAAGTTTGGAATGTACTTAGCTCCACTGACAACCGCGTTGACCACGGGTAAACACTGTCAATTTGGACATATATGCCCACGAACTATAAGCTCTAATATTATAAATGATGACACAAGACACACCCGCGAGAGTGACGGAACAGCAATCCCCGATTGCACCTCCAACGGCGTTGGGGATTGCTCCAACTCCAATTTCGAACACGATTGCAGCACTTCCAACTCCGATTGATCCTACAACCCAATGGAGATTGGAGTTGGGGGTTGCTCGACATAAAAAACCAAAAAGACAGGCAGCTGGGCGGGCGGCGGCTGCTACCCGAAAAGTTAAACAAGATAAAATACTCGCCGAGGTTCGGGAGGCCAAACTCCAATCGAGATTGGGGACGGAGACAGCAAAACATCTGCAGTCGGGTTCAACTTCAATCCCGATTAGGTTGAGTGCATCAACACCCCCGATTCACGAATTGGAAGCGCACTCAACACCGATTGCTCCAACTCCCAATACTGATTGGATCCCGTGGGTTGTTGGTGGTCTGACAGTTGTGGGCACCCTGTGTGTGTGGAAATCCTTATCGAAAAAACAACCAGCCACTGTTCCTAAAAAAGTTACGTAACACCAATCACGATTGAATGTACCCCATTTAAACATTGATCGCGATCCCTTTTATATGCAATAATGGCTGAACAAGATGGTAAAATGAAATGATAGTGAATGCGTTTTATCACGCCGTGGTGATATCGGGCTTTAGTATCGGGTATGCTCGACTATCAAAGGTGGCCCTATGAGGGTCCGCTCCCAAATTGGACTTTACTGCGAGAGACGTAGGGCTCGCGACCTTAGATGTAGCGGCCGCAGTTTGGACCCGAGATTATCTAATTAAAGTTGGAATTCTGCCTGCTAATATATGGAAATAAATGGCTTCGATCGGAATAATGATAGGTGGTGCAGTCGTGAGCGCATTGGCGTTCAGCGGTAGCAACTTTATATTCTCTAAGCTACAAAACTCGGACGCGGACGTGGAGCGCAAGCGTCACGATTTAGCTGAAGAACAACTCAAGAGTGCAGACGCAGCAAGGTCGAAAAAACGAACAGCCCATCTGGACTTGGTCAACGAAGAGCTTCGCCGCGAGAATCACGCCGCGCAATCTGTCCAGAACGTTGAAGAAGCCAACCGCGAGTACGCGCTGGCATATCCGCAGAAAAGTCTCGATCCAATGGATCCCGAGCCCCAACTTTCAGATTTCTATGTACCGTCAGAGCCCCAAACAGACCTCGAGATCGCGTTCATCGTCGTGGGAATGGGTGTGGTGGGTCTCGTCAGCTACTATATATTCAATCGAGATTGAAATAAGCAATAATTATTTTAAAACTTATATATATATATATATATAGAACGATGTTAGTTGACGAACTTTATTTTGCTATGATCGATGTAGGCTACACTGCCCTTAAGCACCGTATAGCTGGCGCAAAGGGTATGATTCGTCTCGCCCGAGATTCTCCCAAGACGTGGCGCGAGGACGAAAAAGCGGCCACCCTTTTCGCAAAGCGGATGTTAGATTCCTCCTCAACTCCAATCGATTCCTCCGAGTTCCTTCAGAACTTAACCTCCAAATGTGATTGTACTTCCAACAAAGGTTTAGTATTAACGACGCAGTTACCGGACGAACTGGCGAGGGCATGTTGGAGATTGTCCGATATATTAGAATACTTCGCATACGATGAACACGCGCAAACTTGATACAAAACTAACGCGCAAGCTAGCGAATACATACTATAGCCTACGTTGCTACTGGAAGGAACTCGCGGCCATCAAGAATCTCGCGGCGGCGACCAAGGTTTCCGAAAACGCAGTCAAGGAATGGCTCAAGAGGCAGGCCATCTGGCAGATCTATTTACCCGCGCCTCACAATATTCCGCGCCTGAAATTCGACGTGCCGGTGCCTGACCAAGTTCACCAAGCGGATCTCATGTTTCTCCCTCACGATCGCGTCGATCGCAAGACGTACCAGTACGCACTGACAATCATTGACGTAGCGAGTCGTTTTAAGGGGGCTGAGCCGTTGGCCACTAAAGAGTCTAAGGAGGTGGCCGAGGCTCTTTCAACCCGATATAAGAGGAGTCCTCTCAAATGGCCGAATCTTCTCCAGGTCGATCCCGGCCGCGAGTTCATGGGCGCGGTCTCTCATCTAGTGTCTAAGCACAAAGTTTCTATCAGACGCGGCCGCGTCAACATCCACCGGGACCAGGGGATCGTGGAGCGCTTCAATCGAACCCTGGCTGAGAGACTGTTCGGACACCAATATGCTAAAGAACTTGTAGACCCTCATTCGCGGTCGACCGAGTGGGTGGCCAGACTGCCCGCCGTGGTCTCCGCACTGAACGGAGAGGTGACCAGATTGATAGGTAAGAAGCCCGTAGATGCCATCAAGTCTAAAAAGGTGACGAGCAAGCCCTCTGCCGTCTCGCGCGGGCAACCCGTTGGTTTAGAGGAGCAGCAATCGCCGATTGCGCTTCCATCGGATGTTGACGTCCGGTACCTCTATCAACCGGGAGAGGTCGAAGGTGGCAGCCGCCGCGCGACTGATCCCGTGTGGTCACTGAATGTATATCATCTGGATCGCTCTATTACCAAACCCGATGAGGCCGTGCTCTATTATTTGGCTGATGGTCCATCTCGCGGTTTTGTTCGTGAATAACTTCTTATGGTACCTTCTGACACCCAGCTACCCCCGGATCGTTACAGTCTTTAATATTCTCTCCTTTTTCAGAGTTCTTTTTTTTTTACCTATCCTATAGGCTCGGTGTGTAACCCGTCTTCCATCACTCTCCTCTTGTCGTAGTACGCCGACAAACCAACTTCTCCTGCTTGTACGTCTTCATCACCCCGTTAACCATTCGGAATCCCCTGTTCTCCGCTATATATATCCCTACCCCCTTCGAGAGCACTCTTGTATCTTCCCCAAGTCAGATCTTTAGATCTCTTCGACATCCCCTTGGCCGAGTGCTTAGATTTTCCGTCACCACTCACGTAGTAACACTTGCTACACAGAGCGATGGCTCTATCTTCCTCGAATTCCAGCTTGAACAGTCCCGGAGTTCTGTTGCTCCACGCGTCCCACGCCAACCACTCTGTCTTCTCCTTATTGAACTTTCTCTTCATCTTCTTTCTCACCACCTCCGCCAGCGTCTTCTCAGACACCGCGAATTACATACTGTCAGTGTCCATCTGTATAATATCGAAATCTAGGCGATCCACGTACTTGTCCAAGAAGTCGTAGTAGAACTCCAGCATCCGGAGCTTGGCCAACTGGTAGACCGCTATGCCACACTGAAACGGTCTGTTGATCACCACTCGAGTCTTCCTGCTCGATATCTCGTAAGCATCCCCAATCTCCTCCAGGTCTTCGAACCACGCCGACCTCAGTGCCCAGTCGACAGTCTTCTCATCCTTCGTATATGTGGTGTTCATGTGTCTCTCTTGTATATCTATCAGCTTGCCACAACACGCTTTGCCAACCAGTTTGAATATCTCCGCCAACACCGCCTTGCTCTTGTCTACGTCCCCCGTCCGTCTGGCAGCGGTGACCTCTTCCACGAACAATTGAAACGGTTTGCCGGGCGTGTAGTATATCACCCTATGCACCGCCTTGACGATTAGACCGTGCTCCAGATACCACTTTAGCAGTGGGGAGTATATGATCATCTTCTTGGCGGACATTGCCCCCACGAGCTTTCTCTGTCCTTCGACCATTTTCCTCCCGGTCCCGGCCATGTAGTCCTTCATGTGCTGCTGAACCTCGTTCTCAACGACTTCTCGATTAACAAACCGCGGTGACATTTCCGAGAACTTGTCTCTCAACGTTTCCGGGACCTCTATATCCAACTCCGCAAATCCGAACCACTTTTCACTCCTTCCTCACGAAACAGTCTATATACGACAGTCTTTCCGGGTCGTCACACGTCCATATCGTCTCCTCCCCGCACGGCATGTCTTTCGACAGGGTAGACAGATACAGCGCATTGGCGTCGTACACCATCACCGCCTTGCACATCTTCTCCTCCCGACTACCTACCTACCTGTTGCAACCTGATCGTCGACCTGCCAGCCTCTGCGTATCTGGAGAACACTATGGACGGACCACCGACCAATCCCTGCTTCATCATCTCATAAGTTTCAGACTTCGGCGACCACAGCTCGGGCGTGTCCGCCGTCCCATCGATCGACCCGCGGAGTAGGTACTGAAGGGAAACACCGGGCAGAGACACGGCGTCCTTGAGTATATCCACACCTCTTCCCCTGTAGAACTCCGTCATGTTAGTCAGAGCCTCCAGGAACGGTCCGACATCCAAGTCTTTGTAGTGTTGCAACCATTCCTTGAACGTCTTCATCCTATTTTCTTGCAATACCTTCTTACACTCTTTCCACTCGGACAACGATAGTAGGAACTCACCCTTCAACTTCGAGTACCACTCGGGATAGTCTGGCAGCCCCGAATGGTCGAGCTTGTCCGCGCTATCGAACCACTCGTACGGGAAGTGAGACTTTATCGTTTTACAGTCGTATGCCTTAACCCACCGGTCGTACGTGGTACCGGGTCCCAGATACTGAATGATGTCGAGAAATCTAAACTCTGGGGTAAATAGAAACATCGTCGTGCTGGCTCTCTTTCCGACCATCACCTTATTCACGGTGGCCGCCAACTCGACAAAGTACTGCTTGATGAGGTTCAGGTCGTACCTGCTACAGTTGAACCCCACCACCGGGACTTGGTCAATCCAAGAGACAAAACTTGCGTGCTGAGACTTCGATAGCATATCTATGTCGGCCGGGAGATACTTCTTCCTAACCCCCTCCGTGATTGCCTTGCCTCTCCTCTGCAGCTCGGTCACGAACTTCTCCACTAGCGTGTCGGGATCTCGTTCGCAGATGTGTGTGATCCCTTCATGCATCGTATCCACCAAAGACACAGATATAGGAACGTGCTCGACCTCGAAGGTCAGGTCGTTGGTGGGTTGAGTGGTTTTTGACTTGTCGAGATACGCCTCGAAGTCGTAGACTATCTGGTGAGGGTACTGAGTCGTCTTCTCCTCGCGCGGCGATTGTGGATAGTAGGTATTCACCTCATTCAACCACTCGCACTCCCACATCACCACCAGCTCGTAACCCTCATCCCTTATCTTGGCGTCTTGAATGTTCGTCCTCTTGTACAGCGATCTCACGTTACCTCTCCTGCAATGCCTCGGACACCCGTGCCAGTAGCATCCGTGAAACTGAAACACGGTCTCAGTCTCGTGACAGTAACCGTCGACCGGATCGCCGGCCACCCACCTCTCACCACCGTGACCACAGTCGGCGTGATGTATGTGCTTTCCCACCCTCTCCTCTTCTCTGTTCAACCATTGAATCGACCTCGCGCTCGCTGACCCCTTAGGATAGAACGCCTTCTCGTAGGCCGACTGCGGTCTCTCTACCCTCTTACCTGGACATGTCACCACGGTCCTCCCACCCATGCAGGTGGTCGCGTGCCTGTGCATGTTACACGACTTTGTGAACCGTTGTTGACATCCGGTGCACCCGTACTCGTTCGTCATCTTGCGGAGGTTCGTTATGAGAAATGAGTGACCTCCAAACATTCCTATCGTCATGATATTCTCCCCAACCGCGTCGTAATTTTCCGAAACCTTCATGAGGTACCACACTCCTTCGTCGGTGGGCTCGTAGACGCGAATGCCCATCTTGAAGTGCTCTTCGACCTTCTTAATATCTTCCAGGGGAATTCCCTTACTATCCGGTCCGTTATCGTGACCGAGATATTCGTGAGCTAGATCTCGTGCCTTCTCACAACAGCAGTCTGGTCTCCCTCCACGGTGGATGGCTATGCACCTAAACAGACACAAGTAGTCGTCGTACGTGTCGACGGAATACATTCCTTTTTTCTGTCTTAACCAGTCTGGAAGTTTTCCCGCTCCCATGAGAAGTTGTTGCGCATCGATGATCATCTTCACCTCTACCGATATGCAACGAACGAAGGTCCATTTTGTGTTTGGTCTATCGACTTTGTCGATGTCCATTCGACCTTTCTCTCTATCGGATATCCAACTCTCCGCTTTGGAAATCTCGTTTATCCAAGGACTACCCTTTGATTGTTTGTGATTGATCATCGTTTCGTCGGTCTCGATGTTCCTAATACGATAAGAGCACGAATACCTCAGATAACATGCCGTGGTCATCTCTGGGCGAACTTTATTCATTATGAGATTAGCGATCTACCCATCTACCCCCCTCTCGAAAGTCCATACTATCTTCCTCCTACCCCTATCAACAGTTTCCCTAACTTCGGCTTCTTCGGCGAGAATCCTGGGACCCTCCTCCACCAAAGCTCTGGCGATATCTCTCCTACTCTTAGGAGGTCTCCCCACCAACCCTTGATAAATCTTATTGTAGTACGATTTGTATAATAGTTTTCTACGTGCGCTGGGATCTTCTTTTACACGCTGCGCGTAAGCAGTGGCACGCAGACTGGCCGTCGTCTCGTTCTCCAATTTCTCGGAACGTTTTTCAGGGTCGGCGGGCAGTCGTCCGGTCGAAACCGCACGTCGCAGCCTCTCCTCGTAGACGACGGCTCGTGCGTCACTTATCCTATCTGCTATATCTTTCTTGTGTCTCAAACCTCTTAGGGAAATTCCCCAACTCTTAGCTTGCTCTCTCATTTGCTTTATGGTAGACATTTTACTGAGTATAACCAATAGATTTTTATCTTTAATAGGGTGTTATATATTTTTTTATTTGTTGTTTGCTCTAGGAAATATTTGGTCTCGCGGTTGATGAAACATATGTTCTCATACATACCCATCGAACAGTGGGGAAAATCCAAGTAGTACATAAGAGTCAACAATGATACCACCATGCGGTGGGAGGCACCGCGCGTAGCCGGTGCCTTCTAGAGGGGGGGGGGTGGTATCATTTTGACTCTTATATACTACTTTATGCGTATATATTTAAGTAATTGTATTCCATGAATAACCCAGACATACAACATGATGGACTATTAGTTCGTTCTCCTGGTCGACGCTTGAAATTGCAACATAATGAGATATATCCATTTTCGAGCAATGCAAATATATTGTTTCCAAGTTAAAACTTTATATATTTTAGGAAATAATAATTTTGAGCGTACTACGATGACCTTCTTATAGTTTCATCCCTATTGAAAGGGTCAGTCATTGTTTACTTTACTTATGGGACACTTGTGTCTTGAAAAAATGCAGTGCAGCCACCTTCCTAATACACCTGTAGTATGGTTTCTCACAGACATCAGCTAAGTATGCGAGTGGTGCCATCAGCATGTGCACCTATCTTCAGTCACAGGAACTCCCATACTTTATATGTTAATTGACAAATTGACTCCACCGGCGGTGCGGTCAGTATCTCGGGCAGTATTCATAAGGTATTATCTCATTTGTATGCGAGAGACATTACATATGTGAACACTTTATTTATCGCGACTCATTAGGTTAATTTTGGTGAGATGGAAATACATATCGTATACGGTTATGTATGTATCTAATTTGGATGAACTGTGTCTTCCATGACTAGTCATTTGTACGAAACGGGTTATATGCATGCAGTATGCAGTAGACATGTATACATACATTCAGAAAGAACATGGTACACCAGTATATGTCGTACCTCACCACATCCCACGCGTTTCCTATAGGTAAATTGAATGGGATTTTACCGCATCACACATTACATCCCTTGTATACTCATCTCATAGGCAATGACTGCTATGAAATTAGAAACCACACTGCAGTCGGATTCGCATAGGGTACTCCATTATATGAACTTGTGTATTAAATGCATATCAAGACATATATTACTATATACATTTATTACACAATATCACACTGAATAATACAACTACTACACACTAAATACGACACACTCTCTCTCTCTCTCTCTCTCTCTCTCTCTCTCTCTCTCTCTCTCTCTCTCTCTCTCTCTCTCTATCTCTCTCTCTCTCTCTCAATAAGTATTTGTCTCAATATAGATACGACCCGCCTCCATATAATATAAATATCTTATCAAAAACAAGACTGTAGTATTTCTTGTGACAAGGTCATAATGTTGGTCCTATCTCTGTCTCTCGTTATTTTGTAAGGGTCAGTCACGGTCACTACATCTTGGGAACCAGTGATCACCATGTTTGTAATACTTTAGTTGTGTCGTATTTTATTATGACCAGTCAGGATTCTGATAAACACATACACTTCTGCAATTGGCGGAAATGATATAAATCGGTTGACTGTTGACGACGTCACCGGATGAGTGGTCCCGCTCAGTCACGCCATGGTCCACACGGAGCAGAGTCCCCGCTAGTACACGGACTTGTGTCGTGAACCCCAGAATTGGATTGGTTCACCGTACAGGCTCTACCGACATAGGCTATGTCTCCCGACAGCAAATTCATAAATTTGCAACCCCCTATAATACCCCCACGAGGAAATTTATGAATTTTTGAGAAAATAATTAATACAATACCAATTCACGATTGGATGTGCCCACGAGTGATAGTTTATATTCCAACACCCCATTTTTCTCCTCCAATATAGCTCATTGATTTCGTAGATCAGCAACGAATTATACCAGCTCTAGTCTACCACGTTCACCTTTAGCCACCTGACAGCGTAATTGCTTATGTCTACAAAGAGTTTGGGCACTAACGAATTTACAAGGGCATCTGGGGCATTGACATTGTGGGGGGCACAAGGAAACTTTCTACGTCTCGCTAGATGCCTTCGAAGATAGTCTTTACGCGTAAACGTTTTACAACAAGTCTCACACTCCATTATATATGTATATGTATATGTTTATATTCAATTGGAAGTGAAAAAAACATAATGTTTTCACGACCAATTGAACAGATAAATTTCATAGGTTATACAAAAAGTATATTACAGAAAATATGATAACGCCAGAAATCGAAAGTTTGAGAAGAGAAGCCGAATCTCTAGGGATTAATTATAGTACACGGTTGAGAGTTAGGGGGTTGACAAAGCTGATAAATGCCACAAAGAATGAGGCGTTTATGAAGCGGTTTACCCGCGCCTATAAAAGAGGGGCATTTAATGACCTCTCACTAGCGGAGGAAGTTGGTAACAGAATTAAAAAAGAAAGTATTGCGGAGCTAAAGGCTAGTGTAATTAATTCTAAAGAATTACCTTCAAGCACCAATAATTTGTATCAAATTAGACACACAGGTGACCAAATACCAAATAAAAGATCTATAGTTCGCGCGATAGTGGAAAAAGGTGAAGAAATATTGGGGGCTCACGATGAAACATTGGAAAAGGTAGAAAATGGAATACGGGTAGTTACATTATCATTTCGTAAAAACATTAACATTAACGAGTCTGAACGCATGTCCGATAAACTCGATCCGAATATAACAACAAATTTTTATTTGAGATATTCATATTCTTACAAGCTAGAACATATGGAGGAAACTAAAAATGGAAAACCTATAACTCTAATAATGCACAAAAATCTCGGTGGTAGCGAACCACTATCATCAATGAAAACCGTTAAAAAATGGCTGTCAGATAAGGAGCAAACACGAATAATGTCCGATAAAATAGACAGACCGAATACAAAGTGGAAGTTTGTAAGATGGGTAGAGGTTTTCGTAAAGCTAATACAGGGTAGTAGGGAATAGATTTGGGACTACAATCCAAAGAAGCAGCAGGAGGAGAACTTCCAGAATGGCTGAAGAATAAAAATGGTATGTATTATTTAAATAAGTATAATGACGACCTTTGTCTGTTCAGGTGTCTAGCTATGCATATGACAGATAAAAGACCCGACAGATGTACGGACAAAGCGAGAGAATTTAGTAAGCAATATTTCGGTAATAATGTGGTTTCACCAATTCCTTTTTCAGACCTGAAAAAGGTTGAAGAGTTTTTTAAAATCGGTATAGAAGTATATCAACCCACCTAATGTGACGTATGGTGGTTGAAAAGGGTACCAGCACACTACAAGGAAATAGGTAATAAACCAATGACAATAGGACTGTTTAATAATCACGCATTTCTGATAAAAAACCTTAAAAACCTATCTAAAATTTACGCTTGCGATAATTGCAAACAGAAATTCACGAAAGCGAGTAATATGAAGAGACACGGACCAAAATGTATGAAAGGTGAGACAAAAATAGTATGTGATGGTAATTATTTAGAGCGCCCGCGTTCGTCGTTCGAGAAAGCGTATTACCCAACAAGTTCTAACAGTTATGGGGCGATCGATTGGATGTATTCTGTGGAAAAGCGTGAGGGAATTCACATTCACCACGAACAGTGCGGACACGGGGGTGAAAGATGGATTTTAGGAGCTCCAGTAGATGGATACTGCCAAGAAAACAATACCGTATATCAATATCACGGCTGTTACTGGCACGGGTGCGAGATTCATGCAAAGCATATAAAAAAAGAACGCGAATCCACAATGAGAAGAGATACATTTATTAGAAGAAGCAAATAATTGAACCTAGTAGTTATGTGGGAATGCGAATTCCAAAGAACGGGTAAAGATATAAAGATCGGTTGCGACACTACTCTTTATCCATATCAGATAGTATATGATTTTGAGGCGTATCTCAACCCAGAATTTAAAACGCTGGGTAATAGTTTAGATTACGAAGCTGAGCACGTTCCGGTAAGCGTTAGTATAGGAGATAATTTCTCAGGAACAGTAACTCATATTTGTGATAAAGATCCTGCAAATGTTATAGAAACATTCGTAGAAGATTTGAAAGTCAGGGGAAAAGCTATAAGAGAAGAAGTGTGGTCAAGATATGTGTTTAATACAGAACATTTACTTAAAAACCAAATCGCCAAGATCGAACAGTGGATAGAGCAAGTACCGGTTATAGGTTTTAACAGCAGTAAGTACGATATAAACTTAATAAAGAAATACCTAGTAGGCGAACTGGCATCAGCAACAAAGAAAGTAATGGTCGGAAAACGTGCAAACGCAACAATATTTATATTTACTCCAGAGTTTAGATTTCTTGATGTAATACTTTATCTAGGACCTGGTGTAAGTTACGATAGTTGGATAAAAGCCTACGAATGCAAAGGACAGAAATCTTTCTTTCCTTACGAGTGGTTCGATTCTCCAGACAAACTGGATTACCCAGGACTACCGGATATAGAGAATTGGTATTCCAAACTATCTGGGAAAATGTTACTAGATGAAACATAATTAAGTAAATGTCGTAGAATTTTTCAAAGAAAAGAATATGAAAACTTTCAGAGATTGGTTGGAAATATTATAACGATTTAGATGTAGCACCGTTCCTAGAAGCGGTGGAAAAAATGTGTGAATTTTATAAACACAGAGGTGTGGATATTTTCAAAGATGCGGTAACACTACCGGGTGTGGCTATACAATATTTATTGAGAGGAACCATTAAAGAACAAAAATCTATACCGGAGGGGGCTCTATATGCACCAAAAGAAGAAACATACAAAATGATGAAAGACGCTCTAGTCGGGGGTCCATCAATCGTATTTACACGCTATGCAGAAGCGGTGTTTCAAATATTAGATCTAATTCCTCATTTGGATCAAATGAAATTAACAAACCTTGCAAGGCTATTTTGGGGTATGATGCAAACGCGTTATATTTATCTACGTTAAATAAAGATATGCCGTGTGGGAGAGAAAAAACTATACACCATATAGATACCCCACATAATCCTAATTTATTAAAAAGTTTTGTAAAAGAGTTTTATCTGGAGACTGGTTTGGGTTTGCGGAGGTGGATATAGAAGTTCCACACAACTTAAAAGATAAGTTTTCTGAAATGTCTCACTTTTTATAAACAGAGAAGTAGATGTTGATGAGGTTCCAGCACACATGATAAAATATTTGGAAGATACTGGAAGAACTATAGGAAATGGAAGAAAATTGGTGGGATCTATGTCGGCCACCAAAGTACTGCTGTACGCGCCACTATTGAAATGGTATTTAAAAACACGGCCTAGAAATAACGGGAGTTCATCGTGTTATGGATTATATTAGTGGTAAACCCTTCGAATGGTTCGCAAAAGAAGTTACAGCCGCAAAGACGAACAGGCGATGGATAACCAAATAAGAAACCAGTAGCGGATATAATGAAATTATTAGGCAATTCGTGTGTGGAAAAATGATAGAGGCAAAAGAGAGACATTTAAATACGACATACACAAGACGAAACCTGTGTTGACAAAGCGTTAAGATCTGCATTCTTTGATGATTTGGAAGAGATAGGAGATGCGTACGAAATATCTTCCCGAAAACCCCGGTGTGCAGTAAAGAGCCCCTTCCACTGTGGAATAGCGGTTTATCAACTAGCTAAATTGAGAATGTTGGAATTTTGCTACGAATTTCTAGACAAATACGTAAAAATAGAAGACTTTGAATAATACAGATGGACACGGATATATGTATATAGGAGTTTAGTGGAAAAACGATAGAGGAATTGATTAGACCTAACTTACTAGACGAGTTTGAAAAATAAAAAAATAAATGGTTTGCTTGGGATAAATGGAGCGAAAGAGAGCCAGGACTTTTCAAAATGGAATTCAGCGGAGATAGGGCGATAGAGTTATCTAGTAAGTGTTATTTCGTAGAAAAATTTAATTCTAAAGATAATTTGGAACAAATTAATAAAACCTCTGCGAAAGGAATGTCCAAGAGAACTAACAATTTAAATTGGGATAGATATAAACGAGTACTAAGTGAAACTACAGAAGATGGAAAACACATTATAGATGTAGCACAAAATAGAGGATTTAAAATGAAAGACTGCGTTATGAAAACGTACTGTCAACAAAAATTAGGACTCTCGGCATACTACGATAAAAGATGCGTGTTACCAGACGGAATACATACAGAACCTCTCTTTATTTAAGTAATCGGGGGCAGCTGGGTGTCAGAAGGTACCATAAGAAGTTATTCGCGAACAAAACCGCGAGATGGACCATCAGCCAAATAATAGATCACGGGCTCATCGGGTTTGGTAATAGAGCGATCCAGATGATATACATTCAGAAACCACACGGGATCAGTCGCGCGGCGGCTGCCACCTTCGAGCTCTCCCGGTTGATAGAGGTACCGGACGTCAACATGCGATGGAAGCGCAATCGGCGATTGCTGCTCCTCTAATCCAACGGGTCGCCCGCGCGAGACGGCAGAGGGCTTGCTCGTCACCTTTTTAGACTTGATGGCATCTACGGGCTTCTTACCTATCAATCTTGTCACCTCTCCGTTCAGTGCGGAGACCACGGCGGGCAGTCTGGCCACCCACTCGGTCGACCGTGAATGAGGGTCTACAAGTTCTTTAGCATATTGGTGTCCGAACAGCCTCTCAGTCAGGGTTCGATTGAAGCGCTCCACGATCCCCTGGTCCCGGTGGATGTTGACGCGGCCGCGTCTGATATAAACTTTGTGCTTAGACAATAGATGAGAGACCGCGCCCATGAACTCGCGGCCGGGATCGACCTGGAGAAGATTCGGCCATTTGAGAGAACTCCTCTTATATATTCGGGAAGAGCCTCGGCCACCTCCTTAGACTCTTTAGTGGCCAACGGCTCAGCCCCCTTATAACGACTCGCTACGTCAACGATTGTCAGTGCGTACTTGTACGTCTTACGACCGACGCGATCGTGAGGGAGAAACAGAGAATCCGCTTGGTGAACTTGGTTCGGCACCGGCACGTCGAATTTCGGGCGCGGAATATTGTGAGGCGCGGGTAAATAGATCTGTCAGATGGCCTGCTTCTTGAGCCATTCCTTGACAGCGTTTTCTGAAACCTTGGTCGCCGCCGCGAGGTTCTTGATGGCCGCGAGGCCCTTCCAGTAGCCACGTGGGCTATAGTATGTATTAGACAGCTTGCGCGTTAGTTTGGTATCAAGTTTGCGCGTGTTCATCGTATGCGAAGTATTCTAATATATCGGACAATCTCCAACATGCCCTCGCCAGTTCGTCCGCTAACTGCGTCGTTAATAATAAACCTTTGTTGGAAGTTTCGCTGCAGCCCCCAATCAATCGCGTTTTGGTTGGAACAGGAGAGGGAATTCTGGGGAATCTAACTCGGAAGAATCTAACATCCGCTTTGCGAAAAGGGTGGCCGCTTTTTCGTCCTCGCGCCACGTCTCGAGACAATCTCGGGCCGGACGAATCATACTCTTTGCACCAGGTAAACGATGTTTTTGGGCAGTGTAGCCTACATCGATCATAGCGTAATAAAGTTCGTCAACTAACATCGTTCTATATATATATTTTTATAAAAAAAATTAAAAAAAATTGTTTTAATTAATTAATTAATTATTTTATATAGTAGCCGACGAGACCCACCACACCCATTCCCACGACGATGAACGCGATCTCGCGGTCTTTTTGGGCTCTGACGGTACATAGAAATCTGAAAGTTGGGGCTCGCGATCCATTGGATCGAGACTTTTGTGCGGATATGCCAGCGCTTCTCGCGGTTGGCTTCTTCAACGTTCTGAAAAGTTTGCGCGGCGTGATTTTCGCGGCGAAGCTCTTCATTGACCCAGTCCAGATGGGCGGTTCGTTTTTCGACCACGCTTCCTTTGCGCTATTGAGTTGTTCTACAACTAAATCGTGACGCTTACGCTCCTCATCCACGTTCGAGCTTTTCATTTTAGAGAATATAAAGTTGCTACCGCTGAACGCCAATGCGTTTACAAGCGCACCACCTACTATTACTGCGATTGAAGCCATTTATTTCCATATATTAACTGGTAGAATTCCAGCGTTAACTAGATAATCTCGGGTCCAAACTGCGGCCGCCACATCTAAGGTCGCGAGCCCTGCGTCTCTCACAGTAAAGTCCAATATGGGAGTGGACCCTCCTGGAGCCATCTTTGATAGTCGAGCATACCCGATACTGAAACCAGATATCACCACGGCGTGATAAAGCGCATTCACTATCATTTTACCATCTTCTTCAGCCATTGTTATAATTATTGCATATAAAAGGGGTCGCGATCAATGTTTAAATGGGGCGCATCCAATCGCGATTGGTGTTTCGTAACTTTCTTCTGAACATTGGCTGGTTGTTTTTTCGATAATAGGGGGTATTTCCACACGCACAGGGCACCAACAACTGCCAGACCACCACCAACAACCCAACTCCAATTCGCGAATTTGGGTTCAATCGGATTCGCCCAACTCCAAACCCAAATCGTGAATTGGAGTTGGTATTGGGTGACAAATTATTTGAATTTGGGTGTGCTTCCAATTCGTGAATTGGGGGTGTTGTTGTACTCAACTCTGTCTTCAGATGTTTTGCTGTCTCCGTCCCCATCAATTCACTAATTGGCTGCAACCCCAATCTCGATTGGAGTTTAGCCTCTCGAAGCTCGGCGAGTATTTAATCTTGTTTAACTTTTCGGGTGGCAGCCGCCGCCCTCCCAGCTGCCTGCCTGTTTGGGTTTTTATATCGTGCAACCCCCAACTCCAATCGCGATTGGTTTGGAGGATCAATCGGATTCAACTTCAATCCCGATTGGGTTGAGGGAAGTGCTGCAATCGGGTTCGATTGGGTTGGAACAATCCCCAACGCTGTTGGAGATTGCTGTTCCGTCACTCTCGCGGGTGTGTCTTGTGTCATCATTTTCAAAATTATATTTTGCATTAGGGCTTATAGTTCGTGGGCATATATGTCCAAATTGACAGTGTTTACCCGTGGTCAACGCGGTTGTCAGTGGAGCTAAGTACATTCCAAACTTGTGATAAATTGAGCAGCAGGCTGTTCTAAGAGCGTGTCCTATAAAAGGGTCAGTCTCTAGATCGTGAATCAACCCCTCGGTGTTTGGTATAGGGAGAAGTGTACTAACGGCGGTAGCGTACAAATGAATAGCCGCCGATCCAAGAGTTTTTGTCATCTCTGCTCCCAATTTGGATTCGTATCGCGCATACATTTTATCAATCTCCGCATCTGACATCTTATCCACCTGACAAACTGAGTGACGCCTACCGAGATAATGCTCCGATTGCCCCCCAGCAACCAGCGCAGCTAGCCGCTCGCGTCGCGCAGCATTTTCATTCGTATCGGCCCCAATCGCGATTGTCAACCCCGATTGCTCTGTCGGATCATTATCTTTCAGGATGTCCGCAGAGGTTTCTTCCATTAGCTGATCGAGAAGTTCGTCGCAGTTCATTTTTTTCAAAATTATTAATTTAACTATTCTAACAAGTCTCATCACTTTAACATATTGCCAAGCGCACCACCCGATACTTATGATCACCGTTATGCTCGCAATAAAGCTCGCAGCGGAACACCAAATTGTTAACATTGTTAACCATTGTTCAGCATTTGTTCAACATTTGCTAAGCATTTCTTCAGCAATTGCTAATTAATTGTTAAGCATTTATTCAGCAGTTACTATTTTTTTTAAAAAACATTATTATTAATTGATAACTTTATAAGCAGTTGGTTGATCAGTCTTTAGCAGAAGCTTGGCGTGCTTAGTTTCCGAAAGCATCTGTCGAACCTCCAGGCGCTCCTCGCGCGTTGGGATAACGTCATTCTCTCGAAGACAGTCATCGAATGAGTCTCGGTCCTTGCAGTGAAAGAGGGCGACCCATTTCGTTTGCTCGCGCAGATCCTTGAGGACGGCGTTGTACTTTTGAGTGGATATCATGCATGTCCTTCTTTTTGGTCATCGCCGCCTTGGCTGAGCAATCGTCAATCACGTATAGGGTGGGCTCACCCTGGAATCTTTGGTATAAACCACGTAACCAATCGTGATGCCTATCACCGGGGTCAATAACGTATACCTCAGGGTCGGTCCATATCCACGGGCGCCGCTGATAAGTATCGTTGTGCCGCACAGTGGGACACAGGATCACAATGTCACGAAAGGCATCGCGGTAGTAGCCCTCGAGCAAAACGTTTTTCCACATCCTGTCTGCCCACATATTATGGCAGAGTGGGCATCTCCAATCGTGAATTGGTATTGATTGCTAATTTTAATTTGTTCCAAATTATCTTTAGAATTATTAAATAAATCGTTAGATGATTTTTTTATTAAATCAGTAGATCGCTGAGACGTATCGGCCATCTTCGATGTTCAGTTGTGCGTCTGTAATTATATATAAGTACACGTTCAATGCGCCATTTCCATCCACATCTTTGGTTATCTGGATCACACCCTAGCTAGCGTTCTCAACTTGACGTCCGCTACCATGCATTTGGTCGTCGTCGCTGGCTCGCATGTCTAGCCATAACGCGTATTTGGTAGTCAGGAACTCCACGAGGGAGACGGCCGATAGCTGCAGGTCTTTGGCAACCGCGGCAACCTCCGGGGATCGCTTGGAGCCGGCAGCAAACTGCTTTCTTACTTCGTCCCACTGCTGGTGCGCGCGAAGACCCGCGCTGTAGAGTTGATTGGGTACTCCCTCAATCGTCACCTCTACCTTCGTGATTTTGGGGTTATATAATTTGTCGGTTTTTCTAGCACCGAATGCGAACCGAGCCTCCTCGAACAGCATCAGTATACCTTTCATCGAGCGGGCGGGTACGTTGACGTTAATATTCCACAATGTGTCGCCTTTGTCTTTCGTCATCTTGCGATGGCGAAGAACTCGGTCGTAAAAGTATGGCAAACGCGCCCGGCGTACTGGGTTCTGATCAAATCGCGCTAGTTCGGGCATCGTGACCATGTCGTACTCCAAGGAAACATTATCAATCGTATACGTCGATAACTGGTCGGTGGCTATGAGAACTCGTCCGTAGTCGTTGAACGTTAGTTCGTATTCGAGGCGGTCAGCCAAAGCACTCTGATAGTAGGGCATGTGACTCTCCAGCAACTCAAAGTCGAGCGGGATGTAGAAGCGGTTGCCGTAAGTAGCGCCAGCGACCGCGTTGTCACTCGCGTTGTTATCTACCTTGTTAGCAGCCCCGATTCTAAGTTTGGTTACGTTCTTATTTTTGCTGGTGTCAATACCCTGATAGACACCGTTTTCGCGCTCTTGCGCCGTCTTCCACAGGTCCTGATAACAATGGTACACGTCGCTGTCATCGATCGACATCACCTCATTACCAGAAATCTTTATCATGGTCTTCTTGACGATGGCGCGACTAAGGTTCTGAACGACGGTTCGGTCCGCGTCCGTCGACGTTAGCGAAATAGTGAAAGCGAGGCGAACAGTACCCGGCACAATGACGTCGTGAGTTCCGAGGTTGGGGTTGGGGAAGCGGACTAAGAGCTGCTGGTTCTGGTCGATCGTCGATGGGTTGTTCGTAATAACGACACTGTGTCTCACGCCTTTTGCCCCGAGGGGCTCACGCAGTCTGCGGTATGGATTGAGTTTGCGACCGTATTGACTCGAAGACATAATTAATTTTATTGAAACTATTAAACCCGTATGGTTTTGTCTTTAATAGATAATTAATAATTTTGAAAAAATTAAAATGGATGATTACGATATTAACATGGATGAAATCGGCAAAGACGATGAGGATAATGATGATGATAACTTCGAGGATTCCATCACAACCTTCGAGAAAACACCCCCTCCAATTAGTGAGTTGGATGAAATAGGTGGCGCTACCAGCAGCGTTGGTCAAAGTCGGGAATTGCTCGAGGGAGCTGTAAACGACTACTACAACACTTTGTCAGAAATCGGTCTGGTCCCGTCTGTCGGTCGCGACTACTCCAAGTTCGAATTGGATATGCGTGGTAGGTTGCGACTAAAATCATCAAATATCCCGATCATCAACACGAATACCGGTAAACCCCTATCGCTAAAAACCATTGCGGGAAACCGGGGTGGTGTCGAAATCATAAAGAACGAACTAGGATTTCCAGATTGGACGCGTGGTAAAACAATTGTGCCGGCCCGCGTTGTAGAGGCCCTACAGACCTACTACGAAGACGGCCACCTCGATAGAAACGGTCGAGCTCAGCGAGGTCCCTCAAATAGCCACCGACGTTATTAACACGATGAAGACCACGTTCAGCGTCCAATCGCAATTGGGGGAAATACTCAACGATGACCCACCGTTACCTCTTCGCGAACTCCGTGGACTCGATAAGGCTCTACAAACGGTCCGGGGCGAACTGGTCCTTAACCTATCCAAACTCACGGCGCTGGATGAACATATCGCGCTAGAAGAAAGAAAACTGGAGGAAGCCGGTGACGATAGATCTCTACCGAGCGGATCGCCGAACGACTGCGGTCTTTGCGGGACGAAAGAGAAGCTCGCTTGGAGGGCCGCCTCGGCTAACCGTGAGGCTCTCCGCACTCAAATAAGTCGGATACGCGAAACAATATCGAGGGTTCTGCACGAGGACACGACACTCGGTGAGCGTCTTCGCACTCTGTTCAAAGAGCAGGGCGTCACGATAGCAAGCATCCTCGCAGCTGTCGGCATGACTATATCAACCATAGTTTTAGCTTTCACTGGAGGTGCGGTGCCACCACCCGCGCCACCACCAGCACCCGCGCCATCCGGTGGAGCCAAGGAGTGGGTAAAAAAACAACTGAAAGCCCTCGCCAATCTTGTAGCTTAATTAGCTGGAAAGGCGGCTGCCGCACTACCTGGACTGATCGGAAGTATCGTTTCTTACTTGTTATCTATATTATCAAAAACGGTCGGATGGCTCGCCAATAATACTTGGGCTTTATTCGTGGCAATGGCCGGTCTCCTACTTTTCTCTGCCACCAATCGAGATTGGAAGTTCCTACAACCAAAGCGCTAGTAGTCCTATCGCCACGAGGGCGACGACGAGCCCTAATTTCTCCTCCTCGTGTGTTGTGCTTCCAATTTCACCCAATTTGCGATTGATTGGTGTTTCTCCAATTGCGATTGGTTTGTTGACGATTGGTGGTGTGGGTGAAACAACGGGTTCAAATGAACTTGATGGGGTGGCCAATTCGTGAATTGGGGGTTTTATAAAATCTTTTTCAAATTTATTTGAATTTACAACATCAACACCAATCGCAGATTGGGTGAACCCGATCATGTTGGGGGTGCGCTTGATCATATCCGTGTTCACGTTACCGTTGTGGCCGATTTTTTGATTGGCGGTGGCGATTACGATCTGATTATTGTAACCGTCAACCGGGTCGTCTCGTAGTATCATATTGCTCGGCGCCATATAAAGACCTATTCCAAATACATAGTCTACTGGGGTGCTGGCATTCTGCAAAACGTCTTGATAATTCTGGATCGCCTTCTCCAGGTCCACCCTAGCTGAGATGGCGTCCTCTACAAGTGCCAAGAATTGTTTTTGTGCATCAAATGCTGTTCCCGTGCCCAGTATAGAACTGCGAGTTTGCTTCTGTGCGCCGAGGATGGCCCAGACGTACGTGCGAATGGAGTCGTTGACGCGAGTAACCCCGGCCTGCGTGAACCCTAGACCTGTATCTAACATAAATGTACCCCACGCGTCCTGAACCTCAGCAGCCTGCTGTATGTAATCGACGTGAGCCCGTTTCGGAGGTAACATTTTACAAGAAAACACGCCACAGTGCCGACCTCCAGACACTTCCGGCCCGAATGTCATCGTCGCGGGGTCAAAATTCCCGGCGTTCCGACTGACGATGTGGTCGCCGGAGAGATCGTGTCTAAAATCAGTCTGCGTCCAATTCCCGGACTGGCCCTGAATGAGAACGTCCCCGAGGCCGGTGCTGGTAGGAAATGCTTTCTGTCTCCAGTCCGCGTCTTCTGAAACGTTAAATTCGTTACACAGTCTTTCAAACGCCATACGGTCGTATGCGTTGGAAATGGGATCCCAGGCGTCGTCTTGAGGTAGTGAAATACCTAGTTCTTTGATAATCCTCCTAATAGTATAATACGTGTGAAAGTTGTAAACACTTCGGAGCATGACATTCTTGGATGTCAGATGGTCTTTATTTGAAACTCCACACCCGGCTGTTGCGCACCATACAGCGAAATTTATTTGGTTCTGCCAAAACTGCATCGGTGTTGCTTTCCACCAGTTTACCAATTCCACCGTAGTAATCTTGTCAGCCTATATTGTTCAAAGATGTCCGGGAATTTGGTGGCAAAGCCGCTGTCCGGTCTAACCGTTACGGTTGGGTGTACAAGGCGGTTAACAATGTATTTTTGCGTGTATTTACCTCCGACCGCGTACTTTGCATTAGAGTTAAAGCTAAATGCTTTGGTATCCATTGAAAGATATTATTATGTTTGCTACTATCACTAATGTTCAAAAAGAGAGTTGTGAACTTCAAAAATCAATCGACAACTGCTGCGGAAAACGCCGGGTGGGCCTCAGATCAATCACCTTCACGGTTGGATGGCAGAATGTGGGGAAGAGCGAAGGGTTTTACTTTGTGAAGGATGGACAACAATTAGGTGTAAAGCTGCCTCACGGACTGTGGGGAGCAAGACAGCTCAAAGATTTTGTCAACTCACAGCTTGACGGTATAATCAACCTCACAGTATCGAATGCTACCGTGCTCGCAACAATGACCATCAGCAGTGATAATAAGGTAGTGGTCTCCCCGGGGTTGGGTATTATTCAACTCGGTTTTAGAGAGACATGCTCCTCAAACAAAGGAGTGTTTACCCCGGGTGAGTACGTCGGTGATAATCCGGTGGACTTCGCCTTCACGAAAACTCTCAGGGTGCACCTGGATCGGGTGAACACATCGTACAACACGGTAAGAACGGATCCCCCAGCACATTAATGAAAACTGTGCCCGCCAGCGACTGTTTCTATGGCGAGACTGTGACCTTAGACTTCCCACACCCCGAGATGAAAGTTTTGGAATCGGGACATATCCACGAATTTACGGTCTCTATTATCGATGATCAAGCGAGAAAGTTGAATAACTATTACCCGATTTCGGTAGTTCTCGAAATTTCCAATTGAGTATAGGTGCCCAATATTATAATTAATTTTATTATGAGTATATACGGAGCAGGTAGTTCTTCCGATTGGGTGACAAATTCAAAGAATTTGGAACCGGCAGAAGGTGGATTCATCCCGACAGAGGGCGACTTTTTAACTATTGGAAAAACCAAGGCCCTCATCAATAAAACTATATCGAAGGTCACAAACGGGATTCACAGGAGTATATCAGATGTTAGAGTAGAAGTGCTGACGGGTACTGCACAAATTGAGAAAGATCAGGCGGCTTATAAGGTGTTGCGCTCAGAGGACTCTCTCATCAGAGAAACGGAACTAAACGAACTAGGTGAAAAAATAACCAAATTTCGAAAAGAAATTGCGCTTAGAGGACTCTCTCATTAGAGATGCGGCATTTACCGAACTAGATAAAAAAATAACCAAATTTCGAAAAGAGGCCACGTCGGGTATTGAGAAAGCCCGAGAAGACCACCAGGCGGACCTTACGGAGGCTTATGAGGTGTTGCGCTCAGAGGACTCTCTCGTCAGAGAAGCGGCGGTTGCCGAACTAGATAAAAAAATAACCAAATTTCGAAAAGAGACCCGGTCGGGTATTGATAAAGTCCGAGAAGACCACCAGTCGAACCTTGCGGAGACCATTGCGGAGGCTTATGATGCGTTGCGCTTAGAGGACTCTCTCAGTAAAGAAGAGACACTTACTGAACTAGACAGAAAAATAGCCGAATTTCTGGAAGAGACCAGGTCGGGGGTTGAGGGGGTCCGAGAAGACCACAAGGAGGCCATTGCGGAGGCTTATGGGGCGTTACGCTCAGAGGACTCTCTCAACAGAGAAGCGGCACTTACTGACCTATACGAAAAAATATCCGAATTTCAAAAAGAGACCCGGTTGGATCTTGATGGAGTCCGAACGGGTATTGAGAAAGCCCGAGAAGACCACCAGGCGGCCCTTACGGAGGCTTATAGGGTGTTGCGCTCAGAGGACTCTCCCAACGGAGAAGCAGCACTTACTGAACTAGGAGAAAAAATAACAGAATTTCGGGAAGAGGCCCGAACGGTTATTGAGAAAGTCCGAGAAGACCACCAGGCGGCCCTTACGGAGGCTTATAGGGTGTTGCGCTCAGAGGATCGGACGGGCATTGCGGGATTAGGAACCCGAGTGGTTGAATCTATCCGCGCCATTGATGAATCACTTTTTGCGGTTGATATTAAGTAAATCGAGTTCGTACTGAGGCATATACCTCAAACAATGCGCTTGCCGGAATAGTACGAACAATGAAAACGCCAAAACGTGTCATAACAGTTTGGGCTGAGAAGCCGGGCCCATTGGTTAAGGGGCACTATTAATATTCGTTCGGTGCCAAAGCGAGTAATAAATGTGGGGGATACACTATGACAGCTGCAGGTGAAGTTATCCAAATGGCGGTTTGCTTGGATAATGGTAGTGGTAAACCTGTGAGCGCGGTCGCGATAAATATTGTAGTAGATGGGGAAGAACGGGGGGTTGGAGTCACTAAAATATCTGGAGATAGTTCGACGGTGGTTTCGTTCTCCGGTTCTGATCGAATTAGACTTTCCCAAGGTAGTATTATTAACTTTGTTACGAAAATCGGTGACCCAGAGAGTTCTTCCACTATTGTCTCATTGTTAATTGAACTTATTGTGTAAATACTAATATATTGAACTAAATTTGTAAAATTTAAATATGAACGAATCACCGCTTCCAATTGTCAATACCGATCCATCAACACTGTATCCAACTCTCAATACCACTACATCAACACTGCATCCAATTAACGAAAGAAGTTCAGATTTTAGGTTGAATAATATCGTCGCTATGCAGGATATTTTAGTTAGAGAATGTGCAAATAGAAAAAGACACGCTAACAAATATAAGCGCGCGGCGAACATGGCTGAAGCATCTAGTACGGTTCTGGCAAATTTATCTGTAATGAGTGGTGCGGGGACTGCTGCAACGCTATCTACAATTGTAACGGTTCCACTTGCAGGGGTTTGGAGTGGAATTAACGTTTTATCTGGAATACTTTGTATGGTAATTAGGGCGGCGGGTGGAAAACTCGAGAAAAAAAGTAGAAAACATGATAGAATATCCGTTCTCGCTAGGTCTAAGAAAAATAGCATCGACGTTATGGTGTCCAAAGCGTTGGCCGATAAGAAAATATCAAATTTCAAATTTAGAGTTTGAATCCGTGGTGGAAGAAATGGGGGAGATATGAAGAATTAAAAAATGATATAAGAATCAAGGCGCATGCCACCATGCCCAAAATTGAGTGTACTGATTGGGATAAAATTAGGGTAAAACTTGGAAATAAAGTCGGAGGAAATGTTACAGCACCATTATAAAATAATTAAAAAAAAATAATTAATTATATTAGTGCAGTAAACAAATTTACATACCTATACAACATGTGTTTTTCACTGAGAATTACGCCGTAATCGCATAACAAATTCAGTCGAGGATTACACTGTAATCGCCTATGTAAATTGATACACTCGGCTCTGTTTACCTCGGCTATCAATTTACGCATGGTTCATAACCCGTGTAATTGAAACATTGTCGTAAATCGATAATTGTACAACACTAGGTAATGTTTAGCATAACAGCCTACGTGGTCGTGTGGGTTAAGGAGATACTCTATAGAGTAGAGGGTCGTGGGTTCGCGCCGCGGTTGGAGCTAAACATTTTTATTTATTTATTTCTATCCCTACAAATGTGGTCGCTATGGTAAACAACTGCATGACAACGGCGTTCGGAGTCCGACCGCTTGAGGTTGATGAAAAATAAATTGCCAGTTTACAAAAAAAAATGAGCAGACAACTCCGGCCGTTGTCATGACACCACGTGCTATTAGACACGACCTTTGACCTTAGCAGGTTCATGGGGATAAATGGACGCGCGGTTTCGGGGAGATGTTGTCGTTGCTTATTTGTCTTAGCATCAACATTGCTGTTCAATAATAATTTTTTCAATTTCTTTATAAGCGATATCGTAGAAATGTACATTCGTAAACGAATCGTTGGGTTTTAACAATTTTAAATAATACACCTTAGTTTCATATCCGATACCCACTATCCGTCTTAATGTTTGTATTTGCCTCTTGTATAGTTCACATAATTGTCGGTATGATATTGTAAATGCAACGTTTTCATCGGAGCGTAATAAATTACGCTGATATTTCATGTATTCGATATCGCCTAGTGTTCTCATTTTATAGAATTTATATATAGGACTATAACCCCCGTATTCTTCGTAAAGTTCTTCAACACAGGCATTACAAACTTTCAATTCCAATTGTATTGTATTATCCCTTTTCTCTAATAGTTGTTTTTTTTCTGTTCAATTTCCAATTTCTAATAATAATTGTCCAATTTCTTCGTTAAAAGTGATATCGTAGAAACGCATATCCGTAAACGAATCTTTGATTTTAAACTGTTTTATAAAATTAGTTTGATAATGTTTCGGTAGTGTTTCTCCGATCCTATTTAGTCGCTTCATTACGCAAATTTGATACTTGTACCAGCGACATAATTGCCCGTATAATATTGTAAATACAACGTTTTTATCGGAGCGTAATAAATTACGCTGATATTTCATGTATTCGATACCACATAGTGTTGTCATTTTACAGTGTTTTAATACTGTAGAAACAGCGTTAAATTCTTCATCAAAGTCATTACAAAATTCCAATTCGTTGCGTATTTTATTATCAATTTTGTTATAATATTTTATTATAACCAACTCAATTTATATGTTCAATTGGACGTGAAAAAAACATGATGTATTTATGACACCAATATAATTGGAGGAGAAAAATGGGGTGTTGGAATATAAACTATCACTCGTGGGCACATCCAATCGTGAATTGGTATTGCATTAATTATTTTCCAAAAAATTCATAAATTTCCTCGTGGGGGTATTATTGGAGGTTGCAAATTTATGAATTTGCTGTCGGGAGACAATTTCCTCGTTAACCAATTTTTGATTTTTCGGGGGTGGTGGGGGTAGTATAGAGGGTTATAAATGATACCACCCTATATACTACTATGGGGGTGGGGGATCACACAGCGGGGTAGGGATCACACAACGGGGGTGGGATATCATACGCTGGGTGGGTATCACACAGCGGGGGTGGGGATCACACAGCGGGGGTGGGATATCATAAGATGGGTGGGGGAATCACACAGTGGGGGTGGGGACACACACCGTGGGTGGGGATCACACAGCGGGGATGGGGTATCATAAGCTGGGTGGGGGTATCACACAACGGGGGTGGAGATCACACATCTGGGGTGGGGTATCATAAGCTGGGTGGGGGGATCACACAGCGGGGGTGGGGGATCACACAGCGGGGGTGGGGATCACACAGCGGGGGTGGGGTATCATAAGCTGGGTGGGGTATCACACAGCGGGGGTGAGATCACACAGCAGGGGTGGGGTATCATAAGCTGGGTGGGGGAATGACACAGCGGGGGTGGGGGATCACACATCGGGGTGGGGATCACATAGCGGGGGTGGGGAGGGATCACACAGCGGGGGTGGGGTATCATAAGCTGGGTGGGGTATCACACAGCGGGGGTGAGATCACACAGCAGGGTGGTGGGGTCATAAGCTGGGTGGGGGAATGACACAGCGGGGGTGGGGATCACACATCGGGGTGGGGATCACACAGCGGGGTGGGGATCACACAGCGGGGGTGGGTGGGTTTTCATACAATGGGTGGGGGGTATCACACAGCGGGGTGGGGATCACACAGCGGGGTGGGGTATCATAAGATGGGTCGGGGGATCACACAGCGGGGGTGGGGATCACACAGCGGGGGTGGGGTATCATAAGCTGGGTGGGGGAATCACACAGCGGGGGTGGGAAATCAAACAGCATGGTTGGGTATCACAGGCTGGTTGTGGGGATCACACAGCAGGGTCGGGTATCATAAGCTGGGTGGTGGAATCACACAGCATGGTTGGGTATCACAGGCTGGTTGTGGGGATGAGACAGCAGGGTGGGGTGTCATAAGCTGGTGGGGGACTCACACAGCATGGTTGGGTATCATCACAGGCTGGGTGGGTGCATCACACAGCGGGGGGTGGGGATCACACAGCGGGGGTGGGTTATCATAAGTTGGGTGGGGGATCATACAGCGGGGGTGGGGAATCACACAGCGTGGTGGGTGGGATCACACAGATGGGGTGGGGATCATAAGCATGGGTGTGGGTTTCACACAGCGGGGGTGGGAATCATACAGCGTGGTGGGTGGTGGGGGCGGGAAATGAGTGGGTGGGTAACGGGTACTGGGAATTGTACGGGTTACTAAATGTCTACGGTCGGGATAATCTGTGGCCAATTGGAAACCAAGATACAGGGAAATACGCACCACTGGTACTTTAGTTGTGGATTAGGTTTGGTTAAATATGTCGTGTTTGGGTGAGGGTCGGATATTGGGTGCGTCTGTGAGTTGTCCTCGGGACGAATGTCAACTGGACGCTGTGCGCTCACTTGTATTTATAGCCTTCACTCCGGACGTTGTCCGCAAATCCAGCCCTTTGATTGGCTCGTAAAGACTCCGAGGACAACATTAGGACAATGAGCACCATATTTGGAATCCGCGGACAATATGTGAAAGTTGTCCCTGATTCCGCACAGTGGATTGGTTGGAATGTATAATAGGATACCGGGACTTTCCCACTTTGACGAAATGTGAAAGTTATCCCGCATAGCTGATTGGTCAGAATGTGTGATCGGATTATCCGGGAACGTACGGGATTTCCAGAGGAATGTTAGTGAAAGATGGCGGCTGTCTTCCACTCGCCTGGATAGTGTGGTAGAACTAATATTAAATATAACGGATAAAATGGGCTATGTGAAATATGAGTACGATACAGATGAACTAGGAGTGTTGGTGAATCACCAGGCATGTGAAATGGGTTGGGTACGTATTTGAAGTAGATTAATGGCCTCTCACAGTCGCCAACAATCGGAGAAAGTTTGAATTGATAAAACATGATGAAATTACACCAAATGGCTGACGGGGTCGCTTCACTATATTCACAAATCCATCCATAGTGATGTACAGCTGTCATATAATATTACTTTTGCATTAAAAGTGCATAACCATAAAGTTCTGCATATTAGTTTATTTCAAGAAATGTAAGCAACTTAAAAAAAATGAAATCCAATAGTATGTACGCAGTGTAATTAAGTTTGGTGGAATGAGAAATACATTTTAATAATATGTAATGTGATAGGTACTTCTATCCTGTTCATATATCGCATAGACAATCCAGACACATACTTACCTATATGTATTATGGCGGTATTGGTGACTTGTATATACTAGATAATATTGCACCATAAACATATCGTTGACCTACATAATCCATTACCGTTCAACAAAAATTAATCGTCTAAGCATGTGCCCGCGTATGTACCCAAGTACCGTACGTATTGCTGTATTCATATGTTGTATACGGCTGCCAACCTACGAATTACCATGAACTGGATATTGTTAGTTATGATGGTTTCATTGATATGTTTGTGTCATGAAATTCAATCTGAATTGACAGCAAAGTTTATTTATCCCGTCAACACAGTGCCTATGTGCCGTGAAACACAGTGCCGTGAAACATTTTTGATATCCAGTCAATACGACCCAATAACTGCGTATGAATATGTGTTTCAATAATGCTTTAGAACTATTTTGACACAGTAACCTTTGACATTTAGGAGAAGTCTTGTAAACAAAATGATACGCTTGAGAAAAGCGCTGACATTTGAGATTTGTCACATACTTATGAAATAATGTAAAATTATAATAAAAAAGTACCACAAAGAAAGAAAACAAAACTTGAACAAATTAAAATGCATCTAGTTAAGAGTATTTGTTTACAATTTTGCTGCATTAACTGGCAGCCTTCCAAGTCCCACAATCCATTGTATGTTGCTGTCTTCTGTAAGCGAGAATACAATTGGAAAAAGCAAAAACATTGATAAATTATAAATTCTACTTGAGTTTGGAAAAGTAATGTTCCTGGATCTAAATAATCAGACATCTTTTTGTTTGGAAAAGTATTGCAAACAAAAAGATGTCTGATTATTTAGATCCAGGAACATTTGACATGTTCTGGGACGACATTAGTGGTAGTGGCAGTGCTGAAACTGTTCGTGTTGAAGTAGTAGAGATCAGTGCTGACGTGTGTGCTGCGATGGGAATTCTGCTATGGCTATGACAAGTGTAAACACGTGTGAAAATGAAACTTTACATACCCAGACTGGCCAGAGCCTGAGGCAGAGTGGTGGTGTCACACTTCAATGGCTGACAATATCCATTAATACGAATCAGCAATATGTTCAGTCACTATTTGCAGGAGCCCCACTGAACATCAACAACTTCCATGTGTACAAACAGTAACTGTACATGCAGTTAATTGTAAAATATCTGCCCAGTGACAATGTGTTTGAAACGCAACGAGTAAGTTGCCGTTCCAAAGTATCATGAACACACGTGTTTACACAGCTGTGTAATTATTAAATATACTTTAATATTCATGATTCTCGACATTATTAAAAGTAAAAATACGTGTAAAATGTTTTTGTGTGAAATATGCCAAACTACCGTGACATTAAGCGATGTTTGCTTCCAAAAGGCACAGACTTATTTTGTGTGTGCGTAGCAACAATCAAAGTTGTGATGCGGTTATCACTCTAGTCGATTCTCCGATTTTGAAGATGTGGCTGGAGTTATCTTTTGCATTTGAAAGCTATTTGTAGGTGTTGACGGGATAAATATAATAGTAGGTAAGTGCCGTGAATGGGAAAAAATATCTGGCGCGGCCCGGAAACGGGATGGCTCGGCAGAGCCTCGCCCATCCCGTTTCCTAAGCTTTGCCATATATGTTTTCCTATTCACGGCACTAATCTACTATTATATTTATCCCGTCAACACCTACAAATAGCTTTCAAATGCAAAAGATAACAGTATGGAAGTGCACAATATGTAGAGACCACTGTTCATACATACAGTAAATTATTATATTTGCGGTGGGGATCTTGTCGATAATTTCACCATTGTCACAAATGGTTTATAATGTCAAACATATATCGATAATGTTATTCAATATAATTTGTTTAATGTTGGTTGCGTGTCAAGTATATGTGCATATTATTTTAATTTTATGACAACATTAGTAAGCGTCAATTTTGAATATAATCTCCATTGTTGGAGTAATAAAATCCAACACGGCGTTCATTGTTGAAAACAGCAGACTGCCGCTGGACTACAAATTCCGCATGTGCCATGTGTGTTTTACATATTAATTTAGTACCAACATTGTATAATATGCAATATATGCGGCGGCTATTTGTACAACTATCGGCCACTTTCTGAAAGAAATAACTTTGAATAATAGCTCTGTAAATGAATACTGCAGACAGCCTATATACTATAATTCTCACACATGTCATGATTTTCCACACCAATCGACCATGCACACATTCGTAAATAAAAAATGTAGCGACCAGCTTGAAGAAAACACCGATCTCATATAGTGCCATAGCTGAACAAGTTATGGGGGTTATGGACTACAGCTTTAAAACAATGTAATGCCTGTACGTAAAGATCGCATTTCAGCTGCTTTATTTACTTCAGAAAGATGGTTGCATTATGTGAGTTAACTTGCATGGCAACATCGTTCTTTAGCGACTGTCAACGCGAACATGTATGTCCACTAGCTGGTAAATTATAGATGTTGCATTGTCTGTTTGTGTTGGCAACGCGTAACGTCACACACTACTTAATACCCCTGAAGTATCTAACGAAACCGGTATGGTTTAAGGTTTAAGGTGATGAGTATCAAATAAGTCATATTATATATATACAAATTATGTATATAGAAATAAAGTTCGATTCCACCACGAAAATGTAATTTAAGTTATGCTTCCCAACGGGTATCGCTGCTGACAGCAGATCTTCAGGGGACGTGTGACAGTAGCAACGCTATGTTACGTGATTGATTGTGCAAGGGTCATTACTCTACATATATAAATAGGGGTCGCAACACTGAAACGTGATGTTGCTAAACGCATACTTGAATAAACGTGGATGGATGTATGGAGTCACGTAATTTGAATTGTCAGCATTGAAACTACTTGGGAAGCACAAATTAAAATACAAATTAGTAGAGGTATCGGACTTTATTTATTTCATAATATATATATATATATATATATATATATATATATATATATACAATGTACATAATTATATTCGCAGGTGTATCTTCTGGATGCTGACTCCGAGCAATATAGTGACTTGGAAGTGTACACATCATGGACAAACAACTTACCAACAACCATGGAAGTTCAGTGGCTGTAAGTTTTCAGGAGCTTATCCTGTATACAATTGCCTGTAGTGTAGAACGGTGATCGCAGCATGTCCTATATACTGTTTATGGAACCAGCTTAGCTGATTATTAGACAAGGGAATATAGCATTTCACCCGACGAAAGTCTCTGCAACACAACTGCCAGTAATGCCAATCAATAATTCGACAAAAACATGCGGATCGGCAGAAAAAAAATCGCCAAAAATCGGAGGGTAGGAAAACTGTCATGCTGGGGTTAAAGTGGTAACTTGGGGCAAAAATCGCGAAAACTTGAAAAAATAATATGGAGATAAAACGTGTGGTGATATAATCTAACGAACTTAACAAAACATAGTGTTTATATAATTTATTTTTAGCATAGTGGATGTCATTTATGGGATAAAACTATCAAATTAGTGCATATATTGTAGTAATTTTGAAATCAATATTTCGGCCAATTGTTTCGAGACATAATACCAGAAATTTGATAACTTGTTGATAAATAGCTACTTTATTGATATGAAACAATCGAAGACATCTGGTAACGAGACAGTGGTATTTAAAGTTGGTACATAAGTACGTACTTTAAAACAAAATGCTGAAAACTGGAAACACGAAGTTTTATTGGATAGACACGAAAACGAGTACTTATATCTACAAATATAACTACATAAACATGTATGTAAGCCCCCGCGACTGAGTCGTAAAACAACATATAGCGTTGCCACCGCCCATACGTCTCGGACGTACGACGTCCCGTACGTCCAAAGTTAGTACGTACGTCACAACAAAAACAAAGCTCAGCCAAATGTCTTGAAAATTATTTTTCCTTGCACGGATCTGTTTGATATTTCATACACACATTCCTCTCATAGTACTCTACCACCCAATAACAAATCCCACGATCGACCCGCTAAAACTAAGCCCAACTTCAACGTCACATATTTGGTGAGTTCGAAACATTGACGCTTGCGCCACTTCCTTATATCTTGTGTTTGCATGCATGAATCTGCTTAATATGTCACACACGTGTCGCTCCGATGATTCTTTACCGCCCTACAACAAACCGCAATCATGTGGCCCCCGTTAAACAAAAGGTCAAGGTCATATACTTGGCGAGTTCCAAACTTTAACGCTCGGATAAATAACTTATTTATTTTAGGTTTCTCCGCAAGGATTTGCTTGATAGTTCAGACACATATTGTCTTAATGCCCTCTACCACCTCCTGACAGATTCACGATTGCCACACCACCGAGTAACCGCAGGTCAATGTCATATACTTGGTGCGTCGAAACCTTCACTCTTGTGGCAATGATTATATGTTTTATTTTCTTGCACGAATCTACTTGATATTTCACCATATTGCTTCAATCATCCTCTACTGCAGTGTAGCACATTCACGATTGTCCCCCCCCCCCCCCACGATAACCCAAATGTCAAGGTCAAACACTGTGTTCATTCAAAACCTTAACGATTGAGTATATGTCTCACAATGTCCGTTTCGCTGAATATTTCTGCTTGTTGCTCCAATGGTCCTCTTTCGTCCTGCGACAAGTCCAAGATCCGTTTCCTGCCACTGTCAAGGTAAAGGTCACATACGTAATGTTTTTAAAGTACTAACGCTCTGAGAGCAAAATTGAAGTCAAACGCTAGAAATTATTATCAACCAACGATGATAGTATGTTCGTGTATGTGTCCTTAGCTGCAAACATCATTTGTAAGATATAGGAGGTATGTGATGTTATAAGTCTGTATCAAGTGGCAAGCAATTGCTACAGCTTATACCCTTGCATTCGCGGCACACAAGTGTGCAAGGTAATCCATGTGTCCTGCAGTTACACCGCTGTATTTGACACTCTGACTTGCAGAAACACCTGATTACCTTTAGCAGTTTATGATGAGCTGCAGCATCATATATTTCAACAGGTTGATATTGGTTGTCTTTATCAACTGGCCATCCCTATTCCTCTGGTGGTAGGTGCTTACCTTTCCGCAGGCACGTTACCTGATGATATACTCTTAGAGTGTGATACTTTGCTTACGCTGATGTGGGAGGAAGAATGCTTGCATCAACAACTGATGTGCTGTTGCGTGTGTGCGTGCATGTAATTATGTGTGTGCGTGTGCGGTCTTCTAGACTATGAAACATGGCATGAGTACGCAAATATGTGCGAACTCGAGGCATTGATAATTTCCATCGGGTTTTGTCCAACTATGTTTATCACTTCATGAGAAAAAGTCGTTCGACAATTTTGTAATTTCTAGAGCGGCCATCTTGGATTAGGCGATGACTCCAAATTGTTCAATTCTGAAAGCTTTCATGCAAACATCATCACTGTGATTTATAAAACGCATACGCGCGATCGCATTAACTGGTTATGAATGAACAAATATACAGTGGCCTATGGACAACCGTCCGTGTGGAGAGAACTGCGGATGGACGGATGGAAAGACGTACTGGAGGACATAGAGAAATATTGATAACTCGGTTTCAATCATCACGCATGTTAGGAATACTTTATCAGTTTAAGGCATTGATAGTCTTCACCCATTTTTGTTTATAAATTGAATTCCTGTTTTCAGTGATTTATGGTTTCATTACACATATTTATTAGCAAATATATTGTCATTTGTTTTGTTAGTATATCTTTGGTCAGTCAGTATTTAAACAAATATTCCAGTTTCAGCGATTTATGTATTAAATTTGTACTTTTATCCGAAAAGAAAGGTAATTCGGAAGATCCGGATTATTTTTTTATTTGAAAATACATATTTGTAGGTGACAGGTGGGAGCACGCGATGGGTAATTAACGATTGGGGTTCAACCTTGACGGAATCCCGACTGGAGACCTGATTTGGCCCTCACATACGTCTTTGGCATTTTGTATGTGACAGTTGAATATGGTTATACCCCTTATGTGAGTATAACGATATTCGTAATCCTATTTTAGGCGAAGGGGCCAAGTGACTTTGGTATGGTATGGACCTGACACCAGGTCAGATTATTCTAATTTCAGGGCTGAATATATTTGTTCTCGATGTAAATATTCCGTTCTGATTTTGGGATTTTCCCCCCAATGCAGCAGGTTAAAATGGGATCGAAGTCGTTTGCCCGGCCTTACATGATATTATATGTTGATAGGCCGTTAAACACTAATAAACAAACAAACAAACAAACATATTTAGCAATATATTATCAAAATTGTTATGTAATATCATTCAACAGTGTTTTTTTCAATATTATTTTTCAATTTCATTGCGATTTTTGCGCATTACAAAGCGATATAGGCCAGGGCATTTACGTGAACAATTCAGCCGAAGAAATGAGTCAGTGTAGAGAAACGAATTTGTTTAGCAGTTGGACTCAGTCAGTTAAATTGACATTCATGGTTAAACTTCACGCACGAATCAAGCGTGCTCATGAAGTGTGCGAATAGATTTCCGTAGGCGGAATTTAGTAAAGACGGCTGTCGGGCTATTCCGAAGACTGAATGATGTGACTGATCGACAGAAACCCACTATTCCGACGTTATTGACGTCACGTATATTTATATTGGTAAAACGCGAGTGGTGATAACTACTTCCGCTCTACAGAAGTGAGTTGTGTGAGTAACCGCTAATATGAAAATAGGCACTGCCTATCAACTTGAAAAGTGTGATAAATGTTGACTTTTTATTACTTATGTGACGATATGCTACCAACATAGGGCATTCTACTCGGATTGGTTGGTTGCTTTTGGTTATTTAAACAAACACATCCAATCTGGGGCTCCAGATAATGACTTGAAATTGTTTACATACTTTTCCGCTGTACGTGTGAATAAATCAATTATGATAATGCATTTTAAATGTCCAAATAGGTATATTTAACTAAAAATCATACCCAATATTTAGTTTATTGGGTATGCCAATACTTGTTGTATTTTTTCATGTCACAGTGGTTATCATGACTGGCATACATTGATAAATGTACCATGCCAAAAGTTCTGAAATAATAACTTTAGAAATACCACAGTACACCCACAGCTATATTTGTGTATACGAGTTGCATTTGTAATTTCCCCTTATATGATCAAAAATAATGAAAACAAATGCGGTTGGTATATAATGATCACTTCGTTATTTATTTATTTCAATAAATAATTTGATTTCAATAAAAAGTTTGATTTTTATTTCAATAAGTATATGTTAACAAACTGGTTTATTCCTTTGATAATTATACTGAACAGTATTCAAATGTATTTGGTTGCAACCTAATCAATCAAATTGAAGTACCCGTTATATGCCTGATCATCATTTGATTCAAAGATAATTTGTTGGTAAATGAGATGGCATATACATGTACATGTATGTATTACATATATCAAAACAGGGCTTCAAGTTATGTACAGCAAACATGTAAAACAAACTAATAAAAGTCGTTACAACATAATTCTAGGACAATCATTCTCACCATGGTATTAATTATATAATGCCGATGTATAAAGTAGGCTCAGCTGTATATGCTCAGCCATCTGTTATTACTACATACGGCTCCATCTATTATCATTATATCCGGCTGCATCGGAAGACGCCCCCCCACCCCCCAATAGATATATCAGTGTAGATCAGCTACAACTCTCCACACTCAATCATGTTTTCCGGAAGAACCCGCAATATATTCCACAGCACCCCCTCCCCTCACTTTTTTCTCACTGTCACCCGGCACCAGATCAAATTTGTTCTCACATACCCCGGCCACCCCACCGCCATTTGTTTTCTCGCAGCACCCACCCACCACCCACCCCAAATATGTTTCCTCACCCCCAGTGGGGTACTTATAATAAGGGCCTTGTCACATAACCTGACAATTTGGGACACCACGTCGACATGTGAAGTCGATGGGCAGAAATGGCATACATTTAAAAACAGGGCTTCAAGTTATGTACAGCATACACTGCAAGTACATGTTAGTTGCGGACGATCCGCGCGGTACGGGTGTGTATATTGGTGGGCACCTAACTTTTCAAAATCTTCGGTTACCGAGATGCCCCAATGCACCTAAACAAAAATACCTATACTGTTTCATTACAAAACAGACAGGATCATATTTGCAACCAGCAAAATACGAAGTCTACAGTACGATACCGTACCATGCAATGTCAATTGAATGATGTAGCCCGTAATCAGATTTAATTTTATTTATTTGCTGAATGTTGCCAAACCCAGAAGCAGGATATACATAATGAAATATGTAATTATTTTGACACAACACCAAGTGGTGTTTTCTCATGTGCTGTGTAAATATGTTTTACGACCAGCAGAAACATCACTGGGGCTAATCAGCGGACTACAATATCTTTGAAATTCAGATGGCAGTATACAGGCCCGTACGCAGAGGGGGTGCGACGGGTGCTTACACCCCCCCCCCTTAACCCTTTCGACACCACAGGCCTATATAGTGGTATTGGCAAAAAGTGTAGATCCAGATGAGCCGGCTCGTGACGAGCCGTCTCATCAGGATCTGCACCTATTGCAAGTAATTTTGAAAACTTGAGAGCAAAACACACCCTATGTTCATAAATGGACTGGTCTGAAAATCACTTTGTGATGATTGGATTGGGTTGCAAAGTTAACTTATCAAAATCCATTCCAGTTACTTAGGGGTGAAAGGGTTAATCTGCCGAGGTCGGTCCGTCGATGTGCAAAACAAGATGTTTAGCTCATCGCGCCGTCGATAACGCACACCCCCCCCCCACCACCACCCCCCCCTCCCCAATAAATTAAGTCCTGCGTACGGGTCTGTATATATATGACACTCTTTGATTTGAAATATGGTTCACTATCTTACTAAACCTGGCATAGTGTCTCTGTCACCAGTACATAGCCGGATCGGTGTTGTAAAAGCAGCAGTCTGATAATTGTATGCACAATTTGCACAGTCTGATCAGGATCTGGAGTGTTTACCTTTCCATCAATGAAACACATGTCCTGCTTCTACACGTTCTAAGCAATATATATCGTTACCAGGCTACAGAAGTGTAATATTTGATCAGGAGCTATACTGCTTATAAATTCCAAAACCCTATTTCTCCAATCACAGCCACAAATGTGTAGTCCCCGTTAAACCTCGGGGGAGAGATACGCTTTACAACTACGTCACGGCGCGGTTGCGTATCACGTGATTTTAATGGAGGCAGCCTAAAATCCCCACGGAGTGGAGAGCGCATAAATAATGGAAATTTAAAACCAAAAATCTGTGGGATTATAATAAATACAAGTCAGGTAAAGCCACGATATGTCTTTAATATAGCTATATAATGCAAATGTATCGGTTTTGGGGAATGTGTTATTCTCCTTTAAATCATTGTTCTTTGATGGAATGGCGAACAGTTCAGACCCAGATCAGACGGCATGGATGCGTGGTCTTAAAACCGCATAACATAAAACAAAACAGTGAACTGAAAACCTAAGAAATTCAGCATAACTCTATAATAAATCCCCGTCAACGTGACGTGGTCAGATTTAATATATCCCCATAGGGATAATAAAACTCATTACTGAAGACCATTAAGAGATAGGGTGATTTCTTGAATTGCATGTTGTTTGAGAATATTGAAAATGCTATGAAAATTTTCATAGTGAGAGGGAATATTACGGTCTATGAAAATGTTCATAGTGAGAGGGAATATGACGGTTTATGAAAATGTTCATAGTGAGATCGATCGTACGGCTTATGATAATTTTCATAGTGATAGTACGGTTTATGAACATTTTCATAATGACTATTGTTTTTCTCAGAACAATGTTATGAAAATGTTCATAGTGACTTCAATATATGAGTTGCACTGGTGATTGCTGAGTAATTTTCATAGTCAAGTGCAGTCTGAATTTTTCATAACCCTCCTTATGCATATGGGGTCGCTATTTTGAGCAACTTGATTTGCTCAAACAAAACTGGAGCCTGTTATTTATTGAAGTATTTTCAGTTGCACAATCAAATAAACACATTTAATAAAGTATTTTCAGTTGCACAATAAACGTCAAACACGAATATGTATGTATCGTTTGTACATTTGTATACTGATGTCGGTCCCAAACCATATTGTTTTAGTGAAGAATCGATTACGATTTCAAAGAATTATTCGCTAAAACGATACTAGGTAAATCCTGTAACAATCATTCATTTCTGTTTGTTTTAATAAAACGTAATCCTTAATCAACTACCGTCTCATCAGTTTATGCACTATTTGCAGGTACAGTGAGTAGCTGTTTCTGTAATTTGAACAATTGTAAACTATAAATAGACTTATCCAAATATCCGCTAGCCTACTGATGAATAACTTGATGTGAACTCATCATGGACCAGCCCATGTCAGGTACTAGGGGATGCAAGAGGTAAGAAATGTCCGTTTTATATTTGTGTCAGTGGTGGTACTAACGTGACAATTTACATGATTGGCCAGTGTAGCGCCTGATCATCATGTGTACAGCCAGAGCTTTTGAAAACATACTATAAAAATCAAAACGTGTTTTCATCATGGCCCTGTGTAAAGTGGTTTAATTGAAGACATATATGACGATACGCGTTGTTTCTATTTTCACCCATATACATTGTAGGAACATGCATATCGGATTTCCTATCTTGCTGCGTGCAACAAGATAGAAACTCTGATACTTATGTACCGATATCGGTGAAATGCATTAAACATGTGCATTGTTATGGCTCACATAATCCGAAAATGTAATGGTAGAGAGAACAAAATTACCTGGAGTAGAGAGTGACATTAAAATGTATACTGTACGTAATTAGTAATGCCGGGTAAATTCATTTAGTTCTGATGTGTGTATCATATCCTCGCAAAATATGCATACCGCAGGACGGACAGTGTGAACATATATGAGCTCTGAATTAATGAGATCGTAATTAGTTACAAGGGTGTGTCTACTGATTATGTAGAGGTCAGCGAGAGGTCGGCTTTGCAAAAACATGGCCCACACATATCCGATTTCCCGTGAATGGATCAAACAATTATTCTTAAATCTATTAGGCAACATCGTGCATTTATCAGTTCATTAATCTTAATCCGTTACCCAAGAGTATCACTCTACTTATATTAGTATTAATCTACTTCCCGTGGCGCAACAAGCGTGAAAACAGTTAATGACCACTAGCTTATACCAAGATACATTAGTTCCTGGAGAACTGACAACAGCTTCCAATCTGATTCTGTGTAAATATCTGCAGATATAAAAATAAATTCTTCATAGGTTGTTAGCAATACAATGTATATTAATCTGTCATCGAATTCCTATAACGCTAATGTATCTTGAACATGTTGAACAATGTTGAAGGAGTTCGGTATCTTATTTCCCCAAACATATATAAGGACTTCAAAATTATTTTTGACGAGCTCTATACTTTGGGCTTAGTTCTGACAAGGCCACGCGTATTTCATTCATGATTCTGATTAGCAAATGTACTGTTGCAGCTTGATAGTAAAATAATTGTTCGCTGGATTAATAATCATTGTTCTTTGATGGAATGGCGAACAGTTGAGACCCAGATCAGACGGCATGGATGCGTGGTTTTAAAACCGCATAAAATAAAACAAAACAGTGAACTGAAAACGTAAGAAACTCAGCTGACTCTATAATAAATCCCCGTCAACGTGACGTGATCAGATATGGTGATTTCTTGAATTGAATGTTGTTTGAGAATATTGAAAAACAAACTCGTCTAATTCTAAGAACAATTTTGCGCAAACAAATTTATCAATATTTGAGATGCACACCTTGATTTTCTCGGGTAAAAATCGTTGCACTTGACACAGTTGATGTTATAAAATGTTAGAAATTAGTGAAATGGCAAGATACAGCAACAACACTAACAAAATAGGAAACAATTTATGTTGTCTGCAATCTTTTCTAAATGTTATCTTATTTCTGTCCATAAACATGTTTTGGCAGTACATTGGACTATTCCCCACAGGAGATGGTTCTTGTGTGTTGTTTAACATTTGTTAAACACTTGGAAAATGATATATGTTTTACCATAAGGATGAATTATTTCAACACTACATACAAATGTACCTCAGTCTATAATGAGACACGCCATGCGATTTTGTACCTTCGGACAACTGCGTAATTTCATTAAATACGTTTACTAACTTTTCAATATGTTTCATAAATAAAGTCAAAAGTTGACCAAGTGTACATGCGGAAGGATATTCCGCTTGTACCCTGACAAAGTTGTCAACTTTTGACGCCATTTACGGAAAAAATCGTACATTTTGTAAACGTATTTCATGAATTACGCAGATGTCCGAAGGTGCAAAATCGCAGGGCGAGTCTCATATAATATATGTGCTAGTAAACAGTGTGTATGCAATGAGTCGGCTCAGAACGAGCATGTACCTTTAAAATAAAGAACAGTTGTCGTAATACCCAATATACTCGGCTGAATGCCTGTCAGCGTGATTTGGTCAGATTTAATGTTGTTGTCCTCATGGGGACAATAAAACCAATTACTGAAGACGATTAGGACGATTGTTGAAATGCATGTTGATTTGTGAATGTTGCAGAAAAATCGACTCATTCTCAGAATAATGTGCAACAAATTTATCAATATTAGAGATGCATTAATTGTTTTTCACGCGTGAAAATCGTGTGAAAAAGTTAAAGGTACATGCCCACTGAGTAGACACAACATGTTCTTTATATCAGAGACATCATCTGAGACATTTTCTGGCACAATAATACATTCATTCACCATGACCCCACGTATTGATTGACATTATTATACATTTTATAGCAGACGTAAAATGTCACATTGATATCAGGGGAGATAACCGTGTTTCCTTAAAATGTTAAGGGACATTACTATTTATTATCCGTATTTATTTGTTGATGTGAAATGATCATACTTTATAATCTGTCGGAAATATAAATGTTGAAAATGGCCTGATATCACCGCGCGTCACTATCACTAAAATAAATATTTCTAAGTGAGTATATCTGTATAGCGGGTGCTCATACTTGTTAGAACTGGTGGAATAGTGACACAGTTCTACACTTGTTTAGTTCATATAAAGTACATTTTGTGCCTCCTGAGTGGGCATGTACCATTAATAATTGTCCATTCTGAAGGGTCACTGGCCGTAAAAAGTGACCCGAATACATTATTTGCCAGTGTAGATCCTGATCACCATGTGTACTATCAGAGCTAGATCAAAAATATTATTCAAACATAATTTCGATTGATCAAACTGTGTGGTTGCACCGACTGATACACTTATCGAAGGTCTATTTGGTTTAAGGTGCATTTTGATAGCCGCAACCGAATTTGTTTTTGTACTTGTTTAGCGTATCTGGTTACAGATCATGTCCTTAGAATCACCTACTATATATGAGATGACATACGAAACATTTGATTCAGTGAAATCATATGTGTTACATTAATATTTTCACTGATTAAATGAGAAAAAAAGGCACATGCCATTACATGTTGTAATCCTAAGTACATGCATATGCCACATTTCGTCCAGCAAGGCATCTCATAACGATTGTTGATTCATATGTTGCGTTATTAAATGATGTTGCCATAATTAATTGCTAAAATTCTGATACATGTACATGTACTTTAGGTAACTTCCCATTTCGTCTAATCCCATTTCGTCTACAGTTTGTTGTCCCACTTCGTCTACACCTTTATTCCCATTTCGTCTACCATCCTTAAAGGTACATGCCCACGCAGCAGGTTACACTGTACAACTACTTTTCATTTTCTGTCATGCCTTATATGAGCCATTTGTCGACCCACTAACGAGTTATTTTGAATTACCAGATAGACCCAGATCACCATGCACATTCGCAGTCTGACCAGAATATCTACCGTTCTACATAGTCAATGTTTGAATGTGATATAGCAGAATACGCCTCCACGGATATGACAACAGCAACATTCTCAAACTTGAATAGATACTATTTCTCCCTGGACACCCAGGGAAGTAGGCAAGTCTATTTTCAATTGGCTAAATATATTGATAGATTTTATATAAACAGGTATATGGCATTCCAGCGTTTGTAAAATATGTAAGAACTATACTAGTATATCCCAGTTGCATATAGGCGATGTGAAGGTCGCTGAGGAAGTATGTTATTATTACCAAGGCTGCCAGCGAGGGGATTAGTTTAGTGTTGACTGTACATGTAACCTATACTACATGTAGTCAATAACCAGACATCCAGTGAAGGTAGCACGTCCAGCCCCTTGGGAGAAATTCCGACTCATTAGCTGCTAGAATATTTGGAGCAGCAGATATGCCCTTGTTTTCATCCCAAGCGACGAATACATGTTTGAAAATCATCCATACATCCATAATAACATAAATGCAAGACAAAGTTTGTGATCATTGATAAAAAGCTAGATTATATAATGCCAAATGTGCTAGAACAATGTTTTTACATACAACAAACTGGCTGAGTTATCTTATAATATATATCGCAGCTTTTCCCAACCCCTAAAGCAACTTCCACCAATTACTGGACCAGCTGTGAGAAGACACACGATGACGTGTGTGACCAGCGTAGCAACATGATATACACTAGTATGTCAATCGAACATTATAAATTATAACTACATAATGATCATGTCTACACTTGCCATAAAGGCAGTAATGCCTCTTGTATCAGCCGGCAGCTCAGTTATACAGATCACATAGATTACATGTTTACTTCTACAACGTTCAGTCTAACGCGTGTTTTAAAAATCGGAATCAATGCACGTAAATTGCAACTAGCTTAGCCTCTGATGAGAATGTGCGTATGAAAGTTCGATCTTCGACTGCATTGAATGTGAATCAAAGTACTGAGAGTACTGCCACAAGAGCTTGACACGCAGGGCACATCGGTGTTTTACGTTTCTTTACGTTTACGAGCCTGTACCATAAAATACGAAAATATGTTTATATGGAGGCGGTGAAAACAGATAGACATACAGATCTCTGAATATTATAAACTGATACACTACTAGATTTGATGATGTGTAACACTTTTATGAGCAAACTAACGGTGTTTTTCCTGTAGCTGATAAAGTCGTATACCGATGTTTGTAAGATATGTCCAGTATAACTTGTGTTATTCCATTGAGGAAAATATCTCTGATGTGCATACATACACGGTGAAAATACATGAGAAATATAGAATGCGGCTCATGTATCGGATGGATAAAAATGATCGCCACATTCAAATTTCCATATCTCATATATACGGTACGCATACTATCTGAATATAGTTTAATATATAGCATAATATCTAAAAAAGGTTCAACTCTATACTTTTGATACTATATCTGTGACGCTAAAATAAATAGTAATGATCCAAATAATAAAAATGCCGGCATTCATTGAACACAAACACAATGAAAAACCATCAAAGTAAACCAGCATGTCAACTTTTTATTGAAAATTAAAATTTCTCTGATGTAGAAGTGCTAAAATATACAAAGTTACATACCAGATATTGACCAATATTACATGCTACTCAGAGATTTACCGTGATTCTGGAGGGATTTGTTTCTTTGAAGGAAATATTTACTCCAAGACGTTCACAAGAAGTAATTGACGTCATTTCCGTCGAAGAAAAAATTCATATGCTAACGTCAAAATTGTCAATTTTGACAGCTAACTATCAGCTGGTCCTACAGCAAATTTCACATATTTTTTCAAAGAGCCTGTAATTTATTCCACTACCATTTTGAAATACCAGATTTATTTCCATTGACATCTGTAGATCCGACAAAGAAACTCGCGCTCAGCACACGACTAGCATAGATCCAGTTTAATCTGCACATCCAAGTATTCTGATCAGAATCTGCATTGTTCGCCACTCAGTCTCAAACGGTGAAATTAAGTCATTCATCTCTGAAGTGGTTATATATTAACAGGTATGTTTTTGTCGAAGGTCATTGGACTTTGCGACTACTGTAGACGCAGTGTTTCATGTTAACAGTCCGGCCAGGGTCTACACTGTTCGCCATTCAGTCAGGCAAGCACGTGCTGCAAACGTATACATACTTTTATATGAATCGGGAATTGGCTGTTCGGCCTGTGAGACTAGTGTAGACGGCGATTACATGTATCATGCAGCAGCGCTCCCGAGCAGGCTGGTCAGGCTCTGCACTGTGCGACATTCAGTGACCTTGTGTCATTTAGCTCTGAAGTGGTTATGTAATAAAACAAATATCGCCTCGGTCAATATTCATTTTTTCTGGTGCCTATCACATCATATACACCAGATAACAAGTCATTATATACGTAATGTAAACCGTGTCCAGTGCAGTCTACATATAGTCGGAGGGGTGGAAACAGAACATGTATTGTAGCTGTATAAGTGATGAGTATAAGCATGCCATGCTTTGTGAAAGACACGGACCTAGGGCCCGAAAAGAAATGACCACAGACGGACGTACGAACGGAATTTAAAGAGAAAATAAACATATCACATTGAAATGAAAATATAAAAATATCTTTATAGTGTAGACCAGAATGTAAATTTCGTGTGAATCATTTGTTAAAAGCAAACTTTCACTTGATTTGGCTGGTTTATGTTAACAAAAAATAGGTTGGAATCTTCCCAAATTCAATATGGCCGCTAAATCCAAGATGGCAGCTAACAAAATTGACATGCAACATGCTGTAATTTGACTTCTAAAGTTATGTATTACACTTGTATAATGACATATCCTTAGAATGGCAATACGATGTGTATACTATCATATAATTTGACCAAATTAAATTTCAAAATTGCCTCTCAGAAACAAACGATATTACCGTGTTTATACAAAATTCGCTGAAATTGTTTAACTATCAACATTCTATGGTATATTTCGACACGCTGCATCGTTGTTTCTCTATATGTATAGTGTATTGGATGATCCATCAGAAAACATGCATACTTGTACTTTGCAGTATATGATGCAAACATCTGGAAATCCTTTCGCACATGATGTTGTTTTTATTACTGAAATATCAAAGTAAATGTGATTAATTTCCACAGTTGTCATGATGGTGTTGATAACTTTCTACACCATTCTACATAGTTTCTATATTAGTTTAGCCATATTTGAAGAAAAAAAAAAGTTACTATTACAGTGATGCATGTCTCGTAGATATAATTATGCCAAGAGCCAAGATGTATATGCATACACTAGAAAGGCATGTATTTTTTCCTACTCAAGGAAGCTCAGTAGCACGCTGGCACCGACATAATTTTCATGTGTCATAATATTGCTAGTGCATAGCCATATTAATCTGAAGAGCAAATAAAAAGTCATACAACACGATAGACCAATTGGTAATGATCAAAATTATATAGTCTTTTGTTTCCAGGTTTCTGTAGTAAGTATGCATTCCGTATTCGGATCTAGCAGGTTAGGCATGTACGTATCCAGATAAATTGGATTTGTCATTGATGAAAGAGTATAGAATATTATCGATGTCTTTCCATATCTATTTCTCAGAGTCAAGTAGATGGATAGGCTGAGACTCGGTCTCGACCAATCAAGCTGAATAATTGCGAACAAACATTTGGTGTATCTGGTCAGAACGTTCTATATTAACGTGCATTGGCCGAGGTTAGCCGATCTCGTATTGTATACATTCTACACTTGTATTCAATATGATAGTTTCATACTGCAGCCAATGCCTATTAGGATGAACAATATTGATTATGTTATAATTCCTCGTTTGATTTAGTATATACAGTGTAGTCATAGTGTCCAAATTTTCCAAAGGATTATGTGTTAGGGTAGTGGTCCCTTCCTGCGAGCGTGTGTACAGTCTTCAATTACTAAGCAATTTAAGTATCATGAGAAATGATGTACGGAAATAATCCCATCAATGGAAATACACATGCTAGTGCAATATACACATAATGCACATGTGCTTATTTGGTAAATGTATATTTTCGTCTCTACACACATATTTGTAGAAGCATATGACTCATTCACAGGAACAGATATACTAGAAGGCATAGTCCATGCAATAAGACACCTGCTAATGTATTAACTCATATAAAAGCACACATATACTAATTCCCTGTGATGGAAATTCATTACAATATTAAGGATTCGCTAAGAGAGGATTATGGAGCTAAGACCTACCTACTGCTGTATGACTTGTACTAATTAAAGTGTGCATAACATGGACTGAATCCTGCATCATAAATTACATATTTAACATTTAACATGAGTACAACTATTATTTTCACAAACCTAAAGACTGTTGTTGTGAGACGTGCATTGTCTATAATGAAAAGAAAAAAGCAAATATGTTAACCCTGCTGATACAAAAATACAACAAAGTCATTTACAGTCGAAGGAAAGGACTTGCAAAGAAAACTAACATTACAGACAGATACACATGACTGACCATATGTTTTATGTGCAAAATTAAATATAGAAAATAAACAGCAGACGTAAAATGTGATTCAGCGGTGTAGGAGCTAATCTAACTATATATAATGACACATGTTACATTTGGGATGAAACTGGGAAAATGGATCTTGTCTGATTGCGCATTTTAAATGTTTGCAACCAGCCATGAAACATGTTGTTATGCACTCTGATTGTGCACAGAACAACACAGGAATCAGTATGTCGCAGACATGCAGTGAATAAACATATTAATACATTATAACAAACGTTATTCGAGTCTAGCCACACACATATGGAGTGTGATTCAATACATGCTGCAATATAACAGTCACTGGGATACTGTCGTATGTGGCAAGACGGAAAAATCATAGATATCATAGTTATTACAATGTGATTCAGCAGTTTATGACCTTCAGCAAGTTGCCAATGAAGTTTCTGGTGATTTAAAGGTAGACATACATGGTAATAAGGTGAACTTGCTGAAGTTAAAGGACTACTGAGGCGTGGTACCTGCCGTTTTCGTAAGTGGAAGTACGCACCCACTAAACATTTGGGAGTGGGTGCTGATACGAGTAGTGGCCATCTTTGTCGGCTTTGCGTGTATCCCAACAACTTTGGATACCTCCCACTGAATCAAGGGTCACAGCACATCGGACACTAGTGGTACGATCAGCATATCTTTCGAATCACGTTCACTGTGTGCAGCTACCTACCATTCAGCTCACTCGGCTCGCGAGGGTGCCCCCACCTCGTATTCGGGTGGTGTCGTGGTCTTACTGGCTACATTCGGTGTAAAGTAAAATCGCGATACGGGGCCGTCACGGGCGAAGGGGCTGAACATAACCACATAAGTTGACTCGGGGCAATGCGCGTTCCAGATGTAGCCCACCTTGCTCCTTATTAGAGTCATCGACCTTAGGGGGGAATTTGACATGAGAATCGACAGATACAACCTGATGTATCTTCTTCGTATCACGCGCGGACGAAATGGATCGCGGTCGTTTCGTCGTAGTACTTATATAAACTGGCCCACAGCCCGTATCTTCGGACCACAGCTCGCAAACGGCACGCTTAATGTCACTTCGTGCAGCGGAGACAACGTTCGTGGGTTCGTATCGCCCCTTACGGTGACCACACGCACCAGTCACCTGCCAAGACAATACAGACATGACGTACTTGTGGCAACCTATAGATAAAAGTTTATGTGAGACGGTGGTCAAACTATAATACACGTCATGTACAAGCAACAATGACAAACCACCTACTGAAACAGTTCGCCCACATATACGGGAAAAAGACCGATGATTAGGGTACGTTGAGGTCTGACTAGGTATCTATGTGTGCCATCTGGCGGTGTCCCAAGCGAGTTAACTCTCCTGGAAGTAGGATGTAATGCACTAGTTATCTATAGTTTGCTGTTTTAAAACCAGTAGATATATATGGCATACTGTAATATGGAATGAATGAAGTAGAAATAAGTACATTTATAATGTGAGTTATAGACACCAATCAGCATATTATTATCATATATAGTTATTAATAAACATCACAATGCTGCTTAAATATATACTGAAAGGATAAAGAAACGCAGGGTAACAATATACGTAATTATTATTTAAATGCTTGGCCTAACATTAAGAAAACCGGTCAGGCGACTATCTTGGTCACTGTGCACCCAAACCGGTGCCTAAAGTTACTCAACCGTGTAATGCACCGTACCACAGAGAGAACGTGATAACAAGCCAAAAAACACGTGCAGCATGATGATGATAAGTTCGTCAAAACATTTTGACATACCACTTGATACGCTTGAGGTATACACATCGTTTTCTGAATGTATAGCTCTCATAATCTGACGGAAGTTCAGAGGGGTCAGGCTATTGCATTGCTAATGCAAGGTCAAACGCAACAGCAGGTTGCTATGCAGTTCGGTGTGAATGTTTCCACCATATAACGTCTCGCCCACCTACGTAATCGCCACGTTACTGCCACTGAAACCGCTATTAACACGGTATGCAATCATAATCGCCACATCCACCCCACAACTGTAATAAATCGATTGCGCGAGGTTGGTCTGCGAGCACGTCGTCCCTACGTTGGTCTGCTTCTCACTCGTGCACGTCGCGCGCGTCTTATGGCTTGGATGGCGGCACATGCTCCCAGACGATTTCCAATGAGGCAATGGAGACAAGTCTTTTTCACAGATGAGTCCAGATTCACTCTTTTTCGTCCGGACGGTCGACGTCATATATACCGACGTCGTGGGGAACGCTTCGCCGACGCTTGCGTTCTTGAGAGGGATAGGTTTGGGGAGGGTTATCTCACAGGGTAAAGTCACCGTTGATTGTGGTAGCCGGGAATTTAACCGCCGTAAGATATAGGGATGAAATCCTCCGCCCGGTTGTTGTTCCATTTGTCCAACAGCGTCAGCTAATTTTCCAGCATGATAATGTCCGGCCCCATGTAGCCAGAGTTTGTTAAGACTTTCTCGCTGACCATAACATTAACACTCGACTGGCCAGCGTACAGTCCCGATTTGTCCCCAATCGAACATCTGTGGGACGAACTTGACAGGAGGATAAGGGGGTGTCGGAATACCCCTTCTATTCTTGACCAACTAAGGACTGCATTGTTGGAAGAGTGGAACAATATCCCAATAAGAAGGATACATGCACTGATGAATTCCATGCACAAGATAATCAAGGCTGTGACAGATGCGCGAGGGGGGCATACGAGATACTGACAAAACAGTGGAATTCACTGTGCGATATTGGGGGGTACCGTCAATTGTGCTTCAATTACTAATGAATTATCGGTCAAAACCTAATGCAATTTTGGTAATGTGTTGACTAAATATTTTACAATATTGTATATAACAGCAAACACATCACTTTAAATCACCTCAAATGTTTACCCTCCGTTTCTTTATCATTTCAGTATATATACACACTGCACATATACAGTGTATATGTGTTCCCGACATACATGCATTTGTATGTACAATAGTATGGACCGATGATACTTGTCCAGTCACAAAATATATTAGTATAACCGTATGTAGCCAGGCGCATGTGTGCATGTCAACTGGGAATATAATTGGAAGCTGATAGCGCAGTATGAATATCAGTGTGGTATGTCCTGTGCTATTGACGTATATGTGAGAGAGATGCCCATGACAGCGGAGCAACGCAGGGTTGTGTTTGGAGGCTTACAATGTAGCTAATAGTCAATATATACTTTCCTTGCACGGAAGCTATGCGACTGGTGATTGGTGCAGGCAACATGGTTAGCTGTAGCCATTCGATTTGTGTATATCGGGTTGATACAATACAACTCCAACTTTCAAATGCCAATCTCTCACAAACTAATCATAATCATTATGTATACTTTCTGTAGTATAACATGTACACTTAATCTCATCAGGCAGTTGATGTGCACATATAAGCACATTTGAACCATTTCCAATTTTCCATTTCTATTTTGCATTGTCTTTGGTTTATTATTCATTCATTATGTTTCAGGTTTCTCAATATTGGTGGATTTATGATTTCGACTATGTGTGGCTCTAAGCTACCTTTTTCACAAACTGCCGAATGTATACACCTGCGTTGTTGGCCTTTACGTACAAAGTGACATGAGATAAATAAACGAAGCCACATTGGAATTGAACCATTTTTAGCGCGCCTTCCAAAGGAAGGAGTGCTTATAACATACCCCCAGCGTCGTAGTCAGCGTCCACAAATGTAATGTTTCCTTTCACAAGACATCTTCACAATGACAAATTCACGACCGCCATACCCTTGCTAACGCCAAACCAAGGTCAAGGTCACTTAGTGCTTTTATAAAGTAAACATTTCCTTTTACCCCAATGCTTGATAATTCAAACATGCCTTTCTCTCAATATTCTCTGTGACAAGTCCACGGCAGTCATACATGTACCGCCGTTAACTCTAAGGTCAAGGTCACACTCTTCGTGCGTTTTCTTTACCAAACGTCTCGATATTTCACAAATGCCTTTCACTAATGATTCTCTATCATGGTGTGACAAATTATATGACCGTCATACACCGCTAACCCCAAGGTCAATGTCACAATCTTAGAGCATTCATAAATTTAATGATGAGGACAATTTTGATGATTATTGTTCATGTTATCTTTCACCCCATCTCTTGATAATTCACACTTATCTGTCTCTCATTATTCTCTTTCCTGCAGTGAAAAAACCACAACCATCATGCCCCCACTGACACAAAGGTCAAGGTCACACTATTAGTTCATTGACCAACTTAACGTTGAGGATAATGTGATATAGTTTGTTTCCTTTCGCCCCACTTCTTGATAACTCACACATGTTTTCCTCTCATTATTATATAGCATGTTGTGTGACAAATCCACGACCATGCTACTCCCGCTTAGTCGAAGGTCAAGGTCACACTCTTTGTGCGTTCATATACTTAACGTTGAAGAGGATTTTGTATAAGGTATATTTTTACCAGACGTATTTATATGTCAAACATGTATTTTTCTAATGATTCTCTATCATGCTGTGACGAATCCATGACCGTCATACCTGCTAACCCTAAGGTCAAGGTCACAGTCTTAGTGCATTCGTCAACCTACGTTGAGGAAAATTCATCATAATTTATGTTTCCTTTCACCCCAATGCTTGATAATTCACACATACCTTTCTCTCATTATTCTCTATCATGCTGTGAAAAATCCACGACCCCCGCTAACTCCAAGGTCAATCTAAGTATGTTCATAAACTTAACGTTGAGAATATTTTGTTATTCCTGTTTCGGTTTACCAAACGTGTTGATATTTCACACATGCCTTTCTCTAATGACTCTCTATCATGCTGTGACACGACGGACATACCCCGCTAACAAGGTCAAGGTTACAGTCATAGTGCTTTCACAAACTTAACATTGGGGGAAATTGGTAATACATTATGTTTCCTTTTCACCAACATCTAGATATTTCACTCATTCCTTCATCTAATGGTTCTCTATCTTGCCATGCCAAATTCATGACCATCGGACCCCCGCTAACAACAATGTCAATGTCACAAACTTATTTATGTTTCTGTTACCTATCACCCTGCTTATTGATATGTTAAACTACAGCTTCACCAGGCGCGCTTCGATGTCTTCTGACATATCTTGTTTGTATAATCGGACAGTCACTGTTTAATTAATCTTCATTCAATTAACTGCGGCAGTTGCTTTTTTTGTCTTATCGCAACATGTTTATTTACAAAGTTACTGAGTTAAAAATGTTCGATTTCTGAGTCAGCACCAAGAAGCGATATTATAATAATTGATACATACTTATTATTCGAAATGTAAGTGCATGTTGATTTAATTTATGTTTATCCCATCGCGTAGTGAACATGAGATGCGGGAATGAAAAAGTGGTTTGTCCGTCCATCCGTCTGTATGTCACGTTTTCCGTTTTGCTATTACTTCGTTAGCGTATGACCGATTCACTTGAACCTTCATGTACCTGTGTAGTATCATTATTAATGTCATTCCCCGCCCAACACATGCTCCCCGTGCCCAAGATCAAGGTCAAATAACTTTGAAAGTTCATATTCACTAGATTTTCACATTCAGTAGATTCGTGCTCGTTTCTCGTTTCTCCTATAACTTATTTAGTGCATGACAGAGTGGCTTCAAACTTCTTGTACGGGTGTATAATCATCCATGTATTGATTTCCAACCCTCACCTTGCTGACCCATGCACATGGTCAAGATTACATAACTTTCAAATTTCATCACTAGATGTTCACATTCAGTAGATGCGTACTCGTTTCTTCATTCTCATAATTATAACTTGTTTATGGTATGACCTGTTGGCTTCAAAGTTCATGTACATGTTTAATTGTATCCATAAATTCATTCAAAACCCCGCCCATGCTCCCCGGTGCCCACGGTCAGGGTCAAGTAACGTTGGAATATCATATTCACTAGATTTGCAAATTCATTACATCCGTGTGCGATTCTCCATTGTCCTATCACTTCCTTAGTGTATGACATATTAGCTTCAAACCTCATGTGCATAACTGTAGTATTATCCATATATGAATTTCCCATCCCATCCATGGTCTCACGAGCCCAATGCCAAAGTGAAATCACTTTGAAATTTCATTTGCAATAGATGCATGCGCGTCTCTCTATTACCTTATAACGTATTGACTTATTGAGCGATTGACTTGTATATTCATGTGTATGTTTCTCATCATTCATATTATCATTCCCGCCCTACTCACGCTCCCCCACAGCCAAGTTCAAGGTCAAATAATGTTCAGTAGATGTGTGAGCGTTTATCCATCCCCCTATAACTTATTTACTGTATGAGCGATGGACTTGAAAATATTAGCACTTTCTCCATTCCACTATACATTATTTATAGGCGAATAGTATTAGACATAAAATCGCCAAAGATCTAAATAAAATAAACCAAAGCTGAATTTTTCAGCATAGGTCCAGAATATCATTAGGAAATAAAACATATCAAAACTTTCCAAGAATCCCACTGCATCTCATTGCGCATGACCGGTAATACAACTGTATGAGCAATTGAATTGGAACTTCATGTGTATGTCTTTCATCATTGATATGTTCATTACCCGCAACACACATGCTCCCCACGTTCTCAAAGTCAAGGTCAAATAAAAGTGAAATTTAACATTCACTAGATACGAGTTTCGCAATGTACATGCAACTTGTTTAGTGTACGGCCGATTGGCTTCAAACTTCATGTGCATGTTTCTCATAATTCATATTTTCATTCCCCGCTCCACCGATGCTCCCTCGTCAAGGTCAAATCACTTTGAAATTCACATTCTGTTATAGATGCGTGCGCGTTTCTCCATTCTCATATAACTTATTTACTGTATGAACGGTTGGCTTAAAGGTACATGCCCACTCAGTAGGCGCAACTTGTTATTTATGTCCGAGACATCATCTGATACATGTTCTGACAAAATAAACATGTATTCACCATTACCCGACGCATTGGTTGGCATTATTTTACATTTAATATCAGACGTAAATTTTCACACTTATATCAGGGGCGATAACCGTATTTCCTTTAAATATTAACGGACATTATTATTTGTTCTCTGTATTTATTTGTTGATGTCAATAATCAAACTTTACAATCTGTCGAAAATATAATTTTTTCAGGTGAGGCATTTCATTAGTATATATACTTTATCACCGCGAGTCACTATCAGTAAAATAAATATTGCTAACTTGTTTTATTTGCATAGTGGACACTCGCAATCTTTAGAACTGGTGGAATATTGACACAATTATACACTTATTTAATTCCTATAAACAACATATTGTGCCTACTGAGTGGACATGCACCTTTCAAAATGAATGTGCATGTCTATGATCCAACAACCACAGAGTTGGGATACATGCAGTTGGCGGCATTATTGTTGGTGTTTATTCATGGAAAGTAAACATTTGAATATAACATGGAATTTAATAAATATCAGATATATATAACATTTTTTATTGAAAACAATATTTTTAATTTTACCTGAATTGCATATATAATAATTGCGCATACTATGACAATTGGCGGACATTATGGATATCACATGTTGTATACATAGACTACATATACAATATATAGTCTATACACTGTTGCTATACTGTATAGTGTATACTGTTATGTCGTTATTTTAGGTTTTGTGAATTTGTTTTGCTACATTGTTTGATCAAAGGCTTGTTATCATATATAGACCACATGCAACACAACTTGGGTTCGTTCCATTTTGTCAATGAGCGATATGGCCGCCATCTTGAAATTCAAAATGGCCGCCATTTACATTTATATTTCGATGTCAATGTCATTATGTCATTATGTGTGGTGATTTTGCAGTGGAAAACACATTATTATGGACAATAAATATTGGCAGAATGAGTTCAATACATTTTGAAATACAAGCCATTTTGGTTTTCAAAATGGCCACCATTTCAAAATTAGAAATTTTACAATTTTGAATGTCGTGGTAAGATTTTGTATTTTCTTCTGCTTATGCTTGTATTTGTTTGAACATAGTCGGATGAGATTATTGCTAACTAGTATTGTGGTACGAGTAATTTGTATATTTAAAATGGCCACCAAAAGTAAGTGTGCTATGTACCTCGCCACATCAAAAATGTGTTACACATTCTTGAATTTCTGTGGCTGTAGTTAAGTTCTTTCAAATGATGGTGTGATTGGAACAAGTGTGTCCGCTTAATATATACAACATATAAAGAAACTGAAGTTGGTTCCATTTTGTAAGAGTCGTATAGCCGCAATTTTGAATTTCAAAATGGCCGCCATTGAAATTAATTTATATTTAACGTCAACGTTATATGTGGTGTTTTTTATTATTAAATATTATTGATAAGACATATTGGCATACTTATTTCAGGATGTTTTAGAATGGCGGCCATATTATGTTTAAAATGGCTTCCATTTAAACTTGACAATCTAATATTTATTACACATGTTTAATGCAGTGGTGATATTTTGTATACTTCTTCTGCTGATACTCCTAATACAATGTACACAAACTGTTGAGATTATTGCTAACTAGTATTGTGGTAGCAGACACCATTATCTTCTAAATGGCCGCTTGATATAAGTGTGTCACATACATTGCCACTTCAAGGATTTACATATATTAGTAGTGTTGTATTACGTATTAACATGTATTACGTTTTACGTATTGTAGTGGCTTATAGGTATGTTTATTCAAATGATATCTTGGTCAACACAGATATTTTCCCTTAAAATAGGAAGATGCAAATTTGGAAAATCATCCATTTTATCCAATAAAGTGCATAGTATGGTATTGTACATTGCATTGCAAAGGTAAATACTCATATTCTTCATTGCGTCATGAGAAAGCGTATGTTATGGCGATATCATGCACCATCCGCAGTCTGCAAGATCTGGCATTGCGCTAGCAGACTGCAACTGGTCTCAATAGTGTGCTGTTTTTATGGCATCCAACTTGATCACCAATGTTTAGCTCTTTTAATTTTAATGCTACAATGCTTTTATCATAGCGTTTCTTGCTCTGTTGACGTCTGGATTTGATATTGTCATGTATTTGAAATACCTACTCACAAGAGGTATGTAAGCTGGATAGAATCCGCTGTCCAATCAATAACTGTGTATGTGACCATTCAGTGCCGGTTATGAGAGTTTCGATATTCCAGTATACCAAAATATAGGTATGTACGTTCACTTTTTTTTTTACGAAACTGTGTTTCACAATGATTACGGTTAATTAGCCCCGCTAACTCACTGGACCTTGGCGACATAGAGCACGTGCCATTAAGGAAATCCCTTTATTTTTCAAAATAAAAAATTCTGGTAGGCAAATTGCCGACTTCATCTGACACATGTGTACTTGGTACACTTTGTTTACTATAAATCCCTATCAACTGTCCAATGGCCATTTTGGACTGCATTTTGTGTGACTGTTGTTGTTAACAGTTAATACCAGAAGTAGAATATAAGAGTCAAAAATATACCACCTACTGATGGAAGCCCCCCGCTACGCGCGGTGCCTCCCATCAGTAGGTGGTATCATGTTTGACTCTTATATACTACTCGGATTTTCCCCCACTGTTCGGCGGGTATGTTTGAGAATAATGTAAAAATATTTTTCAGCAACCACGAGACCATATATTTCCTAGAGCGGAAGGATAGGAACACCGTTGACATGCAGTTGTAAGGATAACAAAATAAAAATAAAAAAGTATTAGGTCCAGCGGAGATTCGAACTCACAACCCACGTCTCCGTAGAGTGGCGCCTTAGCCCACACGACCACGAAGCGAAGATAAAATGCACCCTATTAGAGATAAGAAATCCATTGGTTATACTCAGTATATATGACAATCTGTCATAAACATCGGCAACTTACACCCTATTAGAGATAAGAAATCCATTGGTTATATTCAGTATATATATGACAATCTGTCATAAATATTGGCAACTTACACCCTATTAGAGACAAGAATTCCATTGGTTATACTCAGTATAATGTCTACCATAAAGCAAATGAGAGAGCAAGCTAAGAGTTGGGGAATTTCCCTAAGAGGTTTGAGACTCAAGAAAGATATAGCAGATGGGATAAGTGACGCGCGAGCCGTCGTCTACGAGGAGAGGCTGCGGCGTGCGGTTTCGACCGGACGACTGCCTGCCGACCCCGAAAAACGATCCGAGAAATTGGAGAACGAGACGACGGCCAGTCTGTGTGCCACCGCTTACGCGCAGCGTGTAAACGAAAATCCCAGCGCTCGCAGAAAACCACTATACAAAGCGTACTACAATAAGATTTATCAAGGCCTGGTGGGGAGCCCTCCTAAGAGTAGGAGACAGCTCGCCAGAGATTTGGTGGAGTAGGGTCCCAGGATTCTCGCCGAAGAAGCCGAAGTTAGGGAAACTGTTGATAGGGGTAGGAGGAAGATAGTATGGACTTTCGAGAGGGGGGTAGATGGGGAGATCGCTAATCGCATAATGAATAGAATTCGCTCAAAGATGACCACGGCGTGTTATCTGAGGTATTCGTGTTCTTATCATATTAGGAACATCGAGACCGACGAAACGATGATCTATCACAAACAATCAAAAGGCAGTCCGTGGATAAACGAGATCGCCAAAGCCGAGAGTTGGATATCCGATAGAGAGAAAGGTCGAATGGACATCGACAAAGTTGATAGACCAAACACAAAATGGACCTTCGTTCGTTGGATATCGGTAGAGGTGAAGATGATCATCGATGCGCAACAACTTCTCATGGGAGCGGGAAAACTACCATATTGGTTAAGACAGAAAAAGGGAATGTATTTCGTCGACACGTACGACGACTACTTGTGTCTGTTTAGGTGCATAGCCATCCATCGTGGAGGGAGAACCGACCGCTGTTGTGAGAAGGTACGAGCTCTGGCTCGCGAATACCTCGGTCACGATAACGGACCGGGTAGTAAGGGATTCCCCCTGGACTCTCTTAAGAAGGTCGAAGAGCATTTCAAGCTGGGCATTCGCGTTTACGAGCCCACCGCCGACGGAGTGTGGTACCTAATGAAGTCTCCGGCAAATTACGACGCGGTTGGGGAGAAGACAATGACGATAGGAATGTTTGGAGGTCACTCGTTCCTCATAACGAACCTCCGCAAGATGACGAACGAGTACGGGTGCTCCGGATGTCAACAACTGTTCACAAAGTAGTGTAACATGCACAGGCACGCGACCACCTGCATGGGTGGGAAGACCGTGGTGACATGTCCAGGTAAGAGGGTAGAGAGACCGCAGTCGGCATACGAGAAGGCGTTCTATCCCAATGGGTCAGCGAGTGTGGTGTCGATTCAATGGTTGAGCAGAGAAGAGGAGAGGGTGGAAAAGCACATACATCACGCGAGATGCGGTCACGGCGGGGAGAGGTGGGTAGCCGGCGATCCGGTCGACGGCTACAGTCACGAAATCAAGACCGTGTTTCAGTTTCACGGATGTTACTGGCACGGGTGTCCGACGCATTGCAGGAGAGGTACCGCGAGATCACTATACAGGAGGACGAAAATCCAAGACGCCAAGCTAAGGAAGGCGGCTTACGAGCTGGTGGTGATGTGGGAGTGCGAGTGGTTGAATGAGGTGAATACCCACAATCCACAATCGCCGCGCGAGGAGGAGACGACTCTCTATCCTCACCAGATAGTCCATGACTTCGAGGCGTATCTCGACAAGTCGAAAACCACGCGACCCACCAAAGACCTGACCTTCGAGGTGGAGCACGTCCCTATATCGGTGTCGTTGGGGATACGATGCACGAGGGGATCACCAACATCTGCGAACGAGATCCCGACACTCTGGTCGAGAAGATCGTGACCGAGCTACAGAGAAGAGGTGAAGCCATCAGGGAGGGGGTTAGGAAGAAGTATCTGCCGACGGACATAGAGATGTTGTCGAAACCTCAGCGAGAGAAGATCGTCTCGTGGATCGACCATGTCCCGATGGTGGGGTTCAACTGCAGCAGGTACGACCTGGATCTCATCAAGCGGTACCTTCTTGAGAAGTTGGCGTCCACCGTGAATAAGGTGATGGTCGGAAATATAGCCAGCACGACGATGTTTCTGTTTACCCCGGAGTTTATATTTCTCGACATCATCCAGTATCTAGGACCCGGTACCACGTACGACCGATGTGCTAAGGCGTACGACTGTAAAACGGTAAAGTCTCACTTCCCGTACGAGTGGTTCGATAGCGCGGACAAGCTCGACCATCCGGGATTGCCCGACTATCCCGAGTGGTACTCGAAGTTGAAGGGTGAGTTCCTACTGTCGTTGACAGAGTGGAAAGAGTGTAAGAAGGTATTCTGAGAAAAGAGGATGAAGACGTTCAAGGAATGGTTGCAACACTACAACGACTTAGATGTAGGACCGTTCCTGGAGGCTCTGACTAAGATGACGGAGTTCTACAGGGGAAGAGGTGTGGATATACTCAAGGATGCCGTGTCTCTGCCCGGTGTTTCCATTCAGTACCTACTCCGCGGGTCGATCGATGGGAAGGCGAGCTGAGCTGCGAGCCCGAGCTGTGGTCACCGAAGTCTGAAACTTATGAGATGATGAAGCACGGATTGGTCGGTGGTCCGTCCATAGTGTTCTCCAGATACGCAGAGGCTGGCAGGTCGACGATCAGGGGTCAGGTAGGTAGTCGGGAGGAGAAGATGTGCAAGGCGGTGATGGGGTACGACGCCAATGCGCTGTATCTGTCTACTCTGTCGAAGGACATGCCGTGCGGTGAGGAGCAGATATGGACGTGTGACGACCCGGAAAGACAGGCGTATATAGACCGTTTCGTTAGGAAGGTCAGGAGTGAGGAGTGGTTCGGATTTGCGGAGTTGGATATAGAGGTCCCGGAAACGTTGAGAGAAAAGTTCTCTGAAATGTCTCCGCTGTTCGTTAATCGAGAAGTCGATGAGACCGAGATTCCGCAGCACATGAAGGACTACCTGGCCAGGATCGGGAGGACTAGGGTCGAAGGGCAGAGAAAGCTCTTTGGGGCCCTATCTGCCAAGAAGATGATCATATACTCCCCGCTGCTAAAGTGGTATCTGGAGCACGGTCTGGTCGTCAAGGCGGTGCATAGGGTGATAGACTACACGTCCGGCAAACCGTTTCAATGGTTCGCGGTCACTGCCGCCAGACGGACGGGGGACGTCGACAAGAGCAAGGCGGTGTTGGCGGAGATATTCAAACTGGTTGGCAACGCGTGTTGTGGCAAGCTGATAGAGGCCCAAGAGAGACACATGAACACCACATATACGAAGGATGAGAAGACTGTCGAACGGGCACTGAGGTCGGCGTGGTTCGAAGACCTGGAGGAGATTGGGGAGGCTTACGAGATATCGAGCAGGAAGACTCGAGTGGTGATCAACAGACCGTTTCAGTGTGGCATAGCGGTCTACCAGTTGGCCAAGCTCCGGATGCTGCAGTTCTACTACTACTTCTTGGACAAGTACGTGGATCGAGCAGATTTCGAACTTATACAGATGGACACTGACAGCATGTACTTCGCGCTGTCGGAGAAGACGCTGGCGAACGTGGTGAGAAAGAAGATGAAGAGAAAGTTCAATAAGGAGAAGGCCGAGTGGTTGGCGTGGGATAAATGGAGCAACAGAACTCCGGGACTGTTCAAGCTGGAATTCGAAGGGGACAGAGCCATCGCTCTGTGCAGCAAGTGTTACTACGTGAGCAGTGAAGGAAAATCTAAGCACTCGGCCAAGGGATGTCGAAGAGATCTAACGATCTGACTTGGGGAAGGCACAAGAGTGCTCTCGAAGGGGGTAAGGATATGGCGGAGAACAGGGGATTCCGAATGGTTAACGGGGTGATGAAGACGTACAAGCAGGAGAAGTTGGGGTTGTCGGCGTACTACGACAAGAGGAGAGTGATGGAAGACGGGGTACACACCGAGCCTATAGGATAGGGAAAAAAAAGGACTCTAAAAAAGGGGAGAATACTAAAGACTCTGACGATCCGGGGGTAGCTGGGTGTCAGAAGGTACCATAAGAAGTTATTCGCGAACAAACCCGCGAGATGGACCATCAGCCAAATTGTAGAGCACGGGCTCATCAGGTTTGGTAATAGATCCATCTAGATGATATACATTGAGAGACCACACGGGATCAGTCGCGCGGCGGCGACCACCTTCGAGCTCTCCCGGTTGATAGAGGTACTTGACGTCAACATCCGATGGAAGCCGTTGCTCCTCTAAACATACGGGTCGCCCGCGCGAGACAGCAGAGGGCTTGCTCGTCACCCTTTTAAACTTGATGATGGCATCTACAGGCTTCTTATCGATCAATCTGGTCACCTCTCCGTTCAATGCGGAGACCACGGCGGGCAGTCTGGCCACCCACTCGGTCGACCGCGAATGAGGGTCTACAAGTTATTTGGCGTATTGGTGACCGAACAGTCTCTCAGCCAGGGTTCTATTGAAGCGCTCCACGATCCTCTGATCTCATGATGATCATGATCCTCTGATGACAGAAACGTCGTGCTTAGACAATATATGAGAGACCGCGCCCATGAACTCGCGGCCGGGATCGACCTGGAGAAGATTTGGCCAATTGAGAGGACTCCTCTTATATAATCGGGAAAGAGCCTCGGCCACCTCCTTAGACTCTTTAGTGGCCAACGGCTCAGCCTCCTTATACCGACTCGCTACGTCAACGATTGTCAGTGCGTACTTGTCTGTCTTGCGACCGACGCGATCGTGAGGGAGAAATAGGAGGTCTGCTTGGTGGACTTCGTTCGGCACCGGCACGTCGAATTTTGGGCGCGGAATGTTGTGAGGCGCGGGCAAATAGATCTGCCAGATGGCCTGCTTCTTAAGCCATTCCTTGACAGCGTTCTCTGAAACCTTGGTCGCTGCCGCGAGGTTCTCCGCGGGGGATGTAGTATGTGTTCGCTAGCTTGCGTGTTAGGCGAACAGATAGTTTGGTATTAAGTTTGAGCGTGTTCATCGTATATGATGTATTCTAATATATCGGACAATCTCCAACATGCCCTCGCCAGATCGTCCTGTAACTGCGTCGTTAATAATAAACCTTTGTTGGAAGTACAATTGCGATTGGGGGTTAAGTCCTGAAGGAACTTGGGAAAATCTAACTCGGAGGAAGCTAATTCGGAGGAATCTAACATCCGCTTTGCGAAAAGGGTGGCCGCTTTTTCATCCTCCAGGCACGTCTCGAGAGAATCTCGGGCCAGACGAATCATACCCTTTGCACCAGCTATACGGTGTTTAAGGGCAGTGTAGCGTAGCCTACATCAATCATAGCAAAATAAAGTTCGTCAACTGACATCGTTCTATATATATATTTATATATTATTTATAAAATTATTAATTTTATTGTAAAAATAAAAATTATTAATTAATTTGAAATCTCCAGCGAATATAGTAGCCGACGAGCCCCACAACACCCATTTCCACGACGATGAACGCGATCTCGCGATCTTTTTGGGGCTCTGATGGTACATAGAAATCTGAAAGTTGGGGCTCGCGATCCAGCGGCGCGAGACGTTTCTGTGGATATGCCAGCGCGTACTCGCGGTTGGCTTCTTCAACGTTCTGGAATGTTTGCGCGGCGTGATTCTCGCGGCGAAGCTCTTCATTGACCCAGTCCAGATGGGTGGTTCGTTTTTTCGACCACGCTTCCTTTGCGCTATTGAGTTGTTCTACAGCTAAATCGTGACGCTTGCGCTCCTCATCCACGTTCGAGCTTCTCATTTTCGAGAATATAAAGTTGCTACCGCTGAACGCCAATGCGTTTACAAGCGCACCACCTATCATTATTCCGATCGAACCCATTTATTTCCAAATATTAACGGGTAGAATTCCAACTTTAATTAGATAATCTCGTGTCGAAATTGCGGCCACTACATCTAAGGTCATGAGCCCTACGTCTCTCACAGTCATGTCCAATTTGGGAGCGGGCCATCCGAAGGCCATCTTTCCTAGTCGAGCATACCCGATACTGAAACCCAATATCACCATGGTGTTATAAAGGGCTTTCACTATCATTTTACCATATTTTTCAGCCATTATTGATAACTATAATTATTGCATATAAAAGGGATCGCGATCAATGTTTAAATGGGGCGCAATCGGTTTCGGAACTTTCTTCGGATCACTGGCTGGTTGTTTTTTCGATAAGGATTGGTGTAATAGGGGGTATTTCCACACGCACAGGGCACCAACAACTGCCAGACCACCACCAACAACGCAACTCCAATTCGTGAATTGGGGTTCAATCGGATTCGTCCAACATCGATTGGGTGTTGAGTGTGCTTCCAATTCGTGAATTGGGGCTGTTGTTGCACTCAACACTGTTGAACCTGATTGCTCTGTCTTCAGATGTTTTGCTGTCTCCGTCCCCGATTGCAACGACTGTTTAGCCTCTCGAAGCTCGGCGAGTATTTTATCTTGTTTAACTTTTCGGGTGGCAGCCGCCGCCCTCCCAGCTTCCTGCCTTTTTGGGTTTTTATGTCGTGCAACCCCCAACTCCAATCGCGATTGGGTTGGAGGATCAATCGGAGTTGGAAGTGCTGCAATCGGGTTCGATTCGGTTGGACCAATCCCCAACGCTGTTGGAGGTGCAATCGGGGATTGCTGTTCCGTCACTCTCGCAGGTGTGTATTGTGTCATCATTTATGATATTAATATTGTGGCTTATAGTTCGTGGGCATATATTTCCAAATTGACAGTGTTTACCCGTGGTCAACGCGGTTGTCAGCGGAGCTAAGTACATTCCAAACTTGTGATAAATTGAGCAGCAGGCTGTTCTAAGAGTCTGACCTATAAAAGGGTCAGTCTCTAGATCGCCAATCAATCCCGCGGTGTTTGGTATAGGGAGAAGTATACTAACGGCGGTTGCGTACAAATGAATAGCCGCCGATCCAAGAGTTTTTCTCATCTCATCTAACCTAGATTCATATCGCGCATACATTTTATCGATCTCCGCATCTGACATCTTATCCACCTGAAAAACTGAGAGACGCCTACCGAGATAATGCTCCGATTGTCCCCCACCAACCAGCGCAGCTAGCCGCTCTCGTTGCGCCGCAATTTCATTTTCATTCGGAGTCGTTGCACTCAACCCAATCGAAACCCGATTGCTCTGTCGGAGTTGATGTTTCATTATCTTTCAGGAAAGGTACGGTGTTGGCAGTCGGAGTTGAGGTTTCTTCCATTAGCTGATCGAGAAGTTCGTCGCAGTTCATTATTGCTAATTTTCTTAAAATTAATTTAACTATTCTAACAAGTCACATCACTTTAACATATTGCCAAGCGCCCCACTCGATACTTATGATCACCGTTATGCTCGCAACAAAGCTCGGAGCGGAGCACCAAATTGTTAACATTGTTAACCATTGTTCAGCATTTGTTCAACATTTGTTACGCATTTGTTCAGCATTGTTCATCAATTGCTAAGCATAGTTCAGCATTGTTCAGCATTGGTAAGCATTTACTCGGCAGTTACTAACAAACATTAATTAATTGATAACTTTATAAGCAGTTGGTTGATCAGTCTTTAGCAGAAGCTTGGCGTGCTTAGTTTCGGAAAGCATCTGTCGAACCTCCAGGCGCTCCTCGCGGGTTGGGATAATGTCATTCTCTCGAAGACAGTCATCGAATGAGTCTCGGTCCTTGCAGTGAAAGAGGGCGACCCATTTTGTTTGCTCGCCCAGATCCTTGAGGACGGCGTTGTACTTTTGAGTGGAGGTCCATACGCTTTGCCTCGAATGGGGGCCCGAAAATGCGAGCTCGGAGAGCATGTCCTTCTTTTTGTTCATCGCCGCCTTGGCCGAGCAATCGTTAATCACGTATAGGGTGGGCTCACCATGGAATCTTTGGTATAAACCACGCAACCAATCGTGAAGCATGTCGCCGGGGTCAATGACGTATACCTCAGGGTCGGTCCATATCCATGGGCAAGTCGAAGATGAAAACCGTTTGTCCACATCCTGTCTGCCCACATATTATGGCAGAGTGGGCATCTCCAATCGTGAATTGGTATTGATCGCTCATTTTCTTAATTTTTTCAAAATTATTAATTAAATCAGTAGAGTGCTGAGACGTATCGGCCATCTTCGATGTTGAGTTGTGCGTCTGTAATTATATATAAGTACTCGTTCAATGGCCCGGCTCAGTCCGCCTCTTTGGTTATCTGGATCGTCACACCCTCACTAGCGTTCTCAACTTGGCGTCCGTTACCGTGTATTTGGTCATCGTCGCTGGCTCGCATGTCTAGCCATAACGCGTATTTGGTATTCAGGAACTCCACGAGGGAGACGGCCGAGAGATGCAGGTCTTTGGCAACTGCTGCAACCTCCGGAGAGCGCTTAGAGCCGGCAGCAAACTGCTTTCTTACTTCATCCCACTGCTGGTGCGCGCGAAGACTGTAGAGTTGATTGGGGACTCCCTCGATCGTCACCTCTACCTTCATGATTTTGGGGTTATAAAAGTTGTCGGTTTTTCTAGCACCGAGCGCGAACCGAGCATCCTCGAACAACATCAGTATACCTTTCATCGAGCGGGCGGGTAAGTTGACATTAATATTCCACAATGTGTCGCCTTTGTCTTTCGTCATCTTGCGGTGGCGAAGAACTCGGTCGTAAAGAAAGGCAACGCGCCCGGCGTACTGGGTTCTGATCAATCGCGCGAGTTCGGGCATGGTGACCATGTCGTACTCCAGCGACACATTGTCGATCGTATACGTCGATGTTATGTCGGTGGCTATGATAACTCGGCCGTAGTCGTTGAACGTTAGTTCGTATTCGAAGCGGTCAGCCAAAGCACTCTGATAGTAGGGCATGTGACTCTCCAGCAACTCGAAGTCGAGCGGGATGTAGAAGCGGTTGCCGTAAGCGCCCGCGACCGCGTTGTGGCTCGCGTTGTTATCTGCCTTGTTACCAGCCCCGATTCTAAGTTTGGTTACGTTCTTATTTTTGCTGGTGTCAATACCCTGATAGACAGCGTTTTCGCGCTCTTGCGCCGTCTTCCACAGGTCCTGATAACAATGGTAGACGTCGCTGTCGTCGATCGACATCACCTCATTACCAGAAATCTTTATCATGGTCTTCTTGACGATGGCGCGACCCAGGTTCTGAACTACGTTTCGGTCCGCGTCCGTCGACGTCAGCGAAATAGTGAAAGCGACGCGAACAGTCCCCGGCACAATGACGTCGCTAGCTCCGAGGTTGGGGAAGCGGACTAAGAGCTGCTGGTTCTGGTCGATCGTCGATGGGTTGTTCGTAATAACGACACTCTGTCTCACGCCTTTCGCCCCGAGGGGCTCACGCAGTCTGCTGTATGGATTGAGTTTGCGACCGTATTGACTCGAAGACATAATTTAGTGAAACTATTAAACCCGAATGGTTTTGTCTTTAATACATAATTAATTTTAAGAAAATTATGAAGATGGCTGATTACGATATTGACATGGATGAAATCGGCAGAGACGATTACGTCGATGAGGATGATGATGACATAGATGGTGATAACGATAACGAAACGCCCTTCATAGACGCTCCAGTTCCAATCCAATCGGAATTGGGGGAATTAGGTGGCGCTACCTCTAGTCAAATTCGGAAATTACTCGAGTGAGCTGTAAATGACTACTACAACAGTTTAGCAGAGAAAGTTCTGGTCCCATCTGTCGGTCGCGACTATTCCAAGTTCAAATTTGATCTGAACGGTAGATTGCGACTAAAAGCAGCATCAAATATCCCAATAGTCAACACGAGGACCGGTAAACCTCTAGCACTGAGCACCATTGCAGGAAACCCGGGCGGTGGCCAACTCATAAGAAACGAACTCGGATTCCCAAATTGGAAGAGGGGTAAACCAATTATGCCTACCCGCGCTATAGAGTCCCTACAGTCTACCGACGAAACGATGGCGAAAACGGCCTCCGCGATAGAAACGGTCGAGCTCGGCGAGGTCCCTCAAGTAGCCACCGACGCTATTAACACGATGGAGACCACGTTCAGCGAAAACGAAATATTCAACCTCGACCAAGGGTCTAACGATGACCCACCGTTACCTCTTCGCGAACTCCGTGGACTCGATAAGGCTCTGCAAACGGTCCGGGGCAAACTGGTCCTTAACCTCTCCAAACTCTCGTCGCTGGATGAACATATCGCGCTAGAAGAAAGAAAACTGGAGGAAGCCGGTGGCGATAGAGAATCTACCGAGCGGATCACCGAACGCCTGTGGTCGTTGCGGGACGAAAGAGAAGCTCGCTTGCAGGCTGCATCGGCTTGCCGTGAGGCTCTCCGCACACAAATAAGTCGGATCCGCGAAACAATATCGAGGGTTCTGCACGAGGACACGACACTCGTTGAGCGTCTTCGCACTCTGTTCAGAGAGCAGGGCATCACGATAGCAAGCATCCTCGCGGCTCTCGGTATGACTATATCTACTATAGTTCTACCTTTCACTGGCGGTGCGACTGCACCCACTCCACCACCCGCGCCAGCACCCGCGCCATCCGGTGGAGCCAAGGAGTGGGTAAAAAAACAACTAAAAGCCTTCGCCAGTCTCCTGGCTAAATTAGCCGGAAAGTCGGCTGCCGCGCTGCCTGGGTTGATCGGAGGTCTCGTCTCCTTCTTGTTATCTATACTAGCAAAAACGGTCGGATGGCTCGCTAAAAATCCTTGGGCTTTAATCGTGGCGATCGCAGGTCTCCTACTTTGATTCTCTCGAGAGTTCCTAAAACCAAAGCGCGAGTAGTCCGATCGTCACGACGGCGACGACGAGCCCTAATTTCTCCTCCTCGTTGGTTGTGCTTTCAATCTCGATTGGTTTTTCCGCTCTTGTTCCAACTTCAACATTGTTTATGATTGGATTGGGGGAACTCTATGGTGCATCCAATTTGTGAATTGGGGGTTCTGGGTTCAACTTCAATCCCGATTGTGTTGAGGGAGGTGTATCCATTTTGTGTTTTGGGTGTTTTACGTAATAGGTTCCACATACAACTCCGCTCCCGATCGTCTTGGGAGGGGGGGGGGGAGTTTGATGATACCCGTGTTCACGTTTCCGTTGCGGCCGATTTTTTTATTGGTGGTTGCGACTACGATCTGATTATTGTAACCGTCAACCGGGTCGTCTCGTAGTATCATATTGCTCGGCGCCATATAAAGACCTATTCCAAATGCGTAGTCTACCGGTGTGCGGGCAGTCTGCAAAACGTCTTGATAATTCTGGATCGCCTTCTGGAGGTCCACCTTAGCTTGAAAGATATTATTATGTTTGCTACTATCACTAATGTTCAAAAAGAGAGTTGTGAACTTCAGAAGTCAATCGACAACTGCTGCGGAAAACGCCGGGTGGGCCTCAGATCAATCACCTTCACGGTTGGATGGCAGAATGTGGGAAAGAGTGAAGGTTTTACTATGTGAAGGATGAACAACAATTCGGTGTAAAGCTGCCTCACGGACTGTGGGGAACAAGACAGCTCAAAGATTTTGTCAACTCAGAGCTTGACGGTATAATCAACCTCACAGTATCGAAGGCTACCGGGCTCGCAACTATGACAATCAGCCCTGATAATAAGGTAGTGGTCTCCCCGGGGTTGGGTATTCAACTCGGTTTTAGAGAGACATACTCCGCAAATAAAGTGTTTACCCCGGGTGAGTACGTCGGTGATAACCCGGTGGACTTCGCCTTCATGAAATCTCTCAGGGTGCACATTGATCGGGTGAACACATCGTACAACACGGTAGACGGATCCCGAAGCACATTACTGAAAACCGTGCAAGCCAGCGACTGTTTCTTTGGGGATACGGTGACCTTAGACTTCCCATGCCCCGAGATGAAATCTTGGAATCGGGACATATCCACGAATTTACGGTCTCTATTCTCGATGATCAAGCGAGAAAGTTGAATAACTATTACCCGATTTCGGTCCTTCTCGAAATTTCCAATTAATTACACGCATGTTCGTAATAGAATTATCAATATTATTGAAAATGAGTATATACGGACCAGGTAGTTCTTCCAATTCCAATCGGGATTGGGTGACAGATTCAAAGAATTTGGAACCAGCAGAAGGGGGATTCGTCCCGACAGAGAGTGACTTTTTAACCACCGGAAGAACCAAGGCCATGATCAATAAAACTATATCGAAGGCCACAAACGGGATTCGCAGGAGTATAGCAGATGTTTGAGTAGAAGTGCTAACGGCGACTGCACAAGTTGGGGAAGAGGCCCGGGCGAAAATTGAGAGAGCCCGAACGGGTATTGAGAAAGAGCAGGCATCCCTTACGGAGGCGTATAGGGTGTTGCGATCAGAGGACTCTCCCAACAGAGAAGCAGCACTTACTGAACTAGACGAAAAAATAACCAAATTTCGAAAAGAGGCCCGGTTGGGGATTGAGGGAGTCCGAACGGGTTTTGAGAAAGCCCGAGAAGACCACCAGGCGGCCCTTACGGGGGCGTATTGGGTGTTGCGCTCAGAGGACTCTCTCATCAGAGAAGCAGCACTTACTAAACTAGACGAAAAACAGAATTTCAAAAAGAGACCCGGTTGGGGGTTGAGGGACTCAAAGAAGACCACCAGGCGGCCCGTATGGAGGCTTATAGGGTGTTTCGCTTAGAAGACTCTCTCAACAGAGAAGCAGCAATTACTGAACTAGACGAAAAAATAACAGAATTTCGAAAGGAGGCCCGGTTGGGGGTTGAGGGTGTCCGAACGGGTAATGATAAAGTCCGAGAAGACCACAAGGTGGCCCTTACGGAGGCTTATGATGTGTTGCGCTTAGAGGACTGTCTCATCAGAGAAGTGGCGGTTGCTGAACTAGACGGAAAAATAACTGAATTTCAAAAAGAGGCCCGGTTGGGTGTTGAAAAAGCCCTGGAAGACCACCAGGCGACCATTACAGAGGCTTATGAGGTGTTGCGCTCAGAGGACTCTCTCATCAGAGAAGCGGCACTTACTGAACTAGACGGAACAATAACCTGAGTTTCCGATAAACTGAAACGTGATCGTAGAGCTGCGAACAAAGCGCTTGAGGAGACCACTGAAAAGGTTCGTGCTGAGGCCCATACCTCTATCGGGGGCCTTGCCGGATTGTTGAAAACAATGAAAACGCAAACACGTGTCATAACAGTTTGGGCTGAGAAGCGGGGCCGATTGGTTGAGGGGCTCTCTGAATATTCGTTCGGTACCAAAGCGAATAATAAATGTGGGGGATACGCCATGACAGCTCCAGGTACACTTCTCCGAATGGCGGTCTGCTCGGTTAATGCTAGTGGTAAACCTGTGGGCGCGGTCACGATAAATCTCGTAGTAGATGGGAAAGAACGGGGGGTTGGAGTCACTAAGCTCGCTGGAGATATTTCATCGATGGTTTCGTTCTCCGGTGATGATCTAATTAGACTTTCTGAAGGTAGTGTTATTAACATTGTTACGAAAAACGCTGACCCAGCGAGTTATTCCACTATTGTCTCATTGTTAATTGAACTTAATTTGTAAATACTAATATATTGAAAATCATGAACGAATAACCGCTTCCAATTGTCAATACCACTTCATCAAAACTGTATCCAATTGTCAATACCAATCCATCAACACTGTATTCGCGAAAGATGTTTAGATTTTAGGTTGGATAATACCGTCGTTATGCAGGATAGTTTAGTTAGCGAATGTAAAAATAGAAAAATAATCGCTAAAAAATATAAGCACGTTGCAAATTTAGCAGAGGCATCTAGTACGGTTCTGTCAAGTTTATCTGTAACGAGTGGTGCGGGGACTGCCGTAACGCTATCTCCAATTGTAACAGTTCCAATTGCTGGGGTTTTGAGTGGAATTACAGTTGTATCTGGAATACTTTGTATGTTAATTAGGGTGGCTGGTCGAAAAAATGTAGAAAACATGATAGAATATCCGTTCTCGCTAGGTCTAAGAAAAATAGCATCGACGTTATAGTGTCCAAAGCGTTGGCCGATAATGAAATATCAAATTTAGAGTTTGAATCCGTTGTGGAAGAAATGAGGAGATATAAAGAATTAAAAAATGATATTATAACCAAAGCGCGCGCCACCATGCCCAAGATTGAGATTATGGATTTGTCAGAAATCGGTCTGTCATCCGTCCACCATTCCGATGGAAGTATGTGCACTGTGTGAAACAAACATCATTATCTATTTGTAACCAGCATACTTGTTACTGACAAGACTAGTGTCTGTGAAAACAAAATTTATAAATGTGTCTTGAATCGTACTATACATTTTAGTTTAAGTTAAACTATTAATAATTATTGCAACCGCTGAACATATGGTACTTAATTGTAACACGAGTAGTCTCTACGCTGATTGACATTATCACTATATATAGTTCTCGCGTTATTCATTTTGACACTGAAGAGCGAGCCTGGTACAGGTCACGCCTGCAGATAAGAATATAAGTAGTTAATATTGGTATTCCATTTATGACCTTTGCGTTTTTAATTGGTGAGTTATGTGACATATTGGTTAATACGTGTGAAATATATTAATCATGCTGGCTAATTGTTTTAATTAATTTAAAAATATGACAAAATATGCGTGTAAAGCGGCCCTCACATATCGGTCGCGGCGCCCGCGCGACTCCTAAAATAGGCTAAAGAGGGAATTTTCGCCGGACGAAGCCCGATTTCTACGGCCTCCGCTGCGAATTTTAGGGGTTGTCCGAACACCGCGAACGTGAAAACCTGACTTCCAAATTTGAATTTTTACAAGCGCGATTTTAGGTCGTCGCTATGGCCCCGCACGGCGGCCTGCCGAAAACCGACCGGTGATTTGGCGGCCGCCTGAAGATTTTGACAACCACCCTACGATAGCCTCACGGCCCCTACACGGACCCCGGGCGATTTCTACAACATCGGCCGGGCGCCCCGCTGGTCCCGACCGCCCCCGGCGGCTTCTAAACGGCCCACACGCGGGCCCCAACTGTCACCCCAATATTTGGGCCCTTGAGTATGTATAGTCTCAGTGCTGTATCCGTGTTTTTAGTGCCAGTACTCAACCAAGTCATCGCTGTTTTTACACCGTATGGCGCAACGACATCTCATCCCCCGGGAACCATGGGAACGGCTTCATCGTGCGCACATTGCAGAACGCATTTATATATACTCGATGAGCAGACGCCGGCGGGAGCCCGACATCTATCGCCAGTCGCCCGGCAGGCGTCCCCGCCTACCGATCTGTTATTTGATCAGTCGGCGCCCACCAGATTATCTGGCGACGTCCGGCAACGCCCTGGCGGGTGCACTGTCTCCACTGCGATCCAATGTTCAAAGGGCACCACCCCGGTGCCCCGTCTAATATATGAGGGCACACGTCGCATACATAAAAGTCGCCCGATTCATCCACGGGCTCTAAATCCCCCGGCGACTCATGCGGTTATGAAAACCGCGCGGACGCCGGCTGATATATGAGGGCCGCTTAAAGAATTTATCCATAGTGATATTTACAGTTGATGTAGGCGTCACGGATATTCGCCGCAAACCATAACACAATTTATCACAGGTTTATTGGGTTGCAAATAGTGTAACCAATCTGCGATTCCATGAACAGGTGCTAATGGGTCTGAATGGTCTAGACTGATTTCATCTGAATAGCAGTTAATATTATTTTAGTGTTAAGTATATGGGTACGTCCAGACTAAAATTAATAGACACAAGTAATACTAATCCTGTGTTTTCTTATTTACCTGTTGAATTCGCCGATTGGAATAATCTTTTTATTTTAAATTGAGTGGGTCCATCTGACCATCGGCCGATATGATACGGCATCATGCGCATAAATGTTGAGTATTTGACACACAGTCTGGGACCTCTGACCAGATACAGGACATAGTTCGCGTGACATGGCGGTATGCATTGGAGGGCATGGCGCTAATTTCTTGTTGATGGGGCAGCACTGCGCATAATCACAGGACTAAACGTCATAAAATTATATATGTTTTTCTAAATATGGCGTACAAGATGGCGCACAATATGGCGCACAGCCTAGATATTCATTCGTAGAGAATGAACTACTACATCACAGACGTCACTTCCATATTTGTAACCACGCTGAAGTATTAACCAATACAGTAAAGATATGATATCCTCGCAAAACTTAGCCCGAGTATTTATAACAATTGTTTCTGACCTTCTTACAATTTTGGGCCGTATATCAAAAGTTCGGTCACCGTCTCAAGGATTTATTGATTCTTGTAAAGTCGATATAAGTCTTACTTACGGGCACATGTTACCAATCCTGCTCACATCTTCATCTGAAATTAAAATATGTAGACCGTAGCTAAAATGAACAATATCTTTAACTAACTCAATGACGATGAATAGTTGTCAGGAACTTTTACATATCTTGTCAGAAACACACGCATTGACTTACCAATTGTGCAAAAAGTTCCGCATCCCTTCTATTCCGAATCTTCAAACTACAATGTACTTGACACGTTTTGCACTCTCGATTAATTATTAGTCTATTTGTCATTCACAAACACATACTGCGCATAATTTTAGGACGTTCAGTCCTTTGATTATACATACTGGTTTTTGTTACCTGACTTATCTCTACTTAGTATGACAGTTCTATGTCTTACCTCGCTTGGTTCCCGGATCTTACTCTGATGCATAACTGCCTCGCGAAATATTACACGGCGAGAAAAGTGTACACCGGGCCGCGGAAACCGAAACCATGACCTCCGGTTTACAGGCATAGCAGACTGAGCTAACCGGGAACAGTTGCACACTTTTTCACAGTCGTGACGTACATGTCAACCGTTACAATTATGTTCACTATTATTTTACTGTAATACAAGTAAAGGATTGTACATACACCATGTCATTCTGCATTTCAGACACAGTAACAAGCGAAATTTCAAAATTGAGGAACCCGGCGAATACGTTCTACTGCGGTCATTTACCACGCCATTCCAGGTAACATGAACAATTTCTACTACTACCACTACTTCCAAAATAATAATTAATTATTAAATACTACTATTATACTTTTAACTATTACATGTATTACTATATCTAAGATTTGCAATGCTAGGTGTATCATTATACACTTATAACGCTAAACTTTGACGTCAAAGATACGGTTGGGCGCGGTAGTTCAGTGGTAGCGCTATGTACCACTAATCCCGTGCGTGCGTGCGTGCGTGCGTGCGTGCGTGCGTGCGTGCGTGCGTGCGTGCGTGCGTCCGTGCGTCCGTGCGTCCGTGCGTCCGTCGTTCGTCCGTCCGTCCGTCCGTCCGTCCGTCCGTAGGTGCCAACGTCCGTGCCAACGTCCGTGCCAACGTCCGGGGGTGTAAGAGGTTGGGGGCGTGGCCTAACACAAATTATTCCTTTTATTTATTCCGTAAGCTCATACATTATATCCGTCCGTCCGTCCGTCCGTCCGTGCGCGCACGTGCGTACTGGAAGTAACTTATTTAACGTAATTAGGTGAACATCAATATCACATTTAAGATGGCGGCAGATAATATATAATTGCTGGTTTTGGCAAATGTGTGATCTAAATCTAGGCAATATTGAAGCTCATTGTAAATAGATCGGAGATATAATCAGACACAATCACAAACCTACCTATCTTTAAAGTCGCCATATTGCACTGAATGACGTCGCTAGGTTGTGACACATGACTGGAGAATGGCTTCAATATATGACGTGATGTACGTTCAAACTATTAAGTTACAAACTTAATATATAGCAAGTGCTGTCTAATTGTTAATGTTCGCCAAACCAACATTATGGGAGCTCGCTAAAGCCCATACCAATACGTATATGAGCAAGAAACACACTGTGTCACCCTGGGCAAGTATTTGCATGAACAAATAAGTATACGACCATACATCGCAATATTTCAGCAATGCACATCTAACGTGCGTTCACACGAGCCAATATTAGGATGAAATGCCAACGAACATATTACACTCAGCTCAATACGAGTACTGTCAATATTCTTTCAGTTTCAGTTGCCACTATAACTAAATGCACATACCACTTTAATACTTGCAATTGAATTGGCTTTACACCAACACTATTGGCTATAATTTATGCGTACCACAGAAGTCCTCATGCTTGTCAGTGAATCACTACAGCAGCTGCAATCAACTCCTGGCGATGTCCAGTCACACCAGCTGTGACTGATTGCACTAGAGAACACATGCACGAGTATGTGTTGTCTGCTTCAGAAAAGTATGCTCAGAATTAAATGACAATATACATGTACATGTTTGTACAAATGTACACCAATAGTCTATTTCACGAACATACGTTAGTCGGCTAAACTCAGTCGACTAACGAAAACAACGAGTTTCTTGAACACGTTAGCCGACTAAGCAAAGACGGCTTTGCTTACCCCCCCCCACCCCTCCCCCCTCTCGTTAGTTTCGGTTAGCCGATTAAGTGAAATAGAAGGCGACGTCAAATAATCGGTTATATAGGTGAACATAATTGACATCAGTTCCATAGTGAGCATAAACATAATTATCGATGTTAGTGGGTGTGTTGGGTGTGTTGGGGCAGGGACCAGGTTGGGAGGAAGAGGCGCGCGGCGACTTACTTGTGTTTTAATATACGCATCAGTTGTTGACATTTGTCTGTTGACCTACATATAATTGTGACACTTTTTATGAAATTACGTTCAGAAATGTTAAATGATTTTCTTGGAGAGGAAGCCTGATAAAGTTCGAATATTAATGATTTATTTGATATGCAAATACATGAACATTTTAGCATTATTGACACACATATAACCAATATTAATCAAAACCGACAATTTCCATCACCCTCCCAGTGACAATCGTTGATTTTCTCCTAAAACAAATTTGTTATTATCTGACAACACCTGCAGGTAAGCACATCCGCGTGTTTATTATAATTACGCACGTGCGAAATTAATTCATATTTGGTGGCCACGGTCATTGCTTAGCCCGCCAAGGCAGTAAACAAAACAGACCCTGATGTACGGACTGGCACACAAACACGCAGGCATGTTTTCCGTTTTACGACTCGACACACATAATAACAGGTACATCTCAACATTTTTTAGTTATCGTAGTTATCGCATCGCCGTATTTCGCTGATATTGCTACATATCGACAATATCGAGAGAAAGAAATGTTCGTTATAATTATCCGCGAAATATAGCAATGTACTCAGAGAGGTAGCTGGAACCATATCGTTAAAATAATAATTTCTTCACGTACCGGTACTGTACCTAAAATCATGCACATACCGTTATCCGACGTGCTGGGAATCATTAATACACGTGTACACTCGAAGAAAAACCCGCCCATTACACTGGTGTGACACATCGACTGATGTAGTCGGTGATTTAGGGGATAACCATGCTTTATTTTTCGATCTGCAGCGGTACGTGGGAGGTGTTATGGTCTGTGAATCAGTTTCACGGCAAAGTATAGTTATCCCCATTATAATTCACCTAGTGTGCTCCCTACCTTCTGCAACGCCGTAGCATATCACGAACAGTGATGTTTTACAATACGTCAGCAGGTTGTTGTCGTCATCGATAACCGCCTCTCACCAAACTGAAGAAATATTACACCGCCGAAGAATATTCCCATTTCAAATTGAGATTATCGGGACTTTTTCCAAGACATCTATACATTTATTCAACAGTAAATTTATTTTAATAATTGTTTTGTTTGTTTCTATGTGTAGATGCAACAGTTAATTGCTTTTGTTCATTTAAAGAAATGCCAACATTTATGCATTGGGTTGGTGTGATTTTTACAAAGGAAATGTCAACAACTTGTGCCGTCAGCATTTCCCAGGATTTACGCCTAATTCAGGTGATTACCCATCTACAATACAGTGTATGATGTATAGTCATGTATGTGCACATTGTAATTCGTAAAGTTATAGACTGGTACTGGCATATTGAGCTTGCATTTGAGCATGTTAGTAAATTCTTCTGTATTTTGGGCGTGTGGAGCAATTTTTTTGGGAATTTGCAGAAGGGCCACCCTGAAGTCATGTTTGTCAGTCGTTGGTATATTCTCTTTTCCGTTTTGGGTTGTACAGGTCAACATGACAGAATAGATAACCGAAAATGTACCGAACATGTTAATAATTTTGGAAATATTTACATTCCCCTACGCTGGCCATTGTTCACAAAAGCGCGTAGGGTTAAATACATATGTGAAATTGTAAAACACAGACTGGTAAAACGGAGATATTTTATGCTGTGAATTTTCATATTTTATTGGTTGCAATTAAATTGACCAATCAGATACGTGCTTCTTATTATCGGTGCATTATACTTGTGTATACATTTGACATGAAATAAATACCGCAGCAACGTCTCTCACTCTATGTCGCCATGACTCGGCAGTTGTTTTGGGACGGCGAGAACAGCCGAGGACATGCGACAATAGGCGACAATGTATACGGCAGGTTGTACGAAAATGTACGGAAGAGTTCCGATATTGGTGCGAGAAGACCTTGGACAGCGAGAATGTTAAACAGCTTAAAATTATCGTAGGCACTTTCAGACATTATGCGAGATATGACGACATGTGTTTGACTTCAGACAACATATGGCGACATCCCTTCCAAATACCTCGACATGTGGCGAATTATGAACTCGTCGCATGTGGTTGCGCAAGTTGGGACAGTGTGACATGGAGGGGTTTTATTGTTTTACGTCATTGTGTCGCAATTCGTAATACAGCGATGTTATCGGTCAATAGCGTGACGTTGTTGACAACGACGTGAAACAAACTTTAAATAATCAAATACGTCGCGCGACGTCACATAGGGCAACTAATGAAATGTACCAGGATATAAAAGCAACACATTCACGGTTGAATGGGCGTTAACATTATGATTTTAAGGACATAGCAAATATTTGTCAGCTTAGTCAGCTAACAACTTAGCCGACAAACGGACGTTCTTGAAATAGGCTACAACGTTATGACACAGCGCATCGGATAATACATCATTGCGGAGGGCTAACAGTTGCCTAACTTCTGCAACTCGCGGAAATGATATAAATCAGTTGACTTTTTCATGATAGTTGGTTGTCTCTGGGACGTCCGAGTACGGCACGTAACAAACATAGGAACCTTGGTAATGTGTTATAATAAGGAGTAAATATAAAGTTTAACTTACTTATTTTTCACTTATTTACACATTAGGTATATTTAATATATGTATAGGCCTTGGTATGTTACTTTAACCTGTGATGAATACATGCTACATCGGTATGCGAACATCACAATTTGTACACCGATACTCTTCAATTACATAATGATCATAAGCCAATCGTCTGTTATACTCTACTGCAACTTATGAGTTCTAGACGAATTGACTTCATATATGGTATATCAATGGTCCCGTAATGGACAATAGTATGGGTGTACACGTGCTTTGATGATCGCTGATCAAGGTGAAATAACATAAAGGTATGACATGGCAGAATGATGAATGGAGGACAACATTTGCGCTACCACAGTGCTGGCGTATCTCAATAGATAATGCTAACGACTTAGTAGTAAGGTTCCGAGGTCAGCCTCACCCGCAGTATGATGTCTAGTCGACAATCTATGGCTATAGTCCCACAGTCTATGGGATAATCAATAAACAAATATGTAGTCTGACTACAATCACTTAGCCATGCTAAGCAATGATAGAAGTGTTGCTATATAATAACAACGTATACACCTAGTATTGCCAAATTGAATGCACTCTGATCACTAAGTATGAATGTCAAAAGTTCCCGAACCGGAAATAGAAGCTGATATAATGTCAAAGTCAAAGCCGGATGTAGTCACACCACATGTTAGTCGACGATAGTATTCGGAAAGTGGAGTTCCTGAAGTTCAAAAACCGGAAGTGAGTACCGGAAGTAAAGTGTTCAAGGTATAATAACTGGAAGTGTTATTCCCGGAAGTGGTGAACCGGATGTAAGTCCCGATGGTATATCAATGGGATGAAGTATACCGGAAGTGGTTGACCGGATGTAAAGTTCCGATGGAATAAATATGGCGGCTATCAGGTTGGTTAAGACGCCGGAAGGATTCACAATCAACTCAGTGTAGTATAATATGTAGATATATATGGTGCATCACTTCTCTTCTACGTACTGGATGTGACTGTATGCTGTACGCGACGTAGCTATATCACACAGCTCTATACAATCCCGAACCCGGAACTGGTATGTCCCTCCGCGTCAGACAGACGTACCAGCAATCAAACGACCTGGTGAAGTCTGCACTGTGGATACCCTCAACGAGTGGACCAATTGCCCAATTCGTCTCTCTAGGGCGTTCTCGAGAGGCTAAACATTAAATAGAGCATCCAATTACTGGACGAATACGAACAGACGGACATACAGTGTGCACAGCGGACAACGGACACAAACGGAAAATAGAAGTCAAACAATGGCAAATCACGGCTGCAACACATAGCGTACGGTACATACCAAAGTCCCCTATGAAAGCTGGAACCACAATACTCTATTTCCCGTTTCCACAAATCAGAATCACAATATTGAATTCTACACAATTGCTGATATACATACTTTATGGAAAAAGCTCACGAACATAGAACGTCCGCACGATTTGTACAACATCGCGCAAAATACTAGTACACGTAGTAACAAAATGTGGCATCCGCAATCCTACCCATTGGCTATATTCTGCTTAAAATAGATAAAAACAATATATCTACCTCAACTGCGTAAAGTATATGCAAAATACTTACCATCCGTCGTGCCTTCTCTAACAGCACACTAGAAAGAATCACAATATATAGCCAACTCACTGAGCACGAACAGTCTCAGCTGGTAATGGTACTGGAGGATCGCTATTTGACACCAAAACAGCCCACATCGATGCAATGAAGCGCTATGATCAAAATGGGACTAATTCCCAAGCTACCGTAATATACCATGGTAATTTACGGAGCTAGCAAGAAATAAAGCAACGAATATTACGTGATCTTATCTTGCCACGATGGTTAGTTCCCGACTACGTAGAACACTAAACCATAATATGTAGAACAGCGCGGACTACGCTAATATATTAGCTATATATTGGCCTCAAGAACACGAAGACCTATTTCGGCATTGGTTCCGCATCAAATACAGTGAATGTGTTAAGCTGAAGGAAGTAAATGCAGAATCGGAGCTCCTCGTCATTTGTTCCTAACTAGAATTACTGGGAACGAGTATGGTGACCTTGAGGGTCCTATGCAACCTAACTTTAGCATGTCCCCTACTTCCTGGCTGACTTTTTATCTGACCTTAAATGGGATGGGGTACACTTTGATTCCCACTGGGTCATGGGTGGGTAACTTTAACTCATGTTAATCTATATGGGTGCGTCCTGGTGTGTCACTCATGACATGGGTGAACTCCCGTAAGATCTCTTTGACTTGGGTCTGGTGTTTCTTGCCGAAATCAGGCGACAGGTCAACTTTGCTCTCGGTATCGGACTATAATTCCCTGTTACATAACATTTGTTCTTCGGCACTACATCCAATTGGACTAGGATCCCCCTCTACTCTGTCTTCTATTATGGCCGCGTTTATTACAGTATTTGTCCCTTCCCCTGGTTTTATGGCCGAGTCTCGTACCTCTTTAACATGTTTTGAAAGGTATTAACCTTGCCTGCCATGTCAACCCTATAGTACCATTCATTAACTACCTTTTGTATGGGGTATGGTACCTTTTATGGGGTATGGTCTGTCGGTAGTAGGAATAGCACCTGATCTGCCACTGTATACTGTCTATTATTATATATCATTATAAATACAACAATTTGATTGGCTGAAACCGGGTCACATGCGTCTAAAATCGGGTGAATAGTTTTGACTATTGGACCTCTTTTCAACAATTCCAGTTCATTGCGGTTTTAAGTCGGTCAATAGTGCAATCATCGAATTCAGTCACCTGAGCGCTTTCAATTGATTCACTGAATGGAGATTCAATCGTTTCGCGATGCAGAGGACGCATGCGCAGACCCGCCGAGTGCGTGTCTAAACAAACAATCATGGCTGGCGAGCGTTTTGGACATAGTGTGACGGAGGAAGAAATATAACTTTTGGTGGAGCAACGTCACTCGAAATCCACCAAAAGTGTCTTTAAAGTAGCAGAGAACCTACTCTCGGAATACACAAAGTGTGACAAGCAGTACGCCCTTGTAGAACTTTACAATGAGATCTCGGTAACCGAATTGGATTTTTTCCTGAGAAAAGTCTTCATAAATGCGCGTAAACGTAATGGGGAGAGGTATTGTCGGAAGTCCAATGCTCACTATACGATTTGGCCTACAACAGTTGTTCAAGAAGAAAAGGGATGTGGACATTATAAACGACGATCGATTTGGTAAATGCAGAGATGCGTTTAAGGCTGTACTTGTTCAGCTAAATAAAGAAGGAAAGGGTGAAACAGTACACAAAGACGTCATTTCGGATCTGGACATTGAGAAACTGTACAAAGCTGAATGTATGTCCACATGTGCACCTGCATCGTTATTGAACAAAGTGTTTTTTGACTACATGCTACACTTCTGTAACCGAGGCTGAGAAAACCTGAGGGACCTACGGAAAGACGATTTCAGCACACACGTTGATTGGGAAGGTCGGACCTACATTACCATGAAGTCCAAGTTGACGAAAAGCCGACGAGAGGATGATGATGATTTCACTGGGTCCAACCGAATTTATGCGGATGAAGGTAAATATCTAATAAATGTATTGAGTACGGAATACAGGATCAAGTCAAAACGGCCCCTGGTCAAAACGGCCACTTGTCAAAACGGCCGTAAAATTTCCAGAATACAGTCAAAACAGCCCCAGGTCAAAACGGCCCCTACCTTATATATAAAGTACTGTATACCATTTAAAATGCATATATTTCATCATAAATTATCTCCAAGGTATTACTACTAATAATATTGTGTTATAAATGAAATTGTGTTACGTATAAAAACGTAAAATACCATGAAGCGTCAAATGTATGTCAATGTCATTTACTGGAAATAAATCTGATTTTTTAAAATCAATATCAGCACAAAATGGCGATGCGAAATGGGTGGTTTTCTCCGATCCAAGCTTGTTTTGTATTTATTCCAATAAATGCCAAATTTTAAATAATCATAGACAATTATTAGAATTAATACGGTGTCGGAAATGTAATTCTCAATAGTTATGAAATTTATTTTTGTACTTATTGCAGGCAACCCTCGGTGTCCCGTGGCGTCCTTTCAGCTGTATGTCAGCAAACTCCATCCCGAAAATGAATCCTTCTTCCAACGACCCATAGTGCCGAAGCAGTTACCATGTGTCAGTGATTGTTGGTATACGAAGCAACCATTAGGACATAATAAACTTGGCAAAATGATGCCTGAAATCAGTAAACTGACTAAGTTGTCAAAAGTCTACACAAACCATTGTGTGCGAGCGACATGTATTACCCTGTTAGACAAAAATGGATTTGAAAGTCGCCACATTATTGGAATCAGTAAACACACGTCTGGAAATAGTTTGAAACATTATTCGTCCAGACTTAGTGATGAGAAACGCGTTTCAGCGTGCAGTATCCTAACCAGCGCATGTATTGGTAAGACAGATGTGTTTACTGATTTCAATAATGTGCCACAGGCAAATGAATTGAAAACGCATCCTGAAACTGTTGATCATGTTGATGCACTCATGCAATATGATCAACAGTTGATTGATGTTCTGAGTGACTCGCAAGAAGACTACTTATATTCATTGATGCCTGATAATCAGATGAATACAGATACATGTACAAGTTCTAATGCAAGAAACCCACAGTCATTTGCATTAGCCTCAGGTAGTTCATTCAACAGGAATTTAAGTGTAAATACCACATCTAACCATCTTGACGTGTACGCTCCACTAAACCAAGAAAATGTTGTTCCATTCAACCTTGTGAATTATGGGACTGTAAACATCAATTACAATAAATAGAGGAAATTGTTTATTATTGATGATAATAGCCATTCTAACAAAGCATTTTTCTGTGATTCTGTTAATATCTGTGATACATGTTACTCATAACAAAGCATTTTTCTGTGATTCTGTTGATATCTGTGATACATGTTACTCATAACAAAGCATTTTATTCTGTGATTCTGTTAATATCTGTGATACAAGTTGGTCAAAAGTTCATGACAAAGTATGTTTTCTGTCATTCTATTGATATATCTGTATGTATGTACATGTATGGTACTCATGATAAAGCATTTTACTTTGAAAAGTTGGTTATAACAGCAATTTCTGGGATTCTATTGGTATATCGAGCATGATACGATAAAACCACCTTTATCGAAAAATGCAATAGTTTCTGTAAATGACATCGAACAATTATACAAATTTCAGAGGTCATGTCCTGTCAATTTTCGATGTCATTTACAGAAATTATGTCCAACTTTCGAATATGGCACTGCGATAATGGTGGTTTTGTCAGATCCTGAGCCAATTATGTGATACGATGAACATGTTGTTCATAAGAAAACATTTTAATGTAATTCTGTTAGGTCAACATGTGTGATATGAGCCTTCATCTGCCATTACCACTGTTAATAAATTCTTGGTTGTGTTAACAAAGACTCATTTTTTAACTCAGGTTTATTCAATATAATAAAACAATTATTCACTTCTCTTCGGGTCAATAGTTCAAACAATTCTTCCTCGGGAAAGACTATTCACCCGAAACAGAATGCTATTCACCTCGATTTCGTCTCGGTGAATAGCATTCTGTTTCGGGTGAATAGTCTTTCCCTTGGAAGAATAGTTTGAACTATTGACCCGAAGAGAAGTGATAATTGTATACTACGGGTCTTACGGTTGTAGTACTTCGAGTACATTTTGGACATTCTTTATGTTCTCATGCACGATTTCGCACGTTTGCTCAAGACATTCGCGCAGGTCAATGATGTACTGATATGTCGTTTCGACGTGGTCCTTCTCATACCACAGACCCCTTATTATGCTCATGTGACCCTGAACGGTCCTTCGGTACAGTAGTTCGAACCGTGAGAAAGCCAAGCTTTCTTCAGGTACTTCGCGATACGCGAATAGCAGTGCGTTAATATACTTCTCCCAGTCTTTGGGACGTTCGCTTGCCATTCTACGAAGCATTTGATTTAACGTACCATTGAATCGTTACACAAAACCGTTGCATTGTGGTTGGTACGGTGTCGTGGTTAATTGTCTCATTGATAACAGTATTCTTATTTCATCCTTGACTGCCGACGTAAATTGAGCACCCCGGTCTGTGAGCATTTCGTTTGGAATACACCAGCCTACTAAACATGTCTACAAGAGCTTCGGCGACTCGTTCGGTACCGATGCCTGGTAGTGATACCACATGTGAGTACCTAGTTGCGTAGTCAACTAACGTTAGTATGTAATGATTATTCTGATTTCACAAAGGCCCTTAGCTCTGAATCTACTAGTCATAGGCTTGCTCCTATCTCCGTTAGCTCCTTAATGGACGACATCCTCACTCTATCACACTACCCCGGAGTATCAACAAAACGTGTGCACACTATGGTCACGGCGACAGTGTTATCGTGTGAAAAAAGGTTAATCGCGGAATGGCTGTCTCTCTGTGACGTACAAGATTTACCCGACGGTACACAAGGTCTCTAGAGCACTCAGATCACTTGGTCATATGCGCCGCGAGTCACTTGCGTCACTCTCAGCCATAAGGTAAATCAATCCGGTCTCTACCTCTAAGGACGGTATACGTTTCTCTATTTGGGTAAAGCAATTCGATATATGTATGGTCTACAATATTATAAGTGTTATATTGCTCCCTTGGTTGGAATGGGATATGCGGAGGTTCACCACTGGTGCATATAATCTATTAATTTGGTCACGTTTCCAATATCCCAATTTCCGTCTACTAATTTCCCCATTTATCCCGCAATGGTACTGGAAACAATAATTGGGGAAGGGTTACAGGGTTACAGGAGTTGTGGTAATAACATAGCCTCATATATAAATATGTCTATATATGACTTAGAAAACTCGCAGTGCCATCATCACAGGGAGGTACTAATTAACAAATAAAAAGCTACAATGACCCTCATATCGACTTGCTGTCAACTACTCTCCCGTGTTTTTACCGTGTGCACCTTCTGTATCTAGGTAGTCAAATCATGTGTGTGAGAAATGTATTTGTGCCTAATTGTATTCCTTATATTCTAGGGCAAAACTACAATATTTAGTTTTGACGACATCAGGGGTACAGATATGCCAACCTCCTTACCTCAACTACTATTGAAAAAACTGATCACACACGAGGAAACAATCCCACTTCTGTCAAGGTCACTACCAAGGTCCGTTAATGATCGAGTCAAATTGTCTCCAGTGTTGTTGTATGGATCAAGTCTAGTTCAAATGGTATAACGTTCTGGCAAGTATGCCTGGGCCAGGCAGACGAACGGGGGTAACACGTAGTTGGAGTGCAATGGATAGGCTAGAGTAGACTAGGATATGTTAATCACTAATTATTTACAATATAATACATGGGGGATACGCATGAATACATGATACGTTGGTATGCGAATATCACTGTACTATACACCGATACTATTCAATTAGATGTACATGAATATCGTAACCCAATCGACTGCTATACTCTACTGCAACTTATGAGCATTAGACATGATAGACGAATTAACTTCATATATGGAATATCAATGGTCACGTAGTGGACAATAGCATGGGTGTACAAGTAATTTGATGATCGCTAATCAAAGTGAAATAACATACAAGTATGACATCACAGAATGATGAATGGAGGACAACTGACATGCATTTGAGCTACCCCAGTGCTGGCGTATCTCAATATATATTGGTAATGACTGAGTAGTAAGGTTCCGAGGTCAGGATCACCCGCAGTATGAGGTCTAGTCAACAATATATGGCTATAGTCCCACAATCCATGGGATAATCAAAAAACAAACGTGTAGTCTTACAATCACTTAGCCACGATAAGCCTTGATAGAAATGTTACAATACAATGACATACACCTAAGTATAGACCTAGTGTTGCCAATGCAATATGAACACTAAATGTGAACGTCAAAAGTTCCCGGATCGGAAATAGAAGCTGATTGAATGTCAAAGTCACAGCCGGATGTAGTCACATTACATGTTGGTCGACGATAGTATTCCGAAAGGCTAACCTGAAGCTATTTAGCGTTAGCGATAAACATTAGCAATAACACATTAGCGATAACTTTCGGACCCATTAGCAATAGTGTATAACGGACCAAGCGTGTATTATGCAAGGATACAAGGAGAAGATCACACAACGGACTGTGAAAAATGTTGTTTGCATATATAGATAATAGTAATAATAATGAAAAGATAATAGCATGTTACACTTCGAAAACCGAACTTGAACAATATTCAAATACAAAAATAACACGAAAATGGGCAACTGGTGACCACAGGACGTACCCCAATTGTACCCTTTAAGGGGAATGCGAGTGATGGCATGAATCCCCGTCAATGTTTTATAGTATATATGTCTCAATAACAGGAACACACCAGTGAGTGGGGCATTTCTGCCGAAGCACTTGTACAAATTATGTTTAACCGGGTATGACAAACATAACACGAAAATGGTCAACCAGGATCCCAATATGGACCCCTTCAGGGGAATGTGACGGCATGAACGCCGGTCTAAGTTTTCTGGTATATATGTCTGAATAATAGGAAAACACCATTGAGTGGGGCACTTCCCCGAAACAATTGTAACAAATTATGTTTTATCCGGGTATGACACAAATCACTCGAAAATGGGCAACTGGTGACCTCAGGACCCCTATTGCGACCCTTAAGGAATGTGACGGCGTGAACCCCCGTCTATGTTGTCTAGTATACATGTCTCAACAATAGGAACACACGATTGAGTGGGGCACTTCTCCCGAAGCACTTGTATAACAATATGTTTAACCGTGTATTACAAAAGTAACTGGAAAATGGCAAACTGGTGACCCCAGGAACGCGGTCCGCATGTGGCGCCCGCCGAGGCATTGATAGTATACCGGAAAACTTTAACCCGGACGCACGTACATATGTACGCCAATGTGCCGACTACATCGCGCTGTCTGCAAGTGCCCCACTCAAGTCGTCACATTTCCCTTAAGGGATTGTAATGGGGATCGTCAGGTCACTATTTGCCAATGTTTGAGTTATTTTTGTCAACCAGGCTATACATTATAATATTCTGCAATTACATCGGGAGAAGTGCCCCACTAAATTATATGTGCCTGTTATTCAGATATATATATATACTAGACAAAATAGACAGGGGGTCATGCCGTCACATTCCCCTAATGGTCCGCAATGGTGACCCAATAATCATTAGTTGCCAATGCTCGTGTTTTTTGTGTCAACAAAGCATAAACATGATAATTTGCATGTGCTTCCCCATTCAAGTATGTGTTCCTGTTATTCACATATATATATACTAGACAATATAGATAGGGGTTCATGTCGTCACATTCCCCTTAAAATGTCGTAATAGGAATCCTCAGATCACAAATTGCCCATGTTCGTGATATTTTTGTCAGACCCGCATAACACATACTATTTTACATGCACTTCGGGTGAAGTGTCCCACTCACTGTTCTGTTCTTCTTATTCAGCTATATATACTTGACAGCATAAACATGTGTTCATGTCGTCACATTTCCGTTACGGGGTCATAATGGGGATCCTTAGGTCACAAGTGACCCATTTTCGTGTTATTTATGTCAACCAAGCACGGACATACGCCAATGTGCCGACTACATCGCGCTGTACTCAAACGGGAGCGACACAAACCAATCAAGAGCTCCACTCAAGTGTGTGTTCCTGATAGTCAGACATATATAATTGACTACACAGACAGGGGTTCATGCCATCACATTCCCCGTAATGCGTCGCAATGTGGGTCTTCAGGTCAACATTGCCTATGTGCATGCTATTTTTGTCATACCCGCATAAACATATGTTTTACAAGCGCTTCGCGAGAAGTGCCCCACTCAATAGACTAGTGTGTTCTTGTTATTCAGTCACCAGTTGTCATTTGTTTGTGTTATTTTTGTGAATCATAACCGCATAAAACAGAATATTTTACAAGTGCTTCGGGAGAAGTGCCCCACTCATCAGTGTGTCATTTAGACAAAAGAAAACACAACATAGACGGGGATTCATGCCGTCACATTCCCCTTAAGGGGTCGCAATGGGGGTCCTCATGTCACCAGTGGCCCAATTTCGTGCTATGTTTATCATAGCAGCATAAACATATTTGTATAGCAAGTGCTTCGGGAGAAGTGCCCCACTCAATCGTGTGTTCTTATTACTCTGACACATATACTATACGACATATACGGGGGTTCATACACGTCACATTCCTCTTAAGGGGTCGTAATGGGGGTCCTGGGGTAAAAAGTTGCCTATTCGTGTTATTTTTTGTCATACACGGATAATACATATTTTTGACAAGTGCTTCGTGAGACGTGCTCCACTCAATCCTGTGTTCTTGTTATTCAGACAATTTGTGATATATACTAGACAACAAAGACAGGCGTTCATGCCGTCACATTCCCCTTAAGGTGTCGCAATGGGGTCCTCATGTCACCCGTTGCCCATGTTCGTGTTATTTGGTTCATACCCGACATGCGCGTCACATCCGACATGCGCGTGGGGAGAAGTGACCACTCATTTGTATGTTCTTGTTATTCAGCTATATATACTAGACATCATAGACTACGGTGCCTCCCGTCACATTTCCCTTAAGGGGTCACAATGTGTCACAAGTTGCCCATGTTCGTGTTATCTTTGTCAACCATGCATACAAATATATTTTGCAGGTGCTACGGGAGAAGTGCCCCACTCAATTATGTGTTCCTGTTAGTGAGATGATTATACTAGACAATATTGACAAGGCTCATGCCGTCACATTCCCCTTAATATGTCGCAATGGGGATCCTGAGATCACACGTCCCATTCAATCATGTGTTCCTATTATTCAGATATATGTACTCGACCACATAGACAGGGCTTCATGTGCTGGATGTAAAATGTCAGTCACTGTGCATGAAGAGAAAAAACACATATTGGATATTTGAGACATCATCTGAGACAGTCTCCAAGTTTCTCTTGGAAGCAAATTTAATTTGTTGAAACGACTGAGCATAAAAAAGTGCATAGGTAAAGATAAAGGCTAGCTAAGAGTATAAACAATGACTTCAGTTTCTAATGTACACCGCAGTAGGTTATTGTGGTACAAGCTATACATTTTGCATTCCGTCAGAAACGGGCTAACACAATACACAGGCAGATGCAGAAAATGAACCCTTCAATATGTCTTGCAGTAGAATTGAAAATAACAATGCTTGTTTAACGAGAATGGGCCCCACTGGGACTCGAACCCAGGTCACTAGTACGAATACCAGTATGCTAGCCGCTGCTCTACAAGGCCTGACACAACCGATAAACACAACATTATTAAATCCAATACTATGTTCATTTTAATAAAGTGTCTGTACAAAATGATTACAGTTTGTCCATAATGTACAGGTCAGGAACACGGGAGGGGTACGGTATGTTGGTACACTGTGATATGTTGTAAATGACGGGGACAAGGGAGGTGGGAGGAGTGACGACTGAGTGTACATTATGTGACATGTTGTATATGTCAAAGACACGGTGACATGTTGTATATGTCGGCAACACGGAAGGAGTACGGCGCGCCGGTACACTATGTGACATGTTGTACAGGGCGGGGACACGGAATCAGTATGGCGCGCCGGTACACTATGTGACATGTTGTATAATTATGTCGGCGGCACGGAGGAGTACGGCACGCCGGTACACTATGTGACATTTTGTATATGTAGGCGACACGAAAAGAGTACGGCGCGCCGGTACACTATGTGACATGTTGTATAATTATGTCGGCGACACGGAGGAGTACGGCACACCGGTACACTATGTGACATGTTGTATATATCGGCGACACGGACGGAGTACGGCCCGCCGGAACACTATGTGACATGTTGTATATGTCGGCAACACGGAACGAGTACGGCCCGCCGGTACACTATGTGACACGTTGTATATGTCGGCAACACGGAAATAGTACGGTCCGCCGGTACACTATGTGACATGTTGTATATGTCGGCAACACGAAAATAGTACGGCCCGCCGGTACACTATGTTACATGGTGTACATGTCCGCGACACGGGGGTGGTGTGGGGGGTACAGTACATCGGTACTATATGTGATATATTATATATGTCGGCGATACGGGAGGAGTACGGTACGTCACTACACTACGCTAAATGTTGTAAATGACAGGGACACGGGATAAGTATGGCCTGCCTGTACACTATGTGACATGTTAAATAGGTCAGGGACATAGGTGTGGAGGGGGAAGTGCGGCCCACCGGTACACTGTGTGACTTGGCAAGCCAGTACACTATGTGACATGTTGTACATATCGAGTGCGATCCGCCGGTACACGGTGCACTATGTGACATGTTGTACATGTCCGCGACAAGGGAGGAGTACGGTACGTCGGTACTATATGTGCTATATTGTATATGTCGGCGATACGGGAGGAGTACGGTACTTTTTATATGTTGTAAATGACGGGGATACGGTATAGGTATGGCCTGCCTACAGCCCGCGGGTACACTATGTGACATGTTGTATAGGTCGGCGACACGGGAGGAGTACAGCCCGCGGGCACACTATGTGACTTGTTGTATAGCGGGAGGAGCACAGCCCACGGAAACTCTATGTGACATGGTGTACATGGTCGGCTTCACGGGAGGAGTATGGCCCGCCGGTACACTATGTGACCTGTTGTAAATGTGCCATGAACACTGGAGGAGTGCGGCCCGTCGGTACACCATGTGGCATGTTGTGTATATATGCCAGTCAACATTGACAGAGGTTAAAGGTACATGCCCACTCAGTAGGCACAACATGTTGTGTATAGGAATTGAATAAGTATATAATTGTGACACTATTCCACCAGTTCCAAAATGTAGGAGTGCCCGATATACAGATATAATCATTTGGTACTACTTATTTTAATGATAGCGACTCGCGGTTGTATCAGGCTATTGTCATATGCAATTGAGGCATATGATATATTTTAATTATTTATACTAATTAAATGTGTCACCTGAAAACAAAATATTTTCGACAGATTATAAAGTTTGATCAGTGCACATCAAACAATAAATACAGATAATACATAGTAAGGAAAACACGGTTATCGTCCCTGATATCAGTGTGGACGTTTACGTTGGATATAAAGTGTATAATAATGCCAATCAATACGTGGAGTAATGGTGAATTAATGTATATTTTGCCAGAAAATGTATCAGATGATGTCTGTCATATAAATAACAGTGTGTGCCTACTGAGTGGACATGTACATTTAATACTGTTACATTCCTCTTTAGGCGTGAAAATGGGTACCCTCAGGTTACCAGTTGTCCATGTTCGTTTTCTTTATGTATTTACATACAAATAGTTGTACAGGTATTTGTGGGAGTCCTGTCCCACTAGATTATGTCTCTGTTATTCAGACCTACATGTATTTACTAGACACTGTAGAATCGTGTTCATGCTGTCACATTCACCTTAAGGTATCACATTTGATATCCTCACACTACATGTAACTCATTTTCGTGTAATTTTTAGTATTTGGTTTTAGTTATTTTAGATATATATACTAGTCCATATAGACAGATAAGAGGTTAATGTCGTAAGTTTTCCATAAAGGGCCACAATTGGGCCACAACTTACCGATTAACCTATTTCGTGTTATTTGATATATAACTAAATATTTTACAAATGTTTGGGATAAGTGCCCCACTCAATGCTGTGTTCCTTTTATTTAGCTATATATTTACTAGATAACATAGACAGGGTTTCAATCTGTCACATTACCCTTAAAGGGTCACAATGGGGTTCCCCAACTTCCTGAATACCCGTGTTCGTGTTATTTGTTGCAACACCATATTATCATTTAATTAAATATTTTACAAGTACTTTGGGAGACGTGCCCCACTCAATTCTGTATTCCTTTTATCCAGACCTATATAATAGAAAATATAGACAGGGGTTCATATGGGGATTCTCAGATTACTAGTTATCCATGTTCCTGTTAGTTTTGTCAATACCGCATAAATCTTAATACATTGTATTTTATATGTGCTGTTGGAGATATTCCCCCACTCAATTACATGTTCCTTTTATTTAGACATACATACTGAACAACATAGACAGGTGTTCATGCCGTCACATTCACATTGTTGAGTCACAATTGTGATCCTCATATTACCAGTTGCCCATTTTCCTGTTATTTGTTGTATACACCACGTAACTTTTAATATTGATACAATATATTTGAGAGAAGGGCTAATGTCGTCACATTCCCCAAGTTTAAGATTACCCATTTGTTTTCAACACCACATATATAGTGTATACTGTTATGTAGTTTTGCATATTATTGTTGCTACATTCTTGTAACCAATGTTTTTTGTCAGATTTAGACCACGGAGAACAAAACTGGGGTTGGTTCCATTTGTTTCGACAATTTCTTTGTGAAATGCTGTATTCCTTATATGTACACTTCTAATACAGGTAGAAGATTGATTTGTTTGTTGGTGATAACCATCAGTTGACCATAAAGAATAACACCAGTTTTATTTTCATTTTCAACAACCCCCATGGCGGCCATCATTGATTTAAAAATGGCATTACAGTACAACTTGCCACAAATACACAATTATACGCAAATCAATATTATAAAAGAACCCCCGTGTCACGCGACATATAACTTTGACGTTTAATATAAATTAATTTCAATGGCGGAATTTGAAATTCAAAATGGCGGCCACGTGGCTCTTAAGCAATTTGAACCAACTTCATTTGTGTTATATGTTCTATATAGATATGATTTCAAGCAGACACACACGTTCCAATCACAATATAATTTTAAATATCAGAACTACGGCCGCAGAAATACGAGAATGTTGAACAATTTTTTGATGTGGCGATGTACATTTAGTTTCGGTGGCCATTTTGAAGATACAGATTACTCGTAGCACAATACAAGTGAGCATTAATCTCAGAAGACAGTGTTCAAAGACATACGAGCATAACCAGAAGAAAAATACTAAATCTTACTACGGCATTCAAAAATGTAAATACTGGATTTCTAATTTTTGAAATGGCGGCCATTTTGAAAACCAAACAGGCTGGTATCTCAAAATGTACAAAACAGATTTTGCCAATATTTATTGTCAATCATAATGTGTTTTCCGTTGCAAAAACACCACACATAATGACTTTGACCTCAAAATATAAATTTCAATGGCGGCCATATGCCTTATAGAACAAAAATGGAACCAAACCCAGTTTTGTTTTATGTGGTATATAGATGAAAACAAAATGTCGCAAAAAAAATCACAACACCTAAAATAACGTCATGACAGTATACATTACATGTCAACTTTCAAAGCCAAACTATCATTGCTGGCTGGATGTTACATTTGTATATGTTTCACTTATAGATTCATTTTACTGTGGACAGCAACCTACGACCGTGTGGTGTCACAGTGCGACTGGATAATTCGATATACGCCGGGTTCTACAATTGTGACGGTGTCGTGCTACATGATGTTATCTACGGGCAAGCAGAGTACACAGAGATTAGAGAAATGCCGCGTTCTGCAAGTGTAGGAAAATTTATATTTATCATGTTCCTTTTTTTGTTGGGCGCGGGGGAGGAGAGTTCAGTGAATAATAATATGTTATCAATATGTCAGGGATAACACGGGGGGGGGGGGGCGTATATACGATTCATATTTGTCAGAGGTGGTGGACAGTATTGGTTGCATACAGTTCATGATACACGGATGTTCATCTTAAAGTTACTAAAGTATTAACTTGATATACCATAATCGCTATTCCCACGATAACTTCTGGTAATCACCATCACGTGAGTATAGTATGTGACACAGCACTGTAACTGAAAACGAATGACGATGATGCTGACTTTGATGATCACGATGATCATGATAACTCGAACACAATGCGTTTGGGAATAGGGATAGGCATTTGTTGTCTCACTCACGATAGTGGAAAGTGAAATATATAGCCATTATATCCGTTCGTCTGATCATTACCAAACTTAATAAATAGCTGCCTCACCTTGATAGTGTCATTCTGGTGACCTTAACCATCACACCACCTGTGTGTCAATACGTTTGGACGTACATCCACATGTTGAATAAGTCCTGATCTGTTAGTCAGGTCATTACCAAATATCACCAATAGCTTCTTGATACTAATGGCTATCCACCCAGTGTCATTCGGGTGACCGTGACCTGTACATGTGTAACCTTAACCTGTCCAAGTGTCAACAATTGCGGACTTATTCCCAGATGTCGAATAACAGCTGATACGTTAGTCGGATTCTTATCAAGCTTCATCAATACCGTGATCACTGTGTTGACAACCCATCCATTGTCATTGTGGTTACCTTGACGACCTTGCCATTGGTGTCACCAATTTAGGCTGTACATCCAAATGTTGAATATCTTCATATCTGTTAGTCGGATCATTACAACACTTCATAAATACCGTCGTCACAGTGATGGCCACAGTGGTGACCTTGACCTTGGTGTCAACAGCTTTTAACGAACGTAAACATGCTGAATATCTCTTCATCCGATACTCGGATCATTGCCACACTCAATCAATCGCGTCTGCACATTCATAGCTATCTGTCCATCTAGTGTCATTCGGCTGACATTGACTTTCATGTTGGTGACCATGACCTTCATGTCTATAATTTTGGGCGTACGTCCAAATGTTGAATTTATCCAGAGCCGTTACTCTCATCATGACCAAACGCCAATAATATCTTCCTCCCATTGATGAATATGCACCTACTGTCTGTTTCACGAAACCTGCCCAAATGTTACGGCTATATATGCATTCCAGGCACATAATTTCCGTAATGACGGCGAAAGTTAACAGTTGCTATCACATTCTTCCACTGCCAACATCATTTACATAACATATCACATAAACGTTTTCTGTATTGTATATATCAGGATGTGGCACTTGTGTTTTATGACTATAGTTATAAAGTTAATGATTAACAGTGGCTACGATATACATGTAGAACTAGTTGTTTTCTGCGAAAGTAAAAGGCCACCAGCACGTATATGTAAAGTATTATTATTTTACAGCTACCTGTCCCGAAATACGTCAATGTTGAAGTACACGTAATTATGTACTCGGTAACATTATTTTCTAAATATGTTGAACATCTATATGACTACAGAGTAAGGAATTTTCTACGATTTACTGATTTTACAGCAATATTCAATATACGTCAGGACGATTTTATAAAATATCAAAGTATTGTGAACAGCATAAGTCCATTATGGGCCGAGAAAATAAAAACAGAAAGCATCAACACAACTCCACAATCTACGTCGCTTATATCGAGAGTACAAGATAGAAAATATGTGAACAAATACTATATACAAGACAAACACACAAACAAAATATAGAAGAAAAACAATCTGAACAAAAATGGACAAATGAGTTTTCTGATGATAATTTATGCTGGCAACAAATTTACACATTAGCTTTCGATTGTACAATAGACTCAACAATTACGCAATTTCCAGTATAGATATTGAATGTGTATCATTGGGACAAATAAACTACTCTATCGTTGTAATATAGTAAATAGCAGTCTATGTGATTTTTGCTCTATGTATGTTGAGAGCATACAACACATGTTCTGGGAATGTATGCATGTGCAACATTTTTGGTCACAGCTTCGAAATTATCTAAATGAAAAAGACTTAACATATGAAATGAATTTTCGAAGTATTTCTCTAAGAATAACAAATAAGGCACTGATGGTAAAACAATTTAATTTTATAATTTTGTTAGCAAAATAATGTATTTTCAAATGTAAATATGAAAAGCATGATATTACTTTCGAATCTTTTGTAAGTTAATTGAAAAATAGAATACATATAGAAGAAGAAATAGCGACAATGAAAGACAAAAGAGAACAGCATATTATTAAGTGGGGCAGGTTTAATATATAAAGTTCTTATAGGCACCGCACGAAAAATCAAGCACAACATATCTCTATATTAAATATAAACTACACAACTACACAGGTCCAGCAGGTGTGAACACAGAGAAAGAAACCCTTATATTCTTCCTTCTTTTTCATGCTCCGTATATCTTAACTACTTTACTCTCCCATACATTTCATTTTTTAATATAGTATGTAATCATTGTATTTCATTTAGCTATATTCTCTTGTAAACTTTATAAAATGTACATGTTGTATTTAAAAGTGGAAATAAACCATTTAATAATAAAAAAAACAACATCATTTTCTTATTTTTACAGCATAGTTTCTGACCTAAAATATACATTTTGGCATGATAATACTATTGACTAGATAAACTGTACAATGTTGCTCTGACTTGAGAAATGGAGCTTATCGATTTTTAGATCGGTGTGGATCCAGATCAGTCTGACAATGATATAAACTGTACGCCCTTCCATCATTGAAACACCCGTCATGGTTCTGACAAGCAATATTGAACGCTAGTAGGCAACATGAGTGTGCAATTTGATCACGAGCTAAACTCATATAAGCCCCATTTCTCCAGTAACAGTCATCTATATTGTATTGTGAAATGTGTAAGATTAACGCATATTATGCTCAAACTGGCGGTCCAATACATTTCAGTCGCCAGTCTATTATGTAAAGTTAGCAAACACTCACATGTTCACGTAACGTTTACCTGTAACGTTATGTATGTTGTAGATGCAACTAGAAAAAGGAGTTATTTGGGGAACTACACAGAAAGGCCTCACATCATATGCGGCGCATTTTTTCGGCTTATATACAGAAACCGAGATAGAGGGGATTGCCAGTCGCTGTAACAAATCAACGGATGGTGAAACATTTCAGCTCAGAAATGGAATGCGATCACCTAACAAGACGGCTTTTGTACAGTCATGGAGGTATTACGTATACTTACCGAACTTATAAGTTCGAACTATATGCTGATGAACTCCAATAATGAGGAGGTAACTGTTGTCATAAAGTGCGATGTTATGTACAAGTGTGTGCACATGATATAGGATGATACAGCCATATACAGGTACTATGCATTAACGGTTTACCAAAGTAATACCACAGTTTGAGTCAACGCGCTATTAAAAACAAACTGCTGAGACGATATTTTTTTTGAAAACACGTTACTAAACATGGATGTAACTCATCTTACAATTACAAATATGTGGAATTCATATTCCACAGTCATCCCACTAAAGTCAAGTGAAATACAAAAACAGGTTGATGGAACTGGCGATAAGCACAAAATATGGTGACCGATATATCAGAATACTTTCAAAGGCAACACGCTATTACAATTACACACAGATGCGACCAATATTTCTAGTACAGCACTGTAGAGTAGTCCACAGGGCAAGGCAACCCGCTATTAAATTCAACACATGACACACGCATATTTTGATTATCGAAGTTTATGACTTGGATTTCCTGAGATGTGATTTATAGATGTCAAACTATCGCAATATATCGGCAGCATATGGCTGTGATGTTCGGCGATTATTTATTATGCGGGTTAAATACTGTCGCATGATGCATTTATATTCCAACATATTGTACTAAAAAGTGATATGTTTGTAGAATCCCTTTTACCGGCTCCGTCACGTATTTGTTTTCAAATGTCTGTTTCTGACACTCATCTTGGAAGTTGGACGCCCGATTTGGTTGTGTAGACAATGGTTTACCTGCTATAAACCAGCAGCCATTGTAAATACGCCGAGTCCATATTAAGGACAAAATGCTCAAAATATATCAGGATTAACATTGAAAACTGACTGTTTCTGGTCCTAATATGACCTAATGGTCAACCCCTGATTCCACGTTTTGAGGCCTCATGGGGCTGATACATAGCACAGCTTCTCTTTAGAGCAACTGTTTTGTCTCTGACAACAACGGAACAAATTATCTGATGAGACTCCAATTTGTTCTGACCCGAACTGGGCTTAGGTGTCCCCTTGCCAATAGTTAATTCGAGACAAAAAACCGCGTCAAATACCAAACGAAACAAAAATGAAAAGAAAAATGTCCTAAATCGGAACGTCCAATAATAGGAGCACCGCGAAGTGGCCACGCTAAGACAAACTCGAAATAATTTCAAAATTATTTATTTTTCGAATAGCAACTACATAAATGAATAGCCCACACTATATTACAAAAGTTATTGACTACTTACATACAATAATCAGTAATAGAGTGTATACAACAGGCACAATAATTGGTGTAGCAAAAAAAGCTACCTCCACGTAAGCAGTCCGAAGCAAAGAGGAAGTTTCCCGTGCGCACATTCGCAGTCAATTGGGATTGGACAGGTGTAAGTGGGGACTAGACGCGGGTCAATACATTTTGTTCGGAATGGGTAGCCCCAATAGAAGCTATAGAGCAACATATAACAGGGAAGGATATATTATTACAGTACAAAACAGCCATTCACATCGTAAATTAAACTACTGGCGTACATGTACACTGTATAATATCTGATACTTCTTTAAGGGTGGATCCAGAAGAAAGTTTGATGAATCCGGCCAATCACTATGACGTAGCTATCACGAAAACCAAACGGACGTGTGGGTGTCCAAGGGAGACGGCGTTTACTACTAATGCGTCATGGTCTTACACTGACACAGGCACCATGTCAGACACAAACATTTACAAATATCTCGGGGAAGTGATGTGTTCTGACGACGATGGTTATGTATGTACCAGCACAACACCCGGTACAGAAGGTAACGGCTAATTATATTTCGTTTATGTGTCACTGTATAGTTTTATCGTGGCAGAGCAGGACCATATCGTGTTCAACACCAGTCACGCATTGACGTCAGCCGCTCATGTCTCATCCAAGACAAACACGATCGCTGCTCGTTCACTCTTTACTGGCTTGGAAATTGATCGCCTACTGCCTGTTTCACGAAACCTGCCCAAATTGTATGGCTATTTAAAGACATAATTTGTTTCCATATTATTAAATTTTAGCAAAATTTAAGAATGAACATCTTCCTATCTCGTGAAATTTGGTCAAGTATAGCGAACAAATATTTCTCTATGGGAATTTAACTCTGGGGTAATAGAGCTGGTGAAACATACCAAGAGTCGAAAAACGAAATATTTTGAAAATTGACGCTGAAACCTGACTATATACATATAGCTTAGAAATTATCTAACTAGGAAAACACAAGTTAGATTTTGAATATCGGTCCATTATTTCTGCAATTATAAAAAGTTCACATGTTAAATACCCATATGCATTGTCTCTCTGTGAACAAAATATGCGTATTGTCTAAAGCGAGCATAAGCATGATGCATTTTAAACTCCGTGGCCGGTACCAGAGACAATACTGCATGCCGGCGCACAGCACGGGCCCGGGCCAACCCTCGTTCGTAAACAGCGCAATGGAGCATATGCGTCGACACACTGACTATCTCAGACACGCACCGGCTATATATACTTTTCTATAATAATACATGTAATCATTGCATTGCGCCAAATCTATTCTAAATTCGAGTTGTTATTAAAACATGTCCATCACATTTACATTTTTTCAAACCCGATCGAGCAGGCGATAATGTTACACTATATCCAATTTGAACTGTACCAATCAATCAATCATTGAATTTGAGTAAATATACAATTTGTTTTTGTTATTCTAGTACAATATCAGTATATGTGATAAACAGGAGTTATATCGTAATATGATGAGGTATAATGTAGCATGTTAGCGAAATCTGACCGAGAAAGGAAAAGTTGGGACATGCGTTGTGTTACATCAGATAGTGTGTGTAATATGGGCACACTTATCCCCGCTGACCGTTATGCTAAGACATTGTCACGACAGGCTGACACCGATATGAGCTTATTGCTTCTTTGGAACACCAAGCATGTTGTAGAAAGAGACAACAAGGTATACAGTTACAATGAAAATATATTTACAAATTAGTTTTTGCACAAAATGAATGTTCAAGTCAGTATGTACTACGTACTCTCGAGGGTAGACAGCAACATAGGCACAATCACGATTCTGGAACAGGTATGTATCGTATAGTATATATTTCTATACTATATATATATATATTATTATATATATATATAATGTTCAATATATGAATCTATTTCGGTGGATGGGGCTGTTACACCAATTAAACGTCATCGAGAAACGAGAAGAGGGATACAAAAATGATTTCTGACGGTATGGTATTTTCACCATTTCTTAGTTTGCTACATCAGAATGTTATAATAGCATATCATGATAACCGTAATTACTGCTGTTTTGTTCCAGTTCAGTACTCACGGTATTTTATTGGCGATAGAAATGTCCTTGCATATAATTATATGACTATGATGAAATGTAGAAATGGAGCTCGTGTGCAATGTGATCAGCGTAGACTTAGACCGCATGCGCATTCGCGCAGTCTGATCTGAGTCTCCAATGTAGGAGATTTAGTCAGGGAAACACAACAATTATGCTTCCAATAAACAGTGGTTGGCAGACAATACAAATTCACAGTTTGGCTTTACATGTATGATGATTTTCATTTGAGAATATGCCGATTTCATCAACTTACAGGAGCATTGTTTTCATCAAAAATGTGCGATTTCGAACAGGGGTCGTAGTGACTGTTACCCAAATATTAGGCCAAATATAAAACTAGTGCGAGTGTTTTGAGGTCACAAATAGAGTTTTCTTGAAAATCTTGATCCATTACTACTCAGTTTCACTTGAGGAATATCTTAGGGTGTTTTAACACCCGTTTTCAGAATAGTTGTAGTATTATAAAACACTGAACCTGTTGGTCACGTGATGTTAAACAGAGTTTCATTGGCCAAACACATGTAAACATGCATGCACTGACGAGGTTGGATTTTCCTTTATTAGGAGTAAGTGAACCCATTGACGTTTAATTCATGCAGTACCAGTACAGACCGGCTGCATGTCATGTACAACAGCATCTATGGGAATCGTGAAAGTAGCAGAGACTGGCCTTATTAACTGGTATTCGGTTAAGTCATATAGTAAAATTATTTGGTGTGGTATATCTAACCTATACAAATATGGTATTTCTGTACGATACAAACGTACCAGAATTGTACAAATGTATAAAAGTCGTATAAACGTACGAATTGAATATATGTATACAATATTGGTTGGTATGTACGGTACAAACATATCGTACGTTTATATTATATGTATATCGTGCAGTAATATTGGTATAGTACATGTACGTATACTATTAGGTGACCTATAGAAAAACGCTATAGTATGTGTTTTCGTTAACATTTTAAGGAATCACGGTTATTGCTCATGATATCAAAGTGGCAATTCAAGTTGCGTATCAACAGTATGATAATGTCAATTAACACGTCCGTTAATGGTAAATTAATGTTTATTTTGCCAGAAAATATCATATATAAAGAATGGACGAACAAAAATAGGTATCCCTATATTACAACATAATTTGTTTGTATGCTGTTGGAGCCCAGCCACAACCTGTTCAATATATGGAATCATCTAAAATTCATCATGGACGAATGCATGTAAGTTATGTAGGGTGAAATGGTTAATTGTCATCATAATAATAATCGTTCATTCTCTCAGGTCACATACTGATGTACGGGAGTGGATTATAATATCGAGACTGACCGGCGGTAACGGTCTGCAAAGGCACAGTAACTCACGTGTACGTGATACAGGTTATTGACTATATCGACGATGAGGTATTATTTTCCTGATTAATAATTATTACGACTCCGCAGAAAAAAAGGGGATGATGTCTGTACGTAAGGCCAGTGAAGCTCCAGATCCGTAAATGAACACCACGCTCGTACTGATCAGGAGCAACATTATGAACAGTGTACCCCCATATCAAAAGCCGCATGCTTGGTGTAGTCTGAACAGGATCAAGCCTAATCACACCTTGGTCAGGTATCAAGAGTTACCACTTGGTTACTCTCTCTCTCTCTCTCTCTCTCTCTCTCTCTCTCTCTCTCTCTCTCTCTCTCTCTCTCTCTCTCTCTCTCTCTCTCTCTCTCTACTGGCCCAGATGATGACACAACTGGCGGTTTGAACTGACATCTCCCCTGGTAATGCCACGGGACCGTGATCATGATGATATACTGAACCGATGGCATGTTTGGCAACCGTTCCCTTAAGATCAGTACACACTGGTTATTGTGCGAAACTGGGAGTATTTGTTACACGGAGGGGAATCGACGTGTTCGTAGGTGGACGTTTTATGCCCCTAGTATCGTTAGAGCCGAGCATATAGTGTTTATACTGTGTGTCCGTGTGTCCGGCACATTAAGAAGTTCGCCGGAGTTTCGAAATTATGTTATAACTTTTATATCACTTGAAGGATTACTTACATATTTCAACACAGTATACTTGTGGACAAATGCCACACATCCATGCTGCCCTTAATATGACCTTGACCTTTTGACTATGACAACTTTGAACTTTTACCCGCATTAAGACGTTCGCCGATGCTTCTCATTTCTGTCATATCTTCTATATCCCTTGATGGAATACTTTAATATTTCAATACATCATACTTCTAGGCAAACGCCACACATCAACACTGCCCGTAATATGACCTTGAAATTCTGACATTCATACATGTGCTTGTGAATACTTATCACTTTGGTTAATAAACTTTGCCACAGTTTCTCCAATCTGCCGCCAGGCGCATTCGTGACTCTTGACTTATGAAAGTGTCATTGTATATTTGCTTCCAGTCTACTCGTAACTATTTCCTTGAGTGGTGTTGATGTGAATAAGTTAACAATATCTACTCATAACAACATGATGTATTCCAGAATATAGCTTCATGACAATGTTTGAGTTCGCAGGGCCGGCGGGGTGGTATAGGTTTTATTGTAGTTTCCTATGGAACAAAATTATCTAAATCTGATAAGTAATGTTTCCAGCTCGAACAAGTGTCCAACGTTACATGAATGATTATGGAGATATGTCTTAACTATATATGCATTGGCTTGCTTGAGGCGTGTTTCGAAACTACGTTCACATTGGCAAATTGGTTGATATGTTAGAAACATGCATCGGAAAGGACAAACGCGTTTTGTTCTTCAATACATGTAATGGACATCCGTATTTGCATCTGCATCATGCATGACCTTAATAAATGGATTAGCGGTGGCATTTATTACATATATCATTGGACAATCATTCTTCTTTGGGGCTTAGCAATGTAATTTGCTACATTCTTGTAACCAATGTTTTTAGACCACATATAACAAAACTGGGTTTGGTTAGATTTTTTCGAAAATAAAAAATAATATATTGTTTTTATATACACTTCTAATACTGGTCCTGATATGCCCCTTTAAGTTTAAAGTGTTCAGCTCTGATCAAATATCATATAATAAAAAACAAGATACCCACAAGCAGACCGATAAACCCATGTAAAGAACGAACTAACGCAATACATATGCTAAACACACGACATATGATACCATGTCAAATATGAAAGATAATAATTACATATTCGTTAACATTTTTTAATTGGAAAACGATAATTTCGTTGGTTTAAACGTTTCGCGTTTAAACCAACGAAAACATCGTTTTCCTAATTACATGTACATGTAAGCTAATATGTAAAAAAGGACAGGGGTTTCTTGCCTTGTTATCACATCTTTGATACATTTCGCGAGTTTTCATTCTGCATTGACACATCACCTGAGCAATGTACGGAGCCACAGTGGACGTAGAATTATTTGTTATTAATTCGTTCCCATGAAATAACAATTCGTTCCCACGAAATAACAATGTGTTTCCTCAATGTAACAATTAGTTCCCACAAATTAACAATTAGTTCCCACGAATTAACAATTCGTTCCCTCAATTTAAAAATTCGTTCCCACGAAATATCAATTCGTTTCCACGATATAACAATTCGTTCTCACGATATAGCAATTCGTTCACTCGAATCAACAATTCGTTCCCACGATATATCGTGGTAGCGCGAATTAATAATTCGTGGGAAATAATTGTCAATTCGAGGGAACGAATTGTTATTTCATGGGATCAAATTGTTATTTCGTAGGAACGAATTAATGCAAAAAATGTATGTCCCAATGCGGGGCTTCCAAGCAATGTATGGACATAAAGATAACAGAGTTAGATCGCGTTCGTCCGCATGCACGAATATCACGTTCGTCCGCAGGCAAGATCGATAATCCACTCGCTAAAGCTCGCGGATTAAGATTAACTCCTCGTGCATGCGGACGAACCGTGATCTGATTGTAGCGCATACGGAGCTGGGTATATGTATGTAAGCAAATATATCGCTGTCGAGTTCAAAAAACAACTATATTCATTATATGTTGTTGTTTTAAAAACGATCGTTTCCGTTCGTTTCGTTTGGGAACCTGCAACAAATATTAGCTTTACATGTTACTAAATAATTTCATAATGGCCTCGTATACTGCTCTCACTGTATGAAACTTTCACCGACTTCGAACCTATTTACATCTTTACACATCCGCCTGCGTTAATCTTGCCAAGAATATTTATTCTGTGTGACTATCTACATTTATTGGTAATTCCAGCTTGCAGTCAATCAGTTTGATTGTCTGAGTCTGAGCCTGAGCTGTACCAAAGCTCAGGCTCAGACAAATCAAACAGACAGCTTGCATGTAAACTATTCGAGTATTTTGAAATTACAAAATTGACACAAATATTGGCAAACTATCGCAGGCGGTAGTGTAACAACATATAACTATTATACTGGTTGCGAACAGTAAATCCTACAAGCTACACCAGTGCCATCCGCTACGGGAGTAGATTGCAATAGTTACTGTTCGCAACTACATGTAGACTACATGTAGCACTTTATATTTCTATATTCGTATTCAAGTGTAATACACACATGTGACGGGTGTATACTAATATTAATTCTCTGTCTGTTATGATGGGCGACTTACAGACAGATCATTCTTGTCAGTAGCCGATTTCATCAAAATTGCAAAGTATACTTTTCTAGCAAAGTATACTTTGAAGGAGTAATACTTTATTTTTCCTGAAATGCATCATTTCATATAGAACTAACAACTGCATATATTTGATGATTAAAAGTATGCATAATTATCATAATGAATTTATTACATTATCACAGCCAAATTGGCTGTGATAATGTAATAACTTCAGGATAAATAAAATTAATATATTGATCCTAAAATTGAATATTTCTCCCTCAAAGTATACTTGGCTAGAAAATTATACTTTGCAATGTTGCTGAAATTGGATAAAGGTGTACACATTACTGAACGCCAATGTGGTGATGGTGGTGATCACGTTGTGTTTCCTTATCATTTTGTCCGCCGTCGTCGTCGTCATCGGTGTCGTCGGCGTCGTAATCGTCCGCGTCAACAATGTCAACAAGTTTGTACACGTTTCTTCATCATCAGATAATTTTAATATTTTTTAACGGTGTGATAAAATATTTGGCCATTAGATATGTGAGCATATGGAACACACTCATACCACCATTAATATGACCTTGACCTTATTTACCTTCACTTGTTTGTGGAAACACTTAGCCAAAACGTGTGTACAAGTTTCTTCATAATGATATAACTTTAATAGTACATGATGGATTTCTTCAATATTTGGACACTTGATACATGTCAGCATATGGAACACACTAATGCTGTAGTAACATATCATTGACCTTTTTCTTGCCCAGGATCATGTTACGATTAAATGCCTCGGCTGGCGCGACACCGCTTCGGTGGCGGAGTTCTTGTATATTAATTCTGTTTATGCACATGAAAGCTTCACTTAGGAATGTGTGTACTTGTACATCTTTTGTTTTTGACATTATATCCAGCCTGGTTTCATGAAACACTGAAATAAATGTTTCCCCACCACATCTGTCAATTGAATTATATATATTTATTATCTGTTCTGAAGTCCCGGTGAATGCTGTCCATTAAAACATCGCTCAGATGCATCGTTATTTCACATTCAGTAATTGAATGACAAGGGGCGTTCTCTGTGAGACTGTCAATACAGTGAAACCTCTCTAAACCGGACACCCTTGGAGGTCCCCAGCGTGTCCCGTTTAGAGAGGTTCCACTGTAATCCAGACACGGAACCTTTCCAAACCATTCTGATGTGCCTTGCAAACTTGAGCAGGCGTTCTTATCGGAGACAGATGACAACGACATGCTCAACAATTTAATTGAGAGAGCTTCTTGAATTGGTCGATTGAAAATATGGTAGCTGTTACCAACATTTATCAGTAACCTGACTTGTATTGGTCGAATACGTACTGACTGATAACATATTGTTGTACCAGGCATTGACCTGATACAAACATCCGGGCTACAATGAAGTGAATATTGACGTTCCATTGGTCGGATGACGTCACTTGACGTTACCGAATGACGTCAGTGTAATGACGCAATGTAAATACGTCCGCGTTCTGTCCATAGATAACGACGTCATATGTGGTCATTATCGAGCATAAAAAATTACCTGATAAACAGAATACCAGGCTAGTGTATTTTGATATCAAGTTTATCAGGCTCAGCTCGGAAACGGTAGGAATTCCTCGGCAAGCCTAGGAATTCCTACGCGTATCCTAGCATAGGTAGTCTCTGTATTACATACATCTATTACATGTATAGGAAGATACATAGTTGCACAACACACAAGATCACGGCTACGTGATTATAGGAATTAATGGCATTTTGTGGAATGTATCGGGGTATAAACTTGGAAAAGTCGCGGGAATACTGGACTTTTCCCAGTTTATATCCCCGATAAATTTCACAAAGAGGCCAATCATTCCTTATAATTCCAGCATTTGAAATAAATTCATCAAGAAAATGTGTTTATTTTCCGTTTTCTTAAGAATTATTTGAACTGCGCCTCACGGCTACAGAAAGTAATTCGGCGTGGGAGTTTACTGGGATATACATTTTGGACAGAGACTTGCTACGGGCCAATCAAATGTTAGGGAATTGTGTAAATATTTTTGTGCTAGAATTATTGAACATTGAACGGACATATGTACACGTATTTACGTGTGTTAATCATTTAATGTTTCTAACATTTTAACAGATAACTACTGCTGTCTGTTTCACGAAAGCTGCCCAAATTGTACTGCTATTAAACAATGTAAAAGCAATATTTTTATTTATAATAATACATTTGAGCAAATTTAAGAATGAGGCTTCTTTTATTTCGTGAAATGTAGTCAAATAATGATTTTATTATTCCCTATGTGAATTTAACATGCGGGAAAAGGATGGATGAGCTGTGGGAGGAGCCAAACAAAACAGAACATTTTGGAATTTGACTCCGAAACTGGCTAAATAGTTTGGAAATTATGTAACTAAGAAAACAAAAGTTAAATTTTGAAAATCGGTCCACTATTTCTGAAATTAGAAACAAATCCCCATGTGAAGATGTCTATGGTGATTTAACATGGGGAAATTGTTTCTTTTTTCTTAATACAATCAATATTGGACCACATTTCACAAACTAGCAAGCTCTTTCTTTATTTGGATAACATTTAACATTATCAACAGAAATATTGTTTTCTCATTGTTTATATAGCCGTAACATTTGGGCAGCTTTCGTGAAACAGACAGTAGTTACAAAATAAAATAATATATAGTTACCGATTGGTGCTTCATTCCGCGTCTTTCACGTGTTTCACGTGTCACTTCGCGCCGGATTTCTGACTAATTAGGCCAAACAAAAAAATGGTTTGTTTCCGCTAACACCTGAACAAGAAATAGGGTACATGTAGGTAGGTAGGCGAAACTTTTTTTTTTCTCGATTTTTTTCCCCATTCACGACACACTTTTCTGGATATGTTAACCCTTACTACGCTGAATTAAATGTTTTATTTTCAATTTTTCTCGACAAAAACTTTGTTTCGACAGCACATGAGAATCGTCTCCAGTGGAGACGATTCTCATGTGCTGTCAAAACCAGTTTTTTGCTAAGAATTAAAGCAAACATGAAAAACAGCAGACGGCAATTTCCGTCAACAGCGTAGGAAGGGTTAACCCACTGTGGGTTAGTGAAAATATACTGTTTTTATCAACAAAAAAAACGAAATGAACATGCAGAAGATATTGCATAAACACATTTTCCTCTAGTAACCGGCGCATGAAATTTGCGCCGATTACTAGACGAACAATTCGTGCATTTGATAATTGTAGATCTAATATAACTGAGTGGCGTCTCTTCAGGAAACAGGTACATTTTCGACGTGAAACATTTTACGCCGGCGCCGAGTGCACCATCAGTGGTTATCTATCATTATTTCTAACTGTTATAGATATCTATGAAAGCGTCCTGTTGCCGATTTCACCAACATTGCAAAGTATACCTTTCTTGCAAAGTACACCTGGAGATATTTTTTTTTTTAGATTTAAGGATGAATATATTAATTTGTATTATACTGAATTTATTACATTATCACAGCCAATTTGGCTGTGATAATGTAATACATTCAGTATAATAATTCTGCATACTTTTAATCATCAAACATATGCATTTCAGGAAATATAAGTGATTACTCCTTCAAAGTATACTTTGCTAGAAAAGTATACTTTGCAATGTTGGTGAAATAGGCTACTGGTGCCAATGCTAAACTATTTGTATCTCCTAATTAGGAGATACTAACTCCTAATTAGGATACTAACTTCTAATTAGGAGATACTAAGTCCGAATTAGGATATAGTAACTCCTAATTGGGAGATAATTTCTCTTAATTATGACTTAGTATCTCATAATTATGACTTTATATCTCCTAATTAGGACTTAATAACTCGTAATTAGGAGATACCAAGTCATAATTAGGAGACAGTACCTCCTAATTAGGAGTTATTATCTCCTAATTATGACTTATTATCTCCTATTTAGGACTTTCTTTTTGTGTCAATGATATAAAATGTTTTATCTCATAATTAAAATATAATAACTCCTAATTTAGAGACAGTGAGTCCTAAATAGGTGATACCAAGTCCTAATTAGGAGACAGTAAGTCCAAATTAGGAGATACTAACTCCAAAGTATGAGTTACTGTCTGCTAATTAGGACTTATTATCTCCTAATTATGAGATCAATATATTTAGCATTGGTACCAGGACGCTTCCACTGATATCCGGCTTTCTGTACATTGCATTCATTTCTTTCACAAGAAAATATGAAAATAGAAAATGATTGCAGTTTCATTTTGGCTGTCATAATGTAATAAATTCAGTATAATAAAAAATATAAATTTATCCTTGAATTGAAAATTTCTCCCTCAAAGTATACTTTGCCAGAAAAGTATACTTTGCAATGTTGGTGAAATAGGCTACAGCAACGAACAATGTTGGAAGTTGATAATTGACTTATTGTAATGATTACAATTGTATTGGAAGCTTCTCTAATTCATCTTAACTTATCTTGCTCGATGTCAGTTTCTGTGTAACCGTTATATATACAGTATATACTCGTTTACTCAAACTACAGAGGACTGTGAAAAATTATTTGAGTTAACGAAAACTTAAGTTAGCGAGAGTTTTTACATAGGAAAACATGTACTTGGAACCAATAATCTGAATTTGAGTTGTCAGTAGTCTGACTTACATGTAAGGGAGTTGGAGGTTACGTCTGTAGGCGGTACATGTGTACGTATTGTAGTTTCCATGTAACTAGTACTATATAATTGTATTCTGTTCATGAATGTTATGATTTCATTGCTGTCTATTGAACGTTTTGCTGCCGACGAACTTTAAACTAGTAAACACATTACATCTAAAACTATTAATGTAAGTACGTTTTCATCAATAACAAAAAAGGCTGTGATAATGTAATCAATTAAGTATAATAAAAATTAATAAATTCATCCTTAAATTGAAAATATCTCTCTCAAAGTATACTTTGCTAGAAAAGTATACTTTCAATGTTGGTGAAATAGACTACAGAAACGAACAATGTTGAAGTTGAAGTTGATAATTGACTTATTGTAAGTATTACAATTTCATCGGAAGCTTCTCTAATTCATCTTAACTTATATTGCATTTTATTGTACACTACACAGTTAGAGTACCGTAGAAATATTATACAGTGCATTGTTTTATGCATATTGTATGTACTGTATTGTATTGCATTTGATTGCAGACTGTAAGCCTCCGAGTACAGGGTTACTCTGCGACGAACCATGTCCATTGGAGTGTACCGGGGGCGTATGTCATCGGTACAATTCGACGTGCGACTCGTGTAACGTCGGTTTCCATGGCACACTATGCGGTGAACAGTGCGGGCAATGCGTCGACCACGTCTGTAACCAAGACACCGGTGTCTGCAATGTCGGCTGTTTATCCGGTTACTATGGAGACACGTGCGTGGACTCATGCCTGGATCTGAACTGTAACACATGCGATCGCGTTACCGGTAATTGCACGACTTGCAAAGCATTGTTTTACGGCGAAACCTGTGAATCTCTCTGCAGTACGTTCTGTCTAGATTCGAGTGACGGGAAAAAGTACTGTGAAAGGGACAGCGGCGCGTGCATGGCAAACGCATGCGTATCTGGTTACTACACTAAAACGTGCAAGCGCTCCTGTCACTCAAACTGCGGAGTCGATGGAAATGACGAGCAACCTTGCGAGATAAATAGCGGGCGATGCGATGCGGGCTGCACTCCATACTATTACGGCGATCAGTGTGAAGAACCCTGCTCGCAGTACTGCAACGGAACCGACTGCGACAGGGGAGGGACATGCTTACTAGGATGCGTTGTCGGTTACTACGCGCCCGACTGTGTGTTGCTATGCAAACAAGGGAAGACGTGCTCGGACGGCACGTGCGATATATATACGGGCGAGTGTGCGGAATGTGACACACCGCATCCCACGTCCCTTTGCAGGACCGCAGGTATGTATAATACAACAGTAAATACACGACCGCCTGCGGTACTACATTGATAACATAAAAGAAGAAAAAACAAAAGATCAAAAGCTGAATGGGTGGAAGGTGCTGAAAATAATAAAAAATATTTCTCAAATATGGAGAAAAAACGATCAGAAGATCGAACAATTAAACAGCTAAACATACAGAATAACATCGAAACAGACCATGTCAATATTTGCAATCATGTTAAAGATTATTACGAATGTATGCATAGCGATCTTTACGAAGGTATTTATAGCGAGGACTTGAACGTGGATAATGATGATAGTAGCTTTTTAAATTCGACAGAACATAAACTAAATGACGATGAGAAATAATCATGTGACGGTATCATAAACGAATACGAATGTCAATTAGCTTTAACAGAAATGAAAAACATGAAAAGTCCTGGATCCGATGGTTTAACAGCAGAATTGTATAAACTGTACTGGAATGGTTTAAAGCAATATTATATCAACTCGATAAATTACTCGTATGAAAATGGAACGCTAACGGAGCTCCAAAAACAAGGCATAATTACTATATTACCAAAAAGGACAAGAATACACTCTTTATTGAAAACTGGAGACCGATATCACTTTTAAACGCTGACTATAAAATTGCAACAAAGGTAATAGCTAACAGAATAAAAAAAGTATTGAACATCTTGATAAATGTTAACCAGACAGGGTTCATTAAAGGAAGATATATTGGAGAAAATGTAAGAACCCTTATGGAAATAATTGATGACACAAATGAGAACAATAAAACGGGAATGATATTTTTAGCAGAATTTCAAAAAGCTTTCGATAGTCTAAGCCATAAATTTATAATTAAATGTCTAAAGCATCTCAACTTTGGCAACTCGCTAATTCAATGGGTAGCGCTATTTTACAAAGATGCTAAAAGCTGTATCACAAATAACGGTGGGGAAGAAATAAAATACATTTTTCGCAGATGATGCAAGCTTCACACTGGATGGAACAGGAAAATCGTTTAAAGAACTTGTTAGTTCATTAGAACACTTTGCAAATGTATCTGGGTTGAAATTAAACAAAGGAAAATGTACTATTTTAAAATTGGGAGTAACTAGATATAATAATAATAAATGGTGCAACAATAACTTATATACATGGTCCAATGAACAAGCCTCTACTTTAGTAATAACTTTTACAAACGATAAAACAAAACTGCAAATACTAAATCTAACACCCAAAATTAAGTCATTCCAGAACTGCCTTAATAGCTGGAAAAGATGGATCCTAACACTAATAGGAAAAATAGCGGTATTAAAAACGTTTGCATTCCCTAAACTGCTGTATCCGCTAACAGTACTAGAAAATCCTTCCGATGAAATCATTAAAGAAATTAATACATATATGTACGACTTTCTTTTGGATGGAAAACCTGATAAAATATGTAGAAAAACAATTATTCAAAACTACGAAATTTGTGGATTAAAAATGATCAATATTCACGCCTTTTTGCATTCATTAAATGCATCTTGGATAAAAAGATTAAAGGAATCACAAACTCAATGGCAATGAACTGAACTGGTGGTGATTTACTGTTCAAATGCAATTTTAATCAAGTTGATTCAAAACTGATAATCAAAAAGTAGGTGAGATTGTTACATCGTGGAGTAAAATTAACTGCAGACATAAACATCCTGTCATAGCTGATGAAATATTATGGCATACTACTAATATCAAACAAAACAACAATACATTGTTTTATAAAGACTGGTACGATAAAGGGATAATGTATATACAAAATATTTACGATTATAGAACAAAACACATATATACATTTAATGAACTGAAAGATTTGTACAATTTGAACAATGGAGATTTTTTAAAGTACTTCACACTAATAGATAATATTAAAGACTAATGAAAAGAAACACTTAGAACAGAAAGTATTAACACAGTCACACCTGAATATATAATTTCAAAACTTTTGAAAAATAAAACGGCTAATAAGATGCTATATGACAAACAAATCGATGCAATGCAATTACCTATACTAAAACACACCGTTAAATGGGAAAATGAATTAAATATTCAAAATGTTGAATGGAAGCAAATATGTATATCACCTATCAAAAGTACTATTAGCACAAAACTAAGAGCATTCCATTACAAATACGATGATAATAATATCAAACAACTCCTTCCTATTTGCATATAACTTGAAACCATCAAATCTGTGTGAATTTTGTAATATGAACGTAGACTCAAATAAACGTATGTTTTGGGAATGTCAAACTATCCAAACCTTTTGGTCGGAAATAGATGAACTATTGAAATCGAAACTAAATTACAATATGAATCTAAACTACGAAAATATCTAATTTTGTAATATTAACGTAGTATCCAAACAAAATGCAGTTCTAATCAATTTCATTATCCTTCTAGCAAAATAAATTTATCTTCAAATGTAAATGTTGCTCATTATTGCCAATACTAAACTCGTTTAATATGTATTTACAAAAAACAATCCTGATTGAAGAAAAAATCGCGCAATGGAAGATAAATTGATGCAATTTAATGCAAAATGGAATGATTTTCGCTTAAACTAAAATTTGCCAAAGTACCTACACATTCGTTTTTTATACGCACACACACACACATATAAATATACAATGCCAAAAATAGTATACCCCTTTTTTAAACCGAGACTCAGCCCCCACACCCATTTATACTAACACCACCACTCACATCATCAAAATGAAAAACTCGTTGTTACATGTCACATATACTAAGACACAAAACACTGTTTATTTTCATAAATTGTTTAACATTTTGTGAACAAATGCATTGTAAAAATTGTGTATCTACATGTATTTATTATCTCTATAAAGTGTTTAATCGTTTCTGTACAAATGCATTGTAAACATTGTGTATGTACATGTATGTATTATATGTAACAAAGAGAATTAAAAATTGAAATAAAAACAAAAAATATTATATATGGATAGCGGACACACGTAATTTTTAGAACTGGTGGAATAGTGACACAATTATACACTTATTTAATTGCTATAAAGAACAATTTGTGCCTACTGAGTGGGCATGTACCTTTACAAACTTTAACCTTAACTCAAAAAAACTTTAACCGGACGCACGAAGTGACGTACATATGGATGTGCGTACGTATGTACGCCAATGTGACAACTATATCGCACTGTCCACATGCAGGCATGTCAACAACTTAGAGGTAAATTTTCTTGTAATTTGCACTTGATATTGGGCACAGGGGTTGCAGGGGTTGACCATAAAATGACAATATGGAATGTGTTAAACACACATTAAACAGCTTCGAGTTAATTGGCGATGCTGTTTCTGAGTTATCGTGTTTTTAATGGTCTCCGAGTATATTTATTTAAAGTTTAAATTAAGGTATGTAAAAGCTCTAAAGCAATGCGTGGGCTTTAGTATGAAAATATGGATGATAGTAAACACTTATCTGAAGTTTGAAGCAAATCTGAGTAAGTGTTGTAGAGATATAAGGTATGCAATATTTATTTTACTGATAGTGATGCGCGGTGGTATCGGTATTTCCATGTGCAAATGGGGCATGATATTTTAAAATTATTTATACTAATTAAATGCATCAACTGAAAAATAATTTGACAGATTATAAAGTATGATCATTGCACGTCAACCAATAAATACAGTGAATAAATAGTAATGTCCGTTAACATTTTAAGGAAACACGGTTATCGTCCCTGATATCTATGTGGAAATTTTCTTCCGATATAAAATGTATAATAATGCCAAACAATACATGGGTAATGGTAAATGATTGTTTATCTGGCCAGAAAATGTCTCCGATGATGTCCATCGCTCCAGATAAGCTGCGAATTTGCGTAAATACCCAATTGAAATTGCCAAAAGCCCCATTGAAATAAGAAGTAGCGAGTATCAAAAAGCAATAACAAATTGGTGGTACCTTTATCATGCTACAGAGAACAATAAACAGACCACATGTACCACAATTCTAATGAAATACCAAGACAAGTTTTCATTTCGAAGCAAATTATTCAATAATTGCTGTCTATTGATGTGTAAACAGTAGTGTGATTTTATTTTACCCAATTCAAATATTGAAATACCCAATTGCTTCAGATATGATGGAGTGAAAATACTCAATTACTAATTCCTTATCTGGAGCCCAGGATGTCTCTGACATAAAGAACAGTGTGTGCCTACTGAGTGGGCATGTACCTTTAACGCTAGCTCCGCACTGTCCCGTGAGACCTATGCATGTGTTAAGTTTCATAAAAATATTGCAAAGGGTGTTCGCGTTATGCTGCTGAAAAATCAGTGCGCGAACAAACAAAGGGAGATAACTAAACTAAAGAATATGTTCATAGAACACGGATACCCCACATATCGCTTTGATAGTAAACAAGGCAAAATTCCAGTGTCCAAAAGGGAGAGATAATCCATGACACGGGGTTCGAATCAAAAATCGAAAGAAATAAACTTTCCGCATCTACTCATCATAAGGAAGCTACATATCAAATGTCAGTGCTGTAGCTATTACAAAAAAATTACGAGTTACAAGGCAAAATTTTCAAATTCTAAGTCAAAAAGGGGGAGATAATCCATGACTCGAGGGTCGATTCAAAATAAACTTTGCAAATCTACTCATCATAAGGAAGCTTGATACATACCAAGTTTCAGGTGTGTAGCTATTAGGGTTTAAAAGTGTTACGAGCTACAAGCCAAAATTGGAAAATTCTAAATTGAAAATGGGGAGATAATCCATGACCATGGGGTCGAATCAAACATACATGTCCCAAGTTTCAGGTCTGTAGCTATTACGGTTTAAAAGTTTCACGAGTTACTAGGTTGGTGACGGACGGAAGAACGGACAAGGGTAACACTAAATGCCCCCTCCACTATCGTTGTGGGGCATAACAATTAGTGAGGCAAACGTTATATACATGTAACTTACCTTAGCTCATCAGTTACACATCAGACGATGAATGAACTTTAATTCTGGTGTAGAAATTTAAAGTTATTCATTATGTTCAATAGTGCTGCTTTTACATGACGTGAAATTAAAACATGCATGACATGATCTGGAAGAATAACCAAAGACCAAGCACGCATATCCAGCTCCGATTTCTGTCACCTGTCCACAAAATCCAGAATCCAACATTGTCGCAAATTTAATCCTCTATGTTGGTGTATGTTATAGCAAAATGTCACTTAGTATATTATCCAATGCGCGTTGTAATCTCTTGTTTCTCTAAATAAATGCGTCCAACAATCCCTGTAGCTGCTATCGTGATACAAAATGTTAAAGGTTCTGTCAGCGCCTCACATATTGATCTTAATATCCATTATTTTGATTCCAAGTACCAGAATAATGATGTTACCATGCGCCGTCGTAGTGTTATCTGTCAGATTCCGTTGTTTATTTGATGAAATTGATGGACAAATTTGTGTCCGCTAATGTCGCCGAGAGCATAATCTGTGACATTGACTGTAATAATTTGGCATAACTTCTAGCTTGTGAACTTTTGGTTGAATAGTGATCATTATGGTGAATAAGTGTGTATTTGTGCCCGGTTTGCTCAGTAGGTAGAGCGATGGTGTGGTAAACCAGAGATCCCCGGTTGGATTCCGGGCTGGTGCGCATCTTTCTCACCCTGTGACATTTAGCGCCCAACGCAGTTGCGGGAAGTAACTCTGCATACTACTCCCGTATCGTCCGTACCGAGAGTTATGGTGCTCTCCGTATGTTTCCCATGCAAAGTACCAAATCACATCTGATTTGCACATCAACTGTTAATTGCGACATATTTTCTGTATTTTACAATTGAAAGAAATGTCAGTATTATACTTACATTCATTTATGTGTAATAAGTGCAGAATAATATGTCACAATTAACAGCTAAAGCGCGAATGAGATCCGATTCGGTACTCTGCAGGAAAAACCTATGGAGCACCGTAACTCTGGGTACGGACGATAATTGCATGAGTATTCGGCAGTTACTTGCCGCAACTACTCCCAACATGGAGTCGCGACTGATGAAGAAATGTTCCACAAATATGGAATTCAGGGTGAAAATATGTCTGCCCAGTGACAATTGTTGCCCAACGAAGGACCGTGACTGATAAATACTCTCAAAATTGTAGCTAAACATATGGAATTCGGAGACAAAAGTAAACATGGAATTGTTGGACGAATTTCAATTTGGCGGAGAAGAATGTCACAGTACGCAACTGACTATGGGGATGAAGTGTGTATGATATGTGCCTTGTTAGCTTGCTTGGTAGTAGTATAGAGGGAGTCAAAATTATACCACCAACGTTTGTAACGTTATTGAGCTGTATTGTAGCTCGCACCATCAACCAAAAGTTGGTGGTGGTATTGAATGATAAAAAGTGGTATTGTAGTCCCAATTATATTGAACAGTAAAACAAAACAAAAAAGTCGAAATCATTAATGCAATTTAAATGCGTCCGCGCGTGATCGTTTATAAAATGTACCCCTTTATTTTCTCCAACACCCCATTTTTTTCCACCACTATAGCTAATTTATTACGCAGATCAGGAACTAATTATGCCAGCTCTAGTCTACCACGTTCACCTTTAGCCACCTGACAGCGCAGTTGCTTATGTCTACAAAGAGTTTGGGCACTAACGAATTTACAAGGGCATCTGGGGCATTGAAATTGTGGGGCGACACAAGGAAATGTTCTACGTCTCGATAGATGCCTTTGTAGATAGTCTGAGCACACAAAAGTCTTACAACAAGTCACACACTCCATTTCTACTATGAGATATAAATGTATATATTTATCAGTTCAATTGGATGCGAAAAAACATGATGTAAATTGTCACGTGCAATTGAACAGATAAATTTCTTCGGTTATAACAAAAGTATATACAGAAAATATGATAACGCCAGAAATCGAAAGTTTGAGAAGAGAAGCCGTATCTCTAGGGATTACTTATAGTAAGCGGTTGAGAGTGAAGGGGTTGACAAAGCTGATAAACACCACAAAGAATGAGGCGTTTATGAAGCGGTTCAACCGCGCTTATAAAAGAGGTGCATTTAAAGACCTCTCAATAGCAGAGGAGGTTGGTAACATACATAAAGAGAAAGTATTGCAGAGCTAATGGCTAGCGTAATATCACCAAAACAGAGAGCTTGGGTAAAATTTGCTCTCGTTCGCGCGATCGTGGAAGGTGGTGAAGAAATGTTGGGCGCTCACGATGAAACATTGGAAACGTAGAAAGGGGAAGACGGGTAGTTACATTAACGAGTCTGAACGCATGTCCGATATACTTTCTCCGTCCGTATCTAACAACCAATTTGTATTTGAGACATTCATATTCTTACAAGCCAGAACATATGGAGGAAACTAAAAATGGAAAACCTATAACTATAATATTTCACAAAAATCTCGGTGGTAGCGAACCACTATCATCAATGAAAACAGTTAAAAAATGGCTGTCAGATAAGGAGCAAACACGAATAATGTCCGATAAAATAGATAGACCAAATACAAAGTGGAAGTTTGTAAGATGGGTAGAGCTTTTTGTAAAGCTAATACAGGGCAATAGAGGAATATATTTGGGACTACAATCCAAAGAAGCAGCAGGATGAGAACTTCCATAATGGTTGAAGAATAAAAAAGGTATGTATTCTTATACAAGTATTCTTATATAAGTATAATTACGAATTGTGTCTGTTCATGTGTCTAGCTATGCACGTGACAGGTAAAAGGCCCGACAGATGCACCGACAAGGCGAAATAACTTAGTAGACAATATACCGGTATTAATGTGGTTTCTCCAATTCCTTTTTCAGATCTGAAAAAGGAAGAAGAGTGTTTTAAAATCAGTATAGAAGTATATCAACCGACACAAGGTGGTGTTTGGTGGTTGAAAAATGTACCAGCGCACTATAAGGCAATAGGTAATAAACCAATGACAATAGGACTGTTTAATAATCACGCATTTCTGATAAAAAACCTTAAAAACCTATCTAAAATTTACGCCTACGATAATTGCAAACATAAATACACGAAAGCGAGTAATATGAAGAGACAACATGTATGAGAGGAGAGACAAAAGTAATATGTGACAGTAATTATTTAGAGCGCCCGCGTTCATCGTTCGAGAAAGAGTTCTACCCAAAAAGTTCTAACAGTTGCGGAGCGATCGATTGGATGCACTCTGTGGAAAAGCAGGAGGGAATTCACATTCACCACGAACGGTGTGGACATGGGGGCGAAATATGCATTTTAGTAGCTCCAGTAGATGGATAATGTCAAGAAAACAATACAGTATATCAATATCACGGCTGTTACTGGCACGGATGCGAGAACATGCAAAGCATAGAAAAGAAGAACGCGCATCTACAATGAGAAGAGAGAAATGTATTAGAAGCAAAAAATTCAACCTAGTAGTTATCTCGGAATGCGAATTCCAAAGAACGGGTAAATACATAAAGATCGGTTGCGACACTACTCTTTATCCATATCAGATAGTATATGATTTTGATGGATATCTTAGTCCAGAATTAAAAAAAACTAGGTAATAGTTTAGAATACGAGGCCGAGCACGTTCCGGTAAGTGTTAGTAGTCAGTTTAGGAGATAATTTCTCAGGAACAGTAACTCATATTTGTGATAAAGATCCTGCAAAACTTATAGAAAAAATCGTAGAAGATTTGAAAGTCAGGGGAAAAGCTATAAGAGAAGAAGTATGGTTAAGATATGGGTTTAATACATTTACGTAAAAAACAAATCGCCCAGATCGAACAGTGGATATACCAAGTACCTGTTATAGGTTTTAACAGTAGCAAGCACGATATAAACTTAATAAAGAAATACCTAGTAGGCGAACTGGCATCAACAACAATGAAAGTAAAGGTCGAAAAACGTGCAAACGCAACAATGTTTATATTTGCTCCAGAGTTTGATGTACGACTGTACCTAGGACCCGGTGTCAGTTACGATAGTTGTATAAAAGCCTACGACTGTAAAGGACTGAAATATTTCTTTCCTTACGAGTGGTTCGATTATACAGACAAGCTGGATTACCCAGGACTGCCTGATATAGAGAATTGGTATTCCAAACTATCTGGGAAAATGTTACTAGACGAAACAGAATTTAGCAAATGTTGTAGAATTTTCAAAGAAGAGAATATGGAAACATTCAGAGATTGGTTGAAATATTATAACGATTTAGATGTAGCACCGTTCCTAGAAGCGGTGGAAAAAATGTGTGAATGTTACACAGAGGTGTGGATATTTTCAAAGATGCGGTAACACTACCTGGAGTAGCTATACAATATTTATTGAGAGGAACCATTAAATAACAAAAATCAGAAGAAACATACGAAATGATGAAAGACGCTCTAGTTGGTGGTCCATCAATAGTATTTACACGATATGCAGAACCCGGTGTTTCAAATATTAGAGTGGGTTCCAAACCTTGCAAGGCTGTTTTGGACTACGATGCAAACGCGTTATATTTATCTACGTTAAATAAAGATATGCCGTGTGAAAAAGAAACTATACAGAAATCTTTCTTTCCTTACGAGTGGTTCGATTCTCCAGACAAACTTGATAACCCAGGACTGCCTGATATAGAGAATTGGTATTCCAAACTATCGTGGAAAATGTTACTAGATGAAACAGAATTAAGTAAATGTCGTAGAATTTTCAAAGAAAAGAATATGAAAACTTTCAGAGATTGGTTGAAATATTATAACGATTTAGATGTAGCACCGTTCCTAGAAGCGGTAGAAAAAATGTATGAATTTTATAAACACAGAGGTGTGGATATTTTCAAAGATGCGGTAACACTACCGGGTGTGGCTATACAATATGTATTGAGAGGAACCATTAAGGAACACAAATCTATAAAGGTGGTTATACCGGAGGGGGCTCTATATGCACCAAAAGAAGAAACATACGAAATGATGAAAGACGCTCTAGTCGGGGGTCCATCAATCGTATTTACACGCCATGCAGAAGCCGGTGTTTCAAATATTAGATCTAATTCCTCAAATGAAATTAACAAACCTTGCAAGGCTATTTTGGGGTATGATGCAAACGCGTTATATTTATCTACGTTAAATAAAGATATGCCGTGTGGGAGAGAAACTATACACCATATATATTCCCCACATAACCCTAAACTTATTAAAAAGTTTAGTAAAATGATTTTATCCGGAGACTGGTTTGGGTTTGCGGAGGTGGATATAGAAGTTCCCCGCAACTTGGTGGATAAGTTTTCTGAAATGTCTCCACTTTTTTATAAACAGAGAAGTAGATGTTGAGGAGGTTCCAGAACACATGATAAAATATTTGGAATATACTGGCAGAACTAGAGGAAATGGAAGAAAATTGGTGGGATCTATGACCGCCACTAAAGTATTGCTCTACGCACCGTTATTGAGATGGTATTTATAACACGGTCTAGAAATAATGGGAGTTCATCGTGTTATAGATTATATTAGTGGAAAACCCTTCGAATGGTTCGCGAAAGAAGTTACAGCCGCAAGACGAACGGGTGATGTATAACCAAATAAGAAACCAGTAGCCGATATAATGAAATCATTAGGAAACTCGTGTTGTGGAAAAATGATAGAGGCAACGTAGAGACATTTAAATACATAAACGCGAGACGAAAACTGTGTCGATAAAGCATTAAGATCCGCATTCTTTGACGATTTGGAAGAGATAGGTGATGCTTACGAAATATCTTCCAGAAAACCCCGGTGCTCAGTAAAGAGACCCTTTCACTGCGGAATAGCGGTTTATCAGTTAGCTAAATTGAGAATGTTGGAATTTTACTACGAATTTATAGACAAATATGTCAAAAGAGAAGACTTTGAATTAATACAGATGGACACGGATAGTATGTATATAGGAGTTAGTTGAAAAACAATAGAGGAATTGATTAGACCTAACTTACTAGACGAGTTTGAAAACTAAAAAATTAAATGGTTGGCTTGGAATAAGTGGAGTGAAAGAGAGCCAGGACTTTTCAAAATGGAATTTAGCGGAGATAGGGCGATAGCGTTATCTAGTAAGTGTTACTTTGTAGAAAAAATTAATTCCATAAATAAAAACTCTGCGAAAAGAATGTCCAGGAGAACTAACAGTTTAAATTGGGATAGATATAAACGAGTACTAAGTGAAACTACAGAAGATGGAAAAAACATTACAGATGTAGCACAAAATAGAGGATTAAAAATGAGAGACGGCGTTATGAAAACGTACTGTCAACACAAATTAGAACTCTCGGCGTACTACGATAAAAGACGCGTGTTACCAGACGGAATACATACAGAACCTGAGATCCGGGGGTAGCTGGGTGTCAGAAGGCACCATAAGAAGTTCTTCGCGAACAAACCCGCGAACAAACCCGCGAGATGGACCATCATCCAAATAGTAGAGCAGGGGCTCATCGTTTTGGTAATATATCGATCTAGATGATATACATTGAGAGACCACACGGAAACATTGGCACGGCGGCGACCACATTCGAGCTCTCCCGGTTGAAAGAGGTACCGGTCGGCAACATCCGATGGAAGTCGTTTCTCCGCTAAACCAACGGGGTGCCCGCCCGAGACGGCGGATGGTGTTTGCGACACCGTTTTAGCCTTGATGGCATATACGGGTTTCTTACCGATCAATCTGGTCACCTCGCCATTCAGTGCAGAAACCACGGAGGGTAGCCTGGTCACCCACTCGGTCGATCGCGAATGAGGGTTTACCAGCTCTTTGGCATATTGGTGATCGAACAGTCTCTCAGCCAGTGTTCGATTGAACCGCTCCACGATCCCCTGGTCTCGGTGGATGTTGAAGAGGCCACGTCTGATAGAAACGTCGTGATTAGCCAATAGATGAGAGACTGCGCCCATGAACTCGCGGGCGGGATGGACCGGGAGAAGATTCGGCCAATTGAGAGGACTCCTCTTATATATTCGGGAGACTCGGCCACCTCCTTATACTCTTTAGTGGCCAGCGGCTCAACCCGCTTATAGCGACTCGCTACGTCAACGACTGTCAGTGCGTACTTGTACGGTTTGCGACCGACGCGATCGTGAGGGAGAAACTGGAGATCTGCTTGGACCGGCACGTCGAATTTCGGGCGCGGAATATTGTGAGGCGCGGGTAAATAGATCTGCCAGAGGGCCTGCTTCTTGAGCCATTCCTTGGTGGCGTTTTCGGAAACCTTGGTCGCAGTCCTAAGGTTATTGATGGCCGCGAGTCCCTTTCAGTAGCCGCGGGGGCTGTATTATGTGTTTGCTAGCTTGCGCGCGAGACGAACCGATAGTTTGGTATCAAGTTTGTGTGTGTCCATCGTATACGAAGTATTCTAATAGATCGGACAATCCCCAACATGCCCTCGCCAGATCTTCCGGTAACTTCGTCGTTAATAATAAACCTTTGTTGGAAGGAGGTTAAGTTCTGAAGGAACTCGGAAGAATCTAATTCAACAGTGTTGGTGGAGGAATCTAACATCCGCTTTGCGAAAAGGGTGGCCGTTTTTTCGTCCTCGCGCCACGTCTCGAGAGAATCTCGGGCCAGACGGATCAGACCCTTTGCGCCAGCTAAACGGTGTTTAAGGGTAGAGTAGCCTACATCGATCAGAGAAAAATATAACTCGTCAACTAACATCGTTATATGTATATATATATTTAAAAAGTTTTAAAATAATTATGCTTTTGCTTATTTCAATCTCGATTGAATATAGTAGCTGACGAGACCCACAACACCCATTCCCACGACGATGAACGCGATCTCGCTGTCTTTTTGAGCCTCTGACGGTACATAGAAATCTGAAAGTTGGGGCTCGGGATTCATTGGATTGAGACTTCTCAGTGGATATGCCAGCGCGTACTCGCGGTTGGCTTCTTCAACGTTCTGGAAAGTTTGCGCGGCGTGATTCTCGCGGCGAAGCTCTTCGTTGACCAAGTCCAGATGGGCGGTTCGTTTTTTAGACCATGCTGCGTCTGCGCTCTTGAGTTCTTCTTCAGCTAAATCGAGACGCTTGCGCTCCTCATCCGCGTCCGAGTTTTTAGGAATTAACGATAATAAATAGTTGCTACCGCTGAACGACAATGCGCTCACGACTGCACCACCTACTATTACTGCGATCGAAGCCATTATTTCCATATATTAGAGGGTATAATTCCAGCTTTCATTATATTATCTCGGGTCCAAACTGCGGCCGCTACATCTAAGGTCACGAGCCCTACGTCTCTCACAGTGAAGTCCAATTTGGGGGCGGGACCTCCTAAGGCCATCTTTGATAGTCGAGCATACCCGATACTGAGACCCGATATCATCACGGCGTGATAAAGCGCATTCACTATCATTTTACCATCGTTTACAGCCATTGTTGATAACTATAATTATTGCATATAAAAGGGATCGCGATCAATGATTAAATGGGGCGCAATCGGTTTCGTAACTTTCTTCGGACCCGCAGCAATCGGGGATTGCACCTCCAATTCGGGAATTGATGGGGGTTGTTTCAAAAGGTAGTTCAGTACACACAGGGTGCCCACAACTGTCTAACCGCCACCAACAACCCACGGGATGATTTTCCAATCAGGATTGGTGTAATATGTGGTAAGAGCTACATCAATCGGTGATTGCTGTTCCAATTCGTGGATTGGGGGAGAAACAGCTGCCACCGGATGTTTTGCTGTTTCAACAGCAATCGGGGATTGCTACGACCGTTTGGCCTCTCGAAGCTCGGCGAGTATTTTATCTTGTTTAACTTTTCGGGTGGCAGCCGTTTCCCGCCCAGCCGCCTGTCTTTTTGGGTTTTTATGTCGTGCAACCCCCAACTCCAACTGCGGTTGGTATTGGGTTGGAGGTGCAATCGCGGATTGCGGTTTCGTCACTTTCGCAGGTGTGTCTTGTGTCATCATTTTCTGAGCTTATAGTTCGTGGGCATATATGTCCAAATTGACAGAGTTTACCCGTGGTCTACACGTTTGTCAGCGGAGCTAAGTACATTACAAACTTGTGATAAATTGAGCAGCAGGCTGTTCTAAGAGTGTGTCCTATAAAAGGGTCAGTCTCTAGATCACGAATCAACCCCGCGGTGTTTGGTATAGGGAGAAGTATACTAACAGCGGTAGCGTGCAAATGAATAGCCGCCGATCCAAGAGTTTTTATCATCTCTGCACCTAACCTAGATTCGTATCGCGCATACATTTTATCAATCTCCACATCTGACATCTTATCCACCTGACAAACTGAGAGACGCCTACCGAGATAATGCTCCGATTGTCCCCGATTGTGCCGGCAGTCGTATAATCTTTCAGGAAATATATCGTGTCGGCAGTCGTGCCGGTTCCTACAGCTTCTTTTGTCGTGTCATCTTTCAGTAAAGATATCGGCACGAGTGTTTCTTCCATTAGCTGATCGTGAAGTTCGTCGCAGTTCATTATTTTACTTATTCTGACTAGTCTCATAAGTCTAACATATTGATTTCTTACAAAAATAATAAAATCGCACCACCCGATACTTATGATCACCGTTATGCTCACAACAAAGCTCACAGCGGAGCAACAAATTGATTCCCACATTGTTAACCATTGTTCAGCATTTGTTCAACATTTGTTGATCATTGTTAAGCATTTCGTTAACCATTGCTCAGCATTTGTTCATCATTGTTAAGCAATTGCTCAGCATTTGTTAAGTATTTGCTAATTTTCTTAAAATATCATTAATTCATAACTTCATAATTTGTGGGTTGATCAGTCTTTAGCAGAAGATTGGCGTACTTACTTTCCGAAAGCATATGTCGAACCTCCAGGCGCTCCTCGCGCGTTTGGATAACGTCGTTCTCTCGAAGACAGTCATCGAATGAGTCTCGGTCCTTGCAGTGAAAGAGGGCGACCAATTTAGTGTGATCGCGCAGATCCTTGAGGACTGCGTTGTACTTTTGAGTGGAGATCCATACACTTTGCCCCGCATGACGGCCAGCATGTCTTCCTTTTTGGTCATCGCCGCCTTGGCCGAGCAATCGTCAATCACGTATAGGGTGGGCTCGCCCTGAAATATTTGGTAGAAGACACGCAACCAATCGTGAAGCTTGTCGCCGGGGTCAAAGACGTAAATCTCACGGTCGGCCCATATCCACGGGCACCGCTGATAAGTATCGTTGTGCCGCACAGTGGGACACAGGATCACAATGTGTCGAAAGGCATTGCGGTAGGACCCCTCGAGCAAGTCCAGGATGAAAACCGTTTTTCCACATCCTCTCTGCCCACATATTATGGGAGAGTGGGCATCTTTCGGTAGAGTTAAATCTCCAATCGTGAATTAGTGTTGATTTTTTATTAACAAATCTTTAGATGATTTTTATATTAAATAAATAGATTGCTGAGACGTATCGGCCATCTTCGATGTTGAGTTGTGCGTCTGTAATTATATATAAGTACACGTTCAATGGCCCATATCCATCCGCCTCTTTGGTTATCTGGATCGTCACACCCTCACTAGCGTTCTCAACTTGGCGTCCACTACCGTGCATTTGGTCGTCGTCGCTGACTCGCATGTCTAGCCATAACGCGTATTTGGTAGTCAGGACCTCCGCGAGGGAAACGTCCGAGAGCTGCAGGTGTTTGGCAACCGCGGCAACCTCCGGGGAGCGCTTAGAGCCGGCAGCAAACAGCCTTCTGACTTCGTCCCACTGCTGGTGCGTGCGAAGGCCCTGGCTGTAGAGTTGATTGGGGACTCCCTCGATCGTCACCTCGACCTTTGTGATTTTGGGGTAATAGAATTTGTCGGATTTTCCAACCCCGAGCGCTAACCGAGCCTCCTCGAACAGCATCAGTATACCTTTCATCGAGCGGGCGGGTACGTTGACGTTATTATTCGACAATGTGTCGCTTTTGTCTTTCGTCATCTTGCGGTGGCGAAGAACTCGGTCGTAATGTATGGCAACGCGCCCGGCGTACTGGGATCTGATCAATCGCGCGAGTTCGGGAATCGTGACCATGTCGTACTCCAGCGACACATTGTCGATCGTATACGTCGATACCGTGTCAGTGGCTATGAGAGTTCGGCCGTAGTCGTTGAACGTTAGTTCGTATTCGAGGCGGTCCGCCAAAGCACTCTGATAGTAGGGCATGTGACTCTCCAGCAACTGAAAGTCGAGCGGGATGTAGAAGCGGTTGCCGTAAGCGGCCGTGATCGCGTTGTCACTCGCGTTGTTATCTGCCTTGTTACCAGCCCCGATTCTAAGGTTGGTTACGTTCTTATTTTTGCTGGTGTCAATACCCTGATAGACCGCATTTTCGCGCTCTTGCGCCGTCTTGCACAGGTCCAGGTAACAATGGTAGACGTCGCTGTCGTCGATCGACATCACCTCATTGCCAGAAATCTTTATCATGGTCTTCTTGACGATGGCTCGACCCAGGTTCTGAACGACGGTTCGGTCCGCGTCCGTCGACGTCAGCGAAATAGTGAAAGCGAGGCGAACAGTCCCCGGCACAATGACGTCGTTAGCTCCGAGTTTGTGGAAACGGAATAAGAGTTGCTGGTTCTGGTCGATCGTCGATGGGTTGTTCGTAATAACAACACTCTGTCTCACGCCTTTTGCCCCGAAGGGCTCACGCAGTCTGCGGTATGGACTGAGTTTGCGACCGTATTAACTCGAAGACATATTTTCAGTGAAACTAAATACCTCTATTAAACCAGTATGTTTTTGTCTTTAATACAAAATTATAAACATGGTTGATAACGATATTGACATGAATGAAATCGGCAGAGACGATTACCTCGATGGTGATGATGATGACATCGAGGATTCCCTCACGACCATAGCCGAAACACCCTTCATAGAGACTCCAGTTCCAATCCAATCGCAATTGGGGGAAATAGGTGGCGCTACCAGCACCATTAGTCAAAGTCGGGAATTACTCGAGGGAGCTGTTAACGACTACTACACCAATTTGGCAGAAACAGGTCTGGTCCCATCTGTCGGTCGCGACTACTCCAAGTTCAATTTTGATCTGAACGGTAGATTGCGACTAAAAGTGTTATCAAATCTCCCAATAGTCAACGCGAGGACCGGTAAACCCCTAGCGCTGAGCACCATTGCCGGAATCCCGGGCGGTGGCCAAATCATAAGGAGCGAAGTAGGATTCGTAGATTGGAAGAGGGGTAAAACAATTATGTCGGCCCGCGCTGTAGAGGCCCTCCAGTCTACCGACGAAACGATGGCGAAGACAGCCGCCGCGATAGAAACTGTCGAGCTCAGTGAGGTCCCTCGAGTGGCCACCGACGCTAAACACGGTGGAGACCACGTTCGGCGAAAACGAAATACTCAACCTCGAACAAGAGCCTAACGATAAGGCTCTGCAAACCAAACGGTCCGGGGCGAACTGGTCCTTAACCTCTCCAAACTCTCGGCGCTGGATGAACATATTGCGCTAGAAGAAAGGAAACTGGAGGAAGCCCGTGGCGATAGAGAATCTACCGAGCGGATCACCGAACGAATGCGGTCTTTGCGGGATGAAAGAGAAGCTCGCTTAGAGGCTGCATCGGCTTGCCGTGAGGCTCTCCGCAGCCAATAAGTCGGATCCGCGAAATTGTCTCGAGGGTTCTGCACGAGGACACGACACTCGGTGAGCGTCTTCGCACTCTGTTTAGAGAACAGGGCGTCACGATAGCAAGCATCCTCGCAGATGTCGGCATGACTATATCAACCATAGTTCTAGCTATGTTCTAGCTTTCACTGGCGGTGTGACTGCACCCACACCAGCACCCGCGCCATCATCCGGTAGAGCCAATGAGTGGGTAAAAAAAAAACTGAAAGCCCTCGCCAGTCTCCTGACTAAATTAGCCGGAAATGCGGCTGCCGCTCTGCCTGGGCTGATCGGGGGTGTCGTCTCCTACTTGTTATATATATTATCAAAAATGGCCGGATGGCTGGCCGATAATGCTTGGGCTTTAATCGAGGCGATCGCCGGTTTCCTACTATTCTCCGCCCGAGAGTTCCTAAAACCAAAGCGCGAATAGTCCGATCGCCATGAGGGCGACGTCGAGCCCTAATTTCTCCTCCTCGTGGGTTGTGCCACTAGTTCCCGCTCCTGTTCCAATTCGTGAATTGGGGGAACTTGATGGTGTGCTTTGTACTGGGGTGGGTGCTTGCGGTTTTATGAAATATTTTTCAAATTTATTTGAATTTCCAACACCAATCCTAGGGCATTGGACTCCCAATCGAGATTGGATGAACCCGGTCGTCCTCCTGGGGGGAGTTTGATGATACCCGTGTTCACGTTCCCGTTGTGGCCGTTTTTTGGTTGGTGGTGGCGACTACGATCTGATTATTGTAACCGTCAACCGGGTCGTCACGTAGTATCATATTGCTCGGCGCCATATAAAGACCTGTTCGAAATGCGTAGTCTACTGGGGTGCGGGCAGTCTGCAAAACGTCTTGCTAATTCTGGATCGCCTTCTGGAGATCCACCTTAGCTGAGACGGCTTCCTCGACAAGTGCCAATAATTGTTTTTGCGCGTCAAACGCCGTTCCCGTGCCCAGCATAGCACTGCGCGTTTGCTTCTGTGAGGCGAGGATTTCCCAGACGTATACGCAAATGGAGTCGTTTAGGCGAATAACCCCGCCCTGTTTAAATCCAGTGCTTTTATCTAACATAAATGTGGTCCACGCATTTCGCATCTGTGGAGTATCACCCTGGTCTAGGTATTCCACGTGGGCTACTTTAGTAGGTAGCCAATGACAATAACCGTCTCTACACGCAAGCCCTCCAAGCACTTCATCACCGAACGTCATCGTATTCAACTTATAATTATATTTAGTCCATGTTGCCATTTTTCTAACTGGTGGTGGGGTAGCTCCGCGATCACTCCACAACCACTAACTAAGCCTTTAAGGTGAACTAACCCTAAACTGTTGGTTGGGGTGTATACTTTCTGTCTCCAGTCCGCTTCTTTTGGTACCCCAAATTCGTTACACAATCTTTCGAAAACCTTACGGTCGAATGTGCTGGAAATGGGATCCCAGCCGTCGTCTTGAGATAGTGGAATACCTAGTTCTTTGAGAATCCTCCTAAGAGTATAATACACATGAAAGTTGTAGACAGTTCGGAGCATGACATTCTTAGATGTCAGATGGTCTTTAAGTGAAACTCCACATCCGGCTGTTGCGCACCAAACAGCGAAATTTAGATGGTACTGCCAGACGTTCATATGGGGAAAATCCCAGCTTATTATTACATCTTGACTAGTAGTCTTTGGTATCCATTGAAAGTTATTATTATGTTTGCTACTATCACTAATGTTCAAAGAAAGAGTTGTAAACTTCAAAAGTCAATCGACAACTGCTGTGGAAAACGCAGGGTGGGCCTCAGATCAATCACCTTCGCGGTTGGGTGGGATAATGTGGTTAAGAGCGAAGGGTTTGGCTATGTGAAGGATGGACGCTCAGTAGATGTAAAGCTGCCTCCCGGACTGTGGAGTTTTAGACAGGTCAAATATTTTGTCACCTCAGAGCTTGACGGTAAAGCCAACCTCACAGTATCGAAGGCTACCGGGCTCGCATCAATGACCATCGGCCCAGATAGCCGGGTAAGTATCTCCCCGACGTTGGGTATTCGACTCGGTTTTAGAGAGACATTCTCCGCGAATGAAGGTTTGTTTGCTTCGGGTGAGTACGTCGGTGATAACCCGGTGGACTTTGCCTTCACGAAAACTCTCCGGGTGCACCTGGATCGGGTGAACACATCGTACAACACGGTAGACGGATCCCCCAGCACATTATTGAAAACCGTGCAAGTCAGTGATTGTTTCTTTGTGGAGACTGTGACCTTAGACTTCCCACACACCGAGATGAAAGTTTTGGAATCGGGACATATCCACGAATTTACGGTCTCTATTCTCGATGATCAAGCGAGAAAGTTGAATAACTATTACCCGATTTCGGTCGTCCTAGAAATTTCAAATTAATTAATTTTATAATTAAACGCATGTTCGTAATTTATATATATTACCAACATTATAAGTATATACGGACCAGGTAGTTCTTCCAATTCCAATCGCGATTGGGTGACAGATATACATTCAAAGAATTTGGAACCGGCAGAAGGGGGATTCATCCCGACAGAGGGTGATTTTTTAACTACCGGAAAAACAAAGGCCTTGATGAATACGTCTATATCGGAGGCAACAAACGCAATTCGCAGGAGTATAACACAGCTTCGCGAAGAGGCACATACAGGATGTAAGGATCTCGGCAAAAAAATAATCCAAGTTGGGGAAGAGGACTCTCTCATCAGAGAAGCAGCACTTACTGAACTAGGAGGAAAAATAACCGATTTTCGGGAAGAGGCCCATACAGAGTTTATGGAAGTTTCCAATAAACTGAAACGTGTTCGTAGAACCGCAAACAAAGCACTTGAGGATACCTCTGAAAGGGTTCGTGTTGAGGCCCGTACCGCTATTGCGCAGCTTGCCACATTGTTGGACTCATCTGTAGAGCAGTTTAAGTTATTGCAAACACAAAAACGTGTCATAACAGTTTGGGCTGAGAAGCAGGGCCCCTTGAATGAAGGGTTCTATGAATATTAATTCGGTGCCAAAGCGAGCAATACATATGGGGGATACGACATGACAGCTCCAGGTACACTTCTCCAAATGGCGGTCTGCTCGGTTAATGCTAATGGTAAATCTGTGGGCGCGGTCATGGTAAATTTCCTACTGGATGGGGAAGAACGGGCAATTGGAGTCAATACACTCGCTGGAGATAGTTCATCGGTGGTTTTCAATTTATATAATTGATATATAGGAATATAACCCCAGTATTCTTCGTAAACTTCTTCAACACAGTCATTATTAGCTTTCAATTCACATTGTATTTTATAATCAATTTTCTCTAATAATAGTGGTATAATTGATAGTGTTTTTCTGTTCAATATAATTGGGACTACAATACCACTTTTTATCATTCAATACCACCAACAACTTTTGGTTGGTGGTGGGAGCTACAATACAGCTCAATAACGTCACAAACGTTGGCGGTATCATTTTGACTCCCTCTATACTACTTCGGTAGAGTCATGGGCATGGTACGGTAAACAGGAGGTCCCTAGTTCGATTCCGGGCCGTTATTTATCTTTCTCACTCCGTGACACAAGTAAACCGTTTTATTTTAAAGAAATGGCTATCACCGGAATAAATATTATCTTCACACAATTTGAGTCAGGCCAATAGAAATCAACAGCCAGAGCAAAACGTTTGCAGTAATAGAAATCTAATTCCAAAATTTATTTTTTATTTTTTTTGTATTATCAGGTTACGAAAATTAAAACATGCTCTTCTTTTAAAATTATTATCAATATGTTCACCATGTTATTATGTAATTCACAGTGTCCTTGCAGCTTGAAATTGAAAGACATTATGAAACGTTGTGTTGATCTCAGAAATTGTCATGTCGACTATAGGATCGCGTCGAAATAATGTTAACAGAATAGGAAAACGTAATTTGATACCGACGAAAAAGTTAAACAAAACGCTAAATTGGTGCTAATTTTTGCCATATTATACCGTAGACCACACATTATAATTTGATTTCATATGAAAATAAATATATTGTGAGCATGGTGGTGTCTAGTAATTTCTTCTTGATATTCGGAACGGTAGTGACGACATTTTTTTTTGTCCAATAAATTGGCAAGGTCAATGTTTCACTGTTTGTTTCGCAATAACCCGCCGATTTATATTTGCGCAAAAAAAAACAGATCACCAATACCGCTGACTTTCTAGTCACTTAGAAGTAAATAGATGGGATAAAATTTTGGATTGGAACACGGATACGTTTGTGCTGTTGTTTTATTTATTGACGCCGGTTTATTGTTGCTAGTAGTGTCATGTAACAACGCCGGGTGAGAGATTAAACTCTAGCTAGGTATATCGAAACGTATCTTGTAAACAATCACAAGTTTGTCATTATTTAATTGGATTTTGTTTCTCGTTTTGTGGATATATATCGACGTCATTTACAGAAAATATCACAGTTTCTTTAAATATATTTCATGAAACACAGAGATAGATTAGTAATATTATGCATTTCTGAATATTATGAAAAAAGAACTTCCGAGGCGGACCAAATATTAGGGCAAATTGTACACGGCAAAACCGTTAATATACGGTATTCTGGTACATTTATATCGTACGCAAATATGGTATGTTTGTACTAAACAAATGTACCAGAATTATACACATGAAAAAAAGTCGTATAAACCTACGATTTGAAATGTATATCTATGCGATATTGGTTGGTATGTACGGTACAAACATACCGTACGTTTATACTATATGCATATCGTATAGAAAACATATCGTATTGGTATAGTATGCGTATAGTATTGGTATAGTACGTATAGTTGACCTGCAGAAAAGCGCTACTGTTGTCTGTCATCAATAAATAGCATTTCTAGCAAGTTTCCGCTGAAACAGAGATAACATGTCGTCACAAAGGAAACGATACATACATATTATTGCGAATAAATGTAGTGCAACCATTACATTTTACTTTATTCTCAAATATAATATGAAATTCAAAAGTCTTGCGATAATTTCATTAACAAAATGTCAAATTAACCACCAATTACTGACGTCAGACCGTTGCGAATCACGTAGGGGTCACCATACTAAGTCAGACAGAAGTCAGTAGCACGCATGGCCACCATTTGCATCCATGACGAGGGCGAGCATCAACTGATCCACGTGTTCTGTATCGTCCTGCCAGACGCGTTATTGTAATGCGCGACACTCCAAGTTGAGCGGCGACGTAAGCGTGACGCCGACTCCAACATTCCAATCGCTCGAAGTCGCTGATATTCATTTAATCTCGGCATTCCGTTTCACAAATTTTCCTCCACTTTGTTTTAGTTTTTATTTCGTTTGGGTAAAATCCCTGTAATGCACACCGGCTGTGTATATCGGGGAGCTCGTGAAAATAATTAAACTTGACGTAAATGAAGAACGGTTGAGTGGAAAAGGTTCAAATTCGGACATTCCCTTGCGACACGACTTGTACAACAATGTATACTCTGACCAAATGCGTACGTTTGCCGGCTTTGATACTCTATGCTTTCAAAATGTTTATCGTTTCTTGTGTGGCTACATGTATCTTTTGTTTACAATGATAGTTAATTAATGTATGTCTATCTGTATTATATCACATTAGATTAACCAAAGTCATCATAAAATATAATTACCTGACTAACATTCGTTTCGTCTGGGTTTTATAGTTTTGCATTGCCCTGAACGGAACCGATAACCGATAACCGGACACGATTACCGCAAACCACGTTTATTTCACCCCAAAACGCAAACCGCAATTCAAATGTAACCGAACCGCAATTTGGCACAATATGGCATGCAATTAAATAACCGCTGGACCGCGGTATTTGTGACTCTAAGTAGAACACCCAGTGTAAGGCCATTATAAAATAAATGCCAGATTTTCATCCATTTTGTTTTCAAAATGGGGGCGGGGGTGAAATTTTATTTCATATATTTTTAGGATCGGATCGGACCTACCATCGACCATCGTTTTTTGAATTAACTCTTTGCATGCTGGGAATGAAAATAATGGATATTCTATCTAACTCAATAGCAAATGACAATTCATCAATGTATTTCTTATTTCTCTCTGAAAATATGTAATTACCCATCGCAGACAATAAAACAACAACAACACTAATTGTATCCCCCGGACTCCGTCGGGGGATACTATGGATTTGACAGCGTTCCGCGTCCGTGTCCGCGTCCGCCGCAGACACTTCTTGTCCGGAGCATAACTCGAACACCCTTTGGAATATTTTCATGAAACCTCACACATGCATAGACCACGACCCGAAGGTGTGTCGCGCACAAGAATGACAACTCTAGCATAGCTAATTTTTTAGTTATCTCCCTTTTTTGTTTCTCGCACTGATTTCCTGTCCGGAGCATAACTCGACCACCCTTTGGAATATGTTCATGAAACTTCACACATGCATAGACCACGACCCGGAGGTGTGTCGCGCACAAGAATGACAACTCTTGCGTAGCTTATTTTTTAGTTACATGTATCTCCCTTTTTTGTTTTGCGCACTCTACAAACTGGACAATAATGCATGAAGACCCGTTTTCTCGTCTGCTCTGTACACCTTTTCTCGTGTGCTCTGTACACCTTACCTGTAGAGAGAACAATAGAGACTGGGAGAACCATTTTCTAGCATGGGCTTGCATGTGCAAATGTCCAGTGCTTGACCACTGCTGACCACAGGTAATTTATATTATAGGACTATTAAAACAAAATATGGGCTCCAGTAGCAAGCATTATTATTGTATCCCCCGGACTCCGTCGGGGGATACTATGGATTTGACAGCGCGCCGCGTCCGCGTCCGTAGCTAATTTTTGAGTTATCTCCCTTTTTTGTTTCTCGCACTGATTTCGTGTCCGGAGCATAACTCCACCACCCTTTCGAATATTTTCATGAAACTTCACACATGCATAGACCACGACCCGAAGGTG